>NW_027020228.1:3739496-3999555 GCF_013076305.1 Rhopilema esculentum | reverse complement strand
TTGGAACTGTATTGATCCTTTGGTACTTTTGAGGGGAATCTAAGGACACTGGATGAGAAATCCATCTTTGTTTTGCTCAACTTGTTTTTGGGGAACAACTAAAGAAACTCGAAAAACATACACGTATCAAAACTGATAGTCTAAAGTCTTTTGCGTCGAGGGTACAACCTGAAGGGGCCAGTCTTCGTCTATTTTGTTTAAAATAAGAATAACCTCGCGGAAAATATGTCTAGACTCAGATGAAAAAAATTGAAAAATGAACAATATCTGTTTGGAGATTTGAAAATTTAGAAGACAGATTTTATCAGCAAATCAATTCTGCAACTTAAATGGTTTACAATACTGTTGTTCAGTTGTATTATAAAGAATTCATAGTATAAAGTTGTGGAACAAGTAAGGTAGATAAAAACACTTTTATGATCTTATCTGGTATTTTTGTCTATTTTGATGAGATAATATAAGGCAAAACAATTTGCGGTAGATTCTATGCTATTGGCTTTTTTACTAATCATGAAGTATGAAAAGCCGCCTCTTCTTTTAAGCGCCTCCTGTGAAAAAATGCCCCAAAAAAGTTTGGAAAATTTAAAAGAGCAACCCAGGCGTAATATGGTATCCTAAAAACTCTACATATCAAAAGTCACTTGAGTCAATGCTGTTATCAAATAGATAATTCTAACACAACATTCAAAGATGTATTCAGTTATTTTGTTATTTCATATTTCATACTGGGAACCAAAGTTATTTCAAAACCAAAAAATCTAAATAGTCATATTTTCTCCCCGAAAACTTCAATTAATTCATATTTCAATAACCTCTTATAGGGCCTCTTTTGCTATCGCGGTCGCGTCTTCGCGCTTAATTTCATTGCGGATTGCGGCATTTGGTTGATTTTTGCACGGTTCTGCGGCTTTTGGTCCTCCTATAATAGGCCCCTTGAAACTACATTCGTAATAAGAACTCATAAATACGGAAATGCCAAAAATTGTTCGATATCATTTCTTTGCAGTTGCCTTTATCTATTTTATACATTGAATTCCAATGACAATGCAGAAAGAACTTCGTCGATAATAGATATTTTGAGAAAGTTCTAAATGTTATTGTTATTTTTACACAAAAGGATTGTGTGGTTTCCATTTAAGATATTTGAGCCTTTTTTGAAGGAGGAAGCAAAGTAACCTAAAATAGGCAAGTCAATTCAACACACTTTGGAACATAACTTTGGGAAATAATATGATAATGAAGGGTAGCTAGCCCATTGGTAAAAAGCTACTGCTACCTGTGTAACTGCCAAAACTAGCTGCACGCTTTTGCAGGGAAATTTGCACTGCTACATTGCACTTATATACCAGGTTCATTGGTCTAAGGAATGTGGAATTGGGGGAACTGAGGGCGCCTTGGGAGTAAAACAGCAAATAATTGCCGTACAATAATTCACAGCCCCCATTTTTAACCTTTAAAATTAGTAACATTCGCTCAGGGCAATTTAAAATGCAATTACTTTTGAATGTTTTCAGATGATTTCTGTGCTTATGTTGACACCATCGTCCCTTCTGTGCTTATGACACCATCGTCCCACTAAGATGCACAGTCCAATTGTGGGTCTTGTTAACATTTTGTAGCTTCCCAAAATCATCTTTATACTTTGCAAATGTCGACACCTGCTTCTCCTTGTACAAGTGCAAGTGGTATTATTGCTTATTTTAATAGATTGTTCTCATCTTTTTCTTTTATAAATTGTTCTAAATTTGTTCCTATCCTTTTGCAACTTCAATTTTTAGCCAACTCTCTGGTTTAGATAAATTACACAATACCGAAGGAAGGATAGAATATTTTAGAGAAAAACGATTATTTGAAAACAGTTGGAAAAAATAGATTGTTCATTGAAGATAAATAATATTTCTAGATTTTTGCTTGCCCCCACTACCCCCCCCCTCCACCTTGCCAAAAAATGACGTTGGCTGTAGATCTGATTATGAAGCCAAATGTGACTTAAAGAGCAAAGTGTGCACTTTATACAAATCCTGTTGATTTTTTTAGATTTGCTTGGTTAATAATATTGTGATAAAATAAATCCCTCTAACAGCTACAGAAAGGGTGACCTGCAAAAAATATTTTCGTGAATTGGCCCATAAACGCTTTAACCCCCAAAATAGCTTTCCTCTCAATACAGCTATTTTACATTTATCATCTCTCTTAATCCAGATTGTTTGCTGCAAGTATATGAGTCACAAATTGATGACTTTCTATTATTTTAAGAAATGGCATCATCTTTTTATTTTGCTTACATCAGTCGTTGCCATGGAATCCTCGTAAATTTTCTATTAACAATTGAAATTGGGTCTCTATCCTCTGATTGGCTAGAAGTATACTGCACAATGGACGGAGCTGCTTGACGTCGTTTGCAGTCGTTGATTGGTTTATTTCGATTGCTTCGCTGGCCTTAGAGTAAATCACCTCTTGAGGAAGCATTTGAGTGGAATCCTACCGAAAGCAAGAGTTTGGACTTTGAGAACGCATTAATCGGTTTTGATTTTTGTAAACATGGGTGCAATAAGATGTATCAAGTATTTGTTGTTCTCATTTAACGTTGTTTTCTGGGTGAGTATTATATTTTTTAAAGTTTTGCAGTATTAGTGTGATGTTGCGACATTGTTTTGTTCAAAGGCCTAGAGTTCATTGATTAGGTATGTAACTTGAGCTCCTGGGGTAGTTCTGCAGCATTAAAGCAGTTTTTGTTGAAATCTACCCCTTTTTCTTAACTATTTTGACATTTTGTTCGTATGATCGGCTTCTGTTGATAGTATTTCGTAAACAAACATGCGCAAGGTGTGTTTGATTAATTAATGGAGTGTTGTAAATTTATTTTATATTGCTGTAAGGATGCTATAGCGGTATTGTTCCAAATTATATGTCTTCAAGATATCAACTTTGTGTTGCAGCCAGCAAAGCTGTACGAACCGAATTTATGCTCGACTTTGACCCTCGTCATGTTGTAATTTATCAAGCTATTGAATTAACCTCGCCCATACTTGTCTTCAATTAAACGCCGCTGGTATGGGGTGAAGTTTCTATTGTTTTCGAATCAAAACACCCACAGCACAACTTAAATTGTTAGAAATACATTGATTGTTTACGTTAAAAATACTGTCTCTGCCTCAAAACCTCAACACTTCAAAGAATCGGCTTTTTACTTCCTGTTTGATCGGGTGAAACATTTGAACGATGTAAAATGTCTCCCATAGTTTTTTAGCTCTTGCCTTTGAATTAGCACTTCTGATAAATTTGAAATATTAAAAATCTTTGTCAGTTTTTCTGATTATGCATCCAATGTAATTTAAACAAATAACAATTCATTCTTTGCGAAAATTAATTTCTTTTTGCTGTATGAATTCACTACCTTGCAAATCTCTCTAGAGAACCCAAAAGTTAACCAGTAAATTTATGATGAAAAGCAACCATTAATTGTTCCTCTGTTTTGAACTGCTTAAATAGAGAGTACGGTAACTTATCATTGGACCAAAAAATAATTCTTTTTGGATAATCTTTTTTGTGGAAATCGGTTTATCCAATTGGATGATTGGTATGGAAATGCATACTAAAACATATTTGATATTCAAGTCTCATGATGCTTAGAAGGCTAACTATATTTCAGGGTGGTTTATTTGCCTCCCAACTCTGTTACCTATTAAGGTCATTCAAGAAATGTTTGAAACTTTTTTATGATGTCCTTTCTGTATTTGAACATTGAGTCAGAATTGTTAATTGTGAAGTTTGTTGTTTACAGACTGTTTTTATAATTGGTTTTCAAGCTGATCGATTGCCCTACTTTGAAGTGAAAATGTCATAGATATTTAAATGATATACAAGGCATCAAATGTGTTTTTAAAGTTTGGGATCACTATCCCAGAAATCTAGATATATTACAAGTTCGATTTCTGAATGTGGTTAAATCTTTGTGGAGAACAATTGACCAAAATATCAGCTATCGTTTTGGGGCAATCTGAAACCCTTATTATATTCCTAAACCAAACCCTTACAAGTCCCCAAGATGGAGAAAAATACTATTGTTTGGTTTATTTTACGTTGTTACAGTTTGTTTAACCATTTAGAAAAACATATTCTCAGTTTCTGGATAAGCACAAAAGAAATGACAGGCTGGATCAATATTAACCAACTATGTTTTCGTAGAAAAGTAGATAAAGTGTTCTAATTTTGGTTTTTTGTTTGCATTGCTTGAAAATGGATCAATGGATTTTGCTCCAATAGAGCACAACTGAAAAGCCATCAAAATAAACATTTAGTTTTATCCAATTCTTTGGATAAGCAATCAATTCTGCAATCATTTAAAATTATGCAGCCAAGGGCCTGAACAGTTTCCAGAAGCTGCTTGTACATAAACTGGAAATCCTGGCAATTATTGAAAAATTAGTGTTTTATGTCTTCATTTTTGGGGACATAGGGACTCCCATAGACCTTGTTTCAGGCAGTTACATTCCCTGCCTATCTGCAAATTGTATATCTCAACTTCTCCACTGCCAATTATTTTGCTACTTTGCTCTTGATAATTTTGACATATTACCAATCTTATGGAATGGCAGACATGAATAATTAATTTCTTGTTTGAAATATACTTCCAGATCTATGAGCATAATTTTGAATTATTTAGGGGAATTCTGTTGTGCTGTTTAATGTGCAGTAAGCACTGATGTGATTAAGTACCTACAAGAGAGATCTCTTCCCACAATTACAAATAGGTGAATCATTCAAAGCCCATTAATCTATGATGAATCATCCCTTCTCTCATACAGGTGTTTACTATTATGAGATCATAGTTTTAATTGCTTCCTCTGTTGTTTATATGACCACCTAATGATTATAGTGGTCATAACATTAAGGTTGCTTGGTCTATCCTTTTTCAAAGCTATTCCTCATCAGTGGTTCTAGATTAGCTGTGTATAGTCTACCAGTAGTAGAATATCACAGGGGTTTCCACTTTAAGGCAATTGAAGTGACCTCAGCCATCTGTCTAGAAACAATTGCTCAATCAGGCAGCAAACTCCTATGTTTGTTGATTTGCTTGTATTATTAGCATTGTTAAATAACCATGATTGAACATTCATTTTGGATCTGAGAGACCTTATTATTGTTACAATGTTTAGGAATGTATAGGAATGTTATTTTAAATGTGTTTTTGTTTTAGCTGGCTGGAATGGGTGTGCTTGGTGTTGGTGTATGGATGTATGTGGACCCTGGAACACTGAATGAGTTCATGGGAAAATACTCCTTCAAAGTACCATCGGCTATTCTCATGGGAGCTGGTGCCATTGTTGCAATAACTGGATTCTGTGGCTGTGCTGGGGCAATAAAGGAAAGCAAATGTCTCCTTGGAAGTGTAAGTCAATCACACCTTCCAGTTTCTACTTATAAATTTTGGGTTTTTTAGTTAAATGTAAATGCTATCCTTTTGAACTTCAGGACCAGTGTGTTTGGAAAAAACTTTCTTTGGGTCTTTTTTCATTTGATAAGTGTTTAGAAGCAATCACCAGTTGAAAAATGGCTTGAGCCATCTGTCAGTCAATATAAGCCAATCAATGAACAGGCCTGGCCATGAGACTTTTAGCAGGGGAGCAGTAAAAAGCTCATCTAGTAATCTGCAGGTGAGCAATTCTAGATGAATAAGAAATTGAACAAAGGAAAATTGATTTCAAGGAGAGCAATTTGCTTTTTAGAGCAATTTAGGAGAGCAATCTGTAGCTCTCCTCCAGCATTCAAAGAGAGCCTGGAGGGGGGCAAGATCTATCAAGATCTAAACATTTGAGTGAAATCCAATTGGTCAATTTTTGATAAAAAGCGGACTTGAGCCCCTTTAGTATCTATCGAATGCTTTTAATGGCAAAAGAAGCAGTCATACTTGTCAGCACTTCATAAATGCTAGAAGCTATTGTTCTATCTATTCATTTACTTTGTGCTTATTGCTTTTTCTGTTGTTGGTTCCCTTTAGAAACCTGGCAGCCATAGATTGTCTTCATAACTTAAATGAATGAAAAGAGCTTTCTATGAATCAAAACATTGAGATAATCAAGTACAAAATTGTTGAATATATGAAGTATATACAAATCTAATTTATATTCCATTATTTCAATTTCAGTTCTTCTTCATGCTTTTGATCATCTTCTGTGCAGAAATTGCTTGTGGTATCCTAGGATTCTTATTCAGGGATAAGGTAAAGTTATATTGTTTGTTTTTTATTTTTATCCATATTTTGTATATTATAAGCTATCTACACTGAATATATTTTACATTTTTATCTTTCTCAGACTTCATATTGGACAACCCAGGCTTGATAAAGTATGCTGATCCTGGGTCATATATAATTCATGTTTTATTTTTATTTGGACAAAATTGAATTGAACAATAAGCATTTTTGCATAGGTTATACAGAATATGAAGACTCTTAGAATATGAGCACTCTCTTACTACACCCAAATACAGTGGTTGGTAGGCTAACTACCAACATACTGTCAAGCTATAATGCCATAGACTGACTACAAAGGGTAGCAAAGTGTCTACGGTTCAAATAATCAAGTTCAATTTACCATGAAGATACAATTTTAGGAATTTTTCATTATGTGATGTCATTTAGTTCTCTCTTGTCATACAAAAAACCTTTTTCTCCTTTTGAAAATTTTATCTCTTAAAAATGTACCAATTTTGTACGTATTTTCCTATCCAATATTAAAGGCATTGAGTCATGGTAAATAGGCCTTCTCTATAGGGGGTCATTTGGTTTCGGCGTGATCACTGCTGTTTCATGTGATATTAGCATCCGTTGTTGACAACTTGCTATTGATGAAAATTGTTTTGTCAATCAGTACGAGGTGAGTTCATGTGACCAGTTCCAAGCCAACCAATAGCATTGAAGTCATGAAAATCATGACTCGGCAGATTTTGGCACTTAGGGTATACCCAATCCATTTTATCATGACTCAATGCCTTTAACAAAATTGATTTTCATTAGAGTGTAAAACCTTTCAGTACATATCTTTTGGCTTTTAATGTATGCAACATATAATTATCTAAATATATGTTGAAATTGTGAAAGGTGAGCTTTTTCGTAACAATCAAAGGTTTTTTTAGATTGAAACAGAAGTTGAAACACAAACATTGGACATTATCAAAAACAAATATGGTATAGGGGATATTGACTTGGATCATGCTGTAGATAAAACCCAGGAAAAGGTATGTCAATTCTTGTTGTCTTGTAAATCTTGCAGGGCACTTATCCAATAATGGTTGCCCACACCCTCAAAGTATTTTGTGGGAAGGTTGCCCACACCCTCTGGGGGCTTTTTCAAGTACTAACAGTTATCAATGCTTACATTTCACTCCGGTAGTATCACACACAAGACATTGGAAAATAGCAAAAAATATCTTTTTAGTTTTCATGTTGCATTCTCTAGTAGAAAAACATGTGAATAGAAAAATCGTTTTGTCTATGCTCTGCTAATATCTGACACACACTCATTGATTGCAAGATAGATTCAAAGACCTGGCCAAAGAAACCGGAGAGGAGGGTTGCAGGGGGCAGCAACCAAAGTGCCCTTTTGATAAAAGTGGTCTTGTTCTGGGCCTTTTGTAATTATTAAAGAGATTCATATGAAATCCTGGCTGTAGTGCCTTTTTCATGACAAAATTTCTCAAAACTTCTACAAAAATTTCTTATGACAGCAGTAATCCCGTTTGCAAGATGCCTACAGAACAAAGATAAAATGGCAAAAAATCAGTAGTAGCTGGAAGTTTTTTATGAAGCCTGCCCCCTTGCCCTTCGGTCCTTCCAGGGTCCCTTGGCCTGGCCACAAGACTTTTAACAGGGGAGCAGTAAATAGCTCTGCTAGTAATTTCCAGGTGAGCTATTGGAAGGTTTATATGAATAGAAACAAAGGAAAATTGATTACCAAGGAGAGCAATTTGCCTTTAGGGCAAATTAAGAAAAGGAATCTGTAGCTCCCCTCCAGCATTTCAGGAGAGTCTGGAGGGGAGCAAGAGCTGTCGCTCTCCTCAAATGGCCGGGCCTGGATTCACTGATAGAGATATCAAGAAAATAAACTTGTTTGGATGCTTTTTGTAGCTTTTTAAATTTATTTTCGGATGTGAGTTTATTAAGAGATGTGAGATTAGAATTATGTTCTGTCAATGGAGATATGTTTGGATATAAATCATTACATCTCAACATCTGATCTCAACATCAACATCTCATTACATCTGAATTTTGGGTAAACAAGGATGCACTGTATTGGTTTATCAAATTTTGCTGCAATGTTTTTTTGCCAAACAAATCCAAGGGGAATCAAGAAGGTGAGCCTTTTCGCGTACTAGATAATATCTATTGTGTGATTAACTTTAGTTTAATCAAATGTTAATTTCTTTTCTAGTTTAAATGCTGTGGTGCTAATGGGCCTAGTGACTATAGAGGATCTAAATGGGAGGCTAGAGAAGGACTGATAGGTGTGATAAAAGTCCCAAAGTCATGCTGCAAAGTTGATTCAAGTGCATGTGTATCATCCATTGTATTATCAAATGCATATGATAAGGTATGGTATTAAAATACAATAGTTAATCTAGCCTTTTATCCAGTGGTGTTGACTAAGCAATGTATCCATGTTGCTTTCAAGCACTGCTAGTATGCCAAGAATTTGTTGATAGTATGACAATAGAAAGACAATCATATCCAGAAAACTAACCATATAACAATTATTTCTAACAGTAACCTCTTGCATAGCTCTTTATATGGTGGCGAGAAATCAACAGAAGATCAAAACAAATCTGATTTCAAGCTTACATTGAGATATGTTGAAATGATTGATTATTTTCAATGAGCAATTTTGGCAGCTTTATTTCTGTTACAATTGCTCTCAAGTTGTCAGTTTTCTTCTTTGTAATATTTTATTCCAATGCATGTCATTTTGTTGTACCTCATTTCAAATATAAATTGTTTACATATTTATCTTTGTTTTGGCCATGGAGTAGTCTTCTGCTCCCCTTGGTATTGTCCTTGTGACATTAGTTGAGTAGTTCATAGTTATTGTCTTTAGTTATTTATGTTCATTTATATTGAGCAAAAAGATGACAGCAATTAAACAAATCAAAATTGTGTCTGTCAGTAGCAATATTCCATATTGTAATCTAAAAATTTTTCATGAGGGACCCAGCCCAAACATTTCTTAATTCCTCTTGCTTCTCTGTACGGTCCCAGACCAATCTAAAATTTTGGTTTCTAGATATTGTATAGGCCTCAATCATTGGTAGGGTAACGCCCTTACTGTTTACATTGTATTTCTCTTTGTTTGTTCCTAGAATTAATAGTATTTCTAAAGTATACAGTTAGGTATTGAATCTTTATTTTTGTCACAAATATTTTCATTGGTATATTTCTTAGAGGGAACAAATTATATTTTTAGCTGTCAGCTATTCAATTATATGAAGGTTTGATTGCATAGCGAAAATTATGAGTTCAAAAGGTACTTGTGTTGAGGTTAACAATTTTTTTAAGCAAATTAATCAAACTTTTGAAGGAAAGATGTATAATTATTTTCCAAAAGAAATGCATTTGAAAAGAGGCAAGCACAAGGGATACAAAGGTGCCGTTTTTCCCACTTTTACCAATCATGAAAAGTATCAAAAGTGAATTGGCAAGCACAACCCCCCCCCCCTCTCCCCGCCCACTTTAACTTGACTACACCGTTAAATGCCTGTCTCTGAGTTTTAAAAGAGTTATTTGTCACTTTACAAAGTAATGAAAAATCAACTCTATTCTCAGGGCTGCGTTGTTGAAATAAAAAAATATGCAAAGGATCATATGCTGATAATTGGGGGCATTGCCATTGGAGTTGGAGCAATTCAGGTATTAACGGTTTTTTCAAAAGCTTTTTATTCGTCGAAAATACTTTTTCTGGCTAGCTGATATTTTGAAATTTTTCTCAAATTCCACTGCTCAATTCTTTGGCCTTCTTCTTGCCTTTTTACAGATTATTTTATATGGCAGTTTTTATATTTGATTTCAGGCCTAGGGCGATCGCCCTCGCTGAATTATTGGCACGGGCTATTGACCGCCCTCACAAAAGCATTATTGCTTCAATTTGCACGCTATGTATCATTACAAGAGTTTGTTTACAAATTCTAGTTCAAATGCACATTTAGTAAACCAAAGTTTAGGTATGATACTCTAGTACCCTCGTCAAGCACTGGAGGACTTGCTTTCACAAATATTGTTAGACAGGCGGTCGCCCTCATAGGCTCATCCACGTGGGAAGTTCGTCACCCTTGTGAAAATTTCTTAACTGTTGTATATTCACACGCATTGATAAATAACTTATTCATAGGAGCACTTCACTATTGCATTCTGTAGTTCGTTTCTTGCGATTTTTAATCCCCAAGCAACAAATCAGGGAAGAATTCTTAGAACTGACATCACTTTCTTGCAGATTCTTGGAATGATCTTCGCTCTGTGTCTGTTCTTCAGTATTGACAACCAGTGAGGCAAATGACGTAACTGCTATCCATATCTGGTATTTTATTGTACTTTAAATCGGTTTATGGAGCTTTTCCATCTGCAACATCTACAGAAGTAAGCTTTATAAAGTCTGTTTAAATGACCACCCGAATCTTTTATGTAATTCACTGACTTTGTGGTATAGTAGAGGTAGAGTAGAGAGAATTGATTATTTAGCTATTTTAAATCCCTCTTGTTTCAAAAGGACACTAAGAAATTCTGATAAAGTTCACGATGCAAATTGTTGTGCATGCACCGTCCGATGGGCATGGGGTTGCTCAGGGATTACAGTTCAGTTTCTGCTTATAATCATATATATAATAAGTGTTTGCTTATAAGTATAGTTGATTTCGTGTCAAAGTGGTTAAGGCAGAAACCGCTGCAATTTTATGACGGAGCATGGTTGATGCAAAGAGATTTTGGAGGCCCAAAGAGGTTATCGCACTATAGGACCTCTGGGCCTAGATTCCTTCAGTTTTCTGCGAAAGCTGGAACCCCTTTTAAGACTGGGTTGTAACTACTTTTAAAAATTTCGTGTAATTTGTACATTTTAATAACACCTTTTCGTATTATTGTTATTTAACTATGATTTTTATTTTTATTAGATCTTTAGTTGATATTGCACAGACTTCTCATAGCTATAATGAAAACCTGGTACATAAGTTAGGTGCAATAAATAATGATTATCGTAATAATGATATAACTTAATACGGACAGTTATCATATAATTAGTTTCGTTTGTTGGATCATAGCCTGGTTTTACAACCGCTTTATTAGCAATCAAAGTGATTTTCTAGCACGTTTCTTTGCCATAAACGACATTTTCTACAATATCAAGCCCTTTCATTATACCTCTTGCTTTCTTATTGTCACAATACTAAGAATTTCGGTGCACCATAACCACGATCCCAGTCCACCAATTAGACTTTCCTTCCCATCATCCAGATAGAAGATGATGTTAAACTTCGCTGTTTTGTCTAGTTAAAACAACATACTCCACGCCGGTTTTCGTCTTCAATTCCATTACAGAAGTTGTCTTGATATGAGTCAGCTGTTTTGTCGATTTTCATGGCTGTTAGAAACGAAAACTTCCGTATTTGAATTTGATACAGTTAATTTGCACAATGTTTTGGCCTTCTTATGTTTTTTTATCGACTTGTTGTTTACTTTGATTCCTGTGTATCATTTGATTACAACTTTTCATTCTAAAGATTATCATATTGCAGTTTACTTAGAGTACTCGAAAACATTCTTTGTTTAAATCGTTTCTCTCAAATCTTTGGATTATTGTAGACGAGTTTAAGGAGGGAGGGAGGGAGGGAGGGAGCAATATTTTTGCAATCTTGATAAAAAGTCAAATGTTATAGAACTATCTCCGAAAATCACAAGTAGACAAAACTACATGAGGTTTTTGAGTTGTACTCGTTAGAACAGCTTTTTAACCAGTTACTAGCAAATTTTCTGAGAATAGCCTGAAATATGTAAAGATGCACCTAGTGAAAGCAATCATAACAACTAAGTGGCTATAAAAACATTTTAATAACATTTCCAAAATCTTACGTCAAGAAATAATTCTTACGTCTGAATAATCTGAGTACTGAACATAAAATACTTTTGAGAGTTACTTTCTGTATAGAAACGATCACATTCCATGCACACACTCCTATTCTAGACATCTTTTTCCTGTTTAATTGACATTTGTTTCGAAAAAGGAGCTTTAGAAGAAAGAATCTCTTTGTAAAAAGTAGCATTTGGTGTTTATAAACTGACCACAAGAATGTTTAAACTCACCCTAAACCCTCGAATAAGCTCCCAAAGGCTTAAATATAAAAATGAATTTTGGATGGGGTGCTTTCGAGAGGTGGGGGATTAATTGAGGATTTACAGTAAACAAAGATTTGTTTCCGGAGTCGGAGAGGTGACTTCCCCGTTAAAAAGGGTCTTGATTGTGTTGCCTACCGTATTAAGCCCCTCATCTCTAATAAGCCCCCATCTCTATCAAGCCCCCTTACCAAACCAAAATTTAAAATATACCCCTCTCTATTAAGCCCCCTTCTTGTAGCCCCGAATTTCAAACAAAGAAAGCACGCGCATTGAGTGCGTCTTTTGACGGGAGTGTTGATGATAAGATCATGTGCATAAGATCACGAAATACGGCCTATGTAAAGATTTCCTTGTGCCCCCTAGAATTCAAGAGGATACTATTGTTGATTCTTCCGAAGAATTCCCAGAGCATAATGGCATTGTTATACTATGTTTTATTATGAGTAATTAATAAGCCCCCCTCTATAATAAGACTCCTCTCTTTTAAGCCCCCCCCCCCAAGGACTGAAAAAATAAGCAAGCACCCTTAATATAGTTTTCACGGTAATTGAAAAACTGACAAACTGAGTATATCACAGATAGTCACTGAAGTCCTCGAATAAGCCCCCTTCTTCAAATAGCCCCCTCCTTCGAATAAGCCCTCACCCTAAAGTTATTTTTGTGAACTTAGTCCCCATCCTCGAATAAGCCCCAATAGGCTGAGCAGGTATACATCTGAATTTTTAAGCACACTGACAAGGCTCAAATGGAACAAGAAGCTTTAACCTGGGTAATATTTCTGGCTGCTGCTAAATAAGCCCCCTACCTTCGAACAAGCCCTCCTTCGAATGAGCCCCCATCCCAAAATACTTTTGCCAAGTAAGCCGCCTATCTCTATGGCCGTGTACGAGCTCCGCGAGTGACGAATTTCCGGTTTTCAATTTACCTCTTCTTCACAGAATCAGTGCCGTACCACGCCGCACAATGGCATTTTGTAACGCATCATTTATCAATGGCATTCTATCACGGAATCAAACATTAATTAGAATATTCTGACGTAGATGAAAGAAGAAGCGGAGTTTTAATACAGCGTGTGAGTTTCTTAGAATTGCCGTTTCTTCTGGCTCCACCTTAAATCATTTAGCCAATCTGTTTTAAAAGAGAAGACTTGTAGGTGATTTGGAGTGAAACCTCTCCGTAGCTTGATTTGCTTCTGACGCCTCATACAGAATGGGCCTAACTTGTGGTATTTTATGTATGAAGTATGCAATTTTTATCTTCAGTTTCATACTTTTGGTAAGTTATATTCCTTTAAAGTACTTTTTAGTTTCAAAAAATCATTGATTACTTTAAAGTTGTCAAACAGCAGACAAGAAGGAGAAAGGCATGCGATTGTCAGAATTTTTGTTGAGGTTGCACTTGGGAGGCAGTTCTCAACCATTATGTTCCCAACCAGTTCTCGCGCGTACACAGTCCTTTCATCCATATTTTCTGCATGCAGACCTCCATCTGTATACTTAAGCCATGTACATAGTTAAGAGTTAAGACTCATACACAACAGTTTTCTCTATTAAGCAGTTTTCTTTGCCTGGCGCAACAATATTTACAGTTTTACTAACTGCTCATATTTTCGCCGTACCTAAACAAATGCCCCGGACTTTCGGCTCACAGTTGACATGAAATGCACTCTGGTGCTCTGAAGGAAAGGAAAGGAGACGAGAGGAGCCTTTCTCCGAAGCATCCACACCCTTCTTTATGAACAATTTTATAAGAAAAAGGTAGGTATCCTGTCGCTGTGTACGAAGAATACAGGTACTGTTTAGATGCTGTTGTAGACAGACAGTTGTGTTGTATACATCAAGCTAAACAGCTGTTGCCAGTTATAGATGATCTTTCTCTGCTTGCTTTGTATTTGTCTCAGGCATTGACCATGTCTCAGGGCACTCGGGCAAAACCCCCCAGCCAGGGAAGTTGTAGCCTTGCAAAGCGTACCTCCCTTGACTTTTTATGTGCTATAGTCAGCGCTCTTTTGATTAATCAATTTTCTGCTGGTTATTTGTCAGTTGGTTAAGCTATTAGCCCGAGTTCCAGATTAGATACGTTGGCTGTGAAACTCTGTGAAGTCAAAATCATAAAAGTTGGATAATCTGGCTTTATTTTAGTACAATTTAGACTTTTACGGTATTGCCTGGACACTCTCGGGATTGTGCTTGGACGTTCATTAAGTAGTGTGCTTGTGAAGGCAACTCAAGAAAAACAATGGCATTATTTACAATAGCAATACATTTTTACCAATCAAAATTTTATTGCCGCTATATCCGTATTAAAAATTACACGATGTCACATACATGTATGCGTTCCCCTCGACCCACTACGTAGTGTACTCATTCTTCGTACACAACGAGCCTCAAAATTGGTCAAAAGTTAAGAAGAAATTCAGACTAAGCTGAGGCTGAACTAAAAGCCAGGGAAATTTTCGAGTTGCATTTTTGGATAGCTCTCCCAGTTTTACTGTTTAGACCTAGTCTTAGCAATTTGCCCTTTAGATCAACAGCATGAGTCTATGCAAGTTTTTCCGAGAATTTCTGTAATCGCATTACGCTCCGTTGCTATTTACATTGTGCAGGTGCTCCGTATCTGACTTCCTCGTTGATATCGTAAATAGCAACGTATTCCAATTATATCATTTCTCGGAAAACATTTCATGGAACTGCATGTTTTTCTAGCTAAAAAAAATTCCTTATCGGCATTTCAAATTGCAGATTTCGGGCCTTGGAGTTCTTGGTTTAGGAGTTTGGTGCCGCATCGAGGCAAGAGACTACGATTCTATTGTTGGAAGCGAGGGTCTCTCATCGGCAGCCAATGTTTTGATTGGTTCCGGCTGCGCTATAGTGCTTATAGGTTTAGCTGGCTGTTATGGAGCTTATAAGGAAAGCCGACGCTTAATGGCAGTGGTATGTATTCTATTACGCATTCTATCAAACATCTAAAAAATTGAAACCTCGAAGTTCTGTGCCAAACGCCGATCTATGAAAAAGACTGTATCGTGCGTGCTTCCTATTGTCCTTAAACACCAAAGTTTGAACCCCACTCAATTTCCAAAGGAAGAGGGCCCCAAACAATAGCGGAAAGCCATTCCACGGAACCAACACTTCAATGATATGGATATGCGAGAGCTGCAATGCTGTGTGTGTGAGTTCTGAAGAAGAGCAGCTGAAAGGATTACTAGGAGTGACAGTGATGGCCGTCTCCTCGCACGGGCTGTTCTGAGGCCCGCTTCTCGGATTGAGACATTCTTGTCACTGAGCTTGTCACAATAGAGGCTCGATCCAGACTTTTTCGTAGATCAGTGGTACCCTTCCCAACCAAGCATCAGTGGATGTAAGGAGGGAGAGGGGGCATTCCCCATAAAAAAGAGCTGTGGGCTTTTGTTTGTTTAAAGAGTTTGAAAGGCGTAGAAAAAAGATCAGGGGTTTTGCCATGCAGGTTTGCTTCATCGGCAGATTTCAGTCTTGTCGGCAAAGAAAGGATGGCTCGCCCACTCTTTTGATAAACTGGATTCGACCACCCCCACATTAACACAATACACCAATTTGACTTACGGCCTCTTTTTGAAAAATTCTTCAAAATTCTTTTGTATAAAATTTTTGACTTCAGATTCAGATTGAGAGCAATGATTTTAGACTAATTGTATATTTTCATTATCATATTGCTCACGATATTGATTTTATGACGACACAAAGATAAAAACTTTATAAGGGATTTGACCGTGATTGGCGACTAGGGGGGTAAAGTTTCCCCCGGAACGATTTTTGCAGTCAAATCCCTTACAAGTTTTCAAACTTCATTTCTCCGTAAAATCTAAAATACAAGCTGAAACAATATGAAAAATGGTATCCCGCCTAAAATTATGGCGATAAAACCAAATATGCGCTTAAAAAAGTCGTATAATTAAGTTTGGAGAAATTTCCAAAACGAGGTCGTAAGTCGAATTGGTGTATAGTTATCGACGGCCCTGTAGAAAGCATATTGGTATTCCCAGCAATTTTGAACAGCACTGTTTTCCCTTCAAACTGATTCATTTTTGTTTTTAATTTTAGTTTTTCCTTGGTTTGTTTCTACTTTTTGGACTTGAAGTTGCTGGTGGCTTACTGGCCTTTCTGAAAAAGAACGAGGTGTGTCTTTAATTATCGTTGGTCTTGAAAAAAAGTTGAATAAATAAAACCAGTGGCGTACTCAAAGGGGGAATGGAAGTCCGGACCCCCCCCCCCCCACTTTCTAAATTGGCTCTCGGGATATTGTCCAAAACGATTGTAAGCTCACTGTCGGAGGGGGGGGGGGTAGAATACTATATGCTATTGTCAATAAAAATTGTAAAATACTTTGCTATTTACCGTAGCTAACATGAATCAAATAATGGGGGTAAATTGTCCAAAGGGGCGTTTTCCCGCATTTGCGAGTGTTTGAAGGACGTGGTCCAAAAAATTTTCTGGAGCCTGCGCCCCAGAACCTCCACTGGTGCAGCCCTGGGTACACCATTGAATAAAACAACATAATTTAAACTGCCAATGAAAAAGGGGTGGGGTTTATTTAGACACACGTCCCCTCAAGGTACCGTCCAAAAACGTTTGGAGGAGGGCCGTTTTATAGGCAACTTCCAGATACTACATCCACGACCACACCCATAACCAACCCAATGTACTTGCATTTGTGTCAAAGATTCTTTTCTCTGTATATGAAGTCATTCAACCTATTCGCTGACACGGCAGGGAAGTTGCTCACTCACGAAACGTCACTAGCATAATGAAAGATTAGTTCATAATGCCAAATAAGGAATTCGCCCAAACAAACATATACTAACCTGCGTGCAGACTATACTGGCTTGTTAAGGGTGGCTGAGCCCTACCAAAATTCTGAATTTTAACAAACGGGCTGAATTCTTCTACACACCACTCCTGCCTAAGTGTCATTTCTCAACCTTTCAGTTTAACAGTATCATCATATTTTCACGCATTTCAAAGGGTTTGATTAAGGTTGAAGTTTTAAGATTACCTTTATTGATTTTATTAAGTTTTCGCATGTTCTTTGAAATAATCCAGTAGCCTCCTTTCTGTCCCTTTAGATCCAGTAATGAACCTTTCTACGGTATTTAAGCGCTTCCAGTTTTAGGCACAAAGCACTATGGGGCAGCATGTGAAGTGAAGTGAAGCTAAACCCTTTGATGACCTCATCGATCAGTTGATCGCAACATTCCTTGCTTAGTTACTGAGGCTACTTTGTTAAGTATTAGAAGATCGTAGATGAAAAAGATAAAAACCAACCAATAGCCCTTGAATTTATCCTTGAGGCAGTCTTATTTTCTCATTTATATTAAGATTTGCTGAGGGACATTGATGCGAATAGCACTTTTGATTCATGTATGAATTGATATAGTTAGACAAACGTTCCTAAGATTTGGTATAGAGTGTAGAGGCAACATTAAAAGCTGCATAAGACTGAACATCTTCTTCGATTCATTTGTTGGCTGTGGCCTTTGTGCCCACCAGGAACGTGGCCGAGGTAAATTAAGTGGTTGGATATGAATGACGAGGCCCTTGGAAAAATTGTCGTGGGGACCGCTTTAGAGGTTATCTTCTAATTCTAAAGGCATGCTTTGCATGTCTAGCATCATTCTTTTTTTCTTAATTTATTCTAAGTATCACCTAAGGAAAATTTTTCTCGAAAAAATTAGACAAAAGAGTGTTTAGGAAGTAAATTTTCAAACCATAGCCCCTAGGCAAAGCCATTTGTTCCCAGATGTTTTTAAGATCTCATGGTCGGAAAAAACTTTTTGTGGTAACGTAACGTAGTGTTTGAGAACGAACTGGTGATTTTATTTTATTTTGACTTAAGCCCCGTTAAAACGCTCTCAACATTTCACTGAACATCGCTCAACATTTGTACAGTGATGTTTAGTGATGTTTAGTGATGTTTAGTGATGTTGAATTGGGGTGTTAAAACGCTCTCAACAATTCGACGCAACATTCGTTGAGCGGTGAACTTCGGACTCTCAGAGATCCAAGACAAGTTTGGAAGATGAACTTCGGATACTCTTTCACTTCAACAGTAGCTGCCTGATGATTTCCTAAGGTCAGGATATTGGTCTTGCAACATGCTTTGAATTGCTATCTCATCCGATTTACTTTCACTGCCAACTGTTTCCAAGAGTTTGTCATGGTGTGCCATTACGATTTATAAAATTCAACTTCTCTCAACCTCTTGGTCTGATCTGAAATCTTGACACGCTGAAGCCTTTCTTTGGCGCGCAAAATCCAAGTCTAGTGCGCTTGCGCCGACTGAACATTGTTGTATGGGGTGTTAAAACGCTCTCAACATCTCTCAACAACACCTTTAACAATAGAAATGTTGAGTCGACCCGCTGAACATTTTTGAATCTGTTCAAACTCCACTCAACATCGCTGAACACTGCTCAACACCACTCAACATCACTGAACAGGGTGTTAAAACGCTCTCAACATTTGCACTCTACAAATGTTGAGCGATGTTCAGTGAAATGTTGAGAGCGTTTTAACGGGGCTTTAGTCTACCCCCTTTTTTCTCAATTTCATTTCTTTTGGAGTAAAATTCATTATTGATTGATGCCTTTGAAAATCTAGCCATTGTAACCTCTTGTTCATAGTAGAAAATCGCTGAGAGCGAGAGACTGCCCTTAAACGATTAATTCATCACGCAGCTCACCCTCCCTTACATCGAGTGTCTTCGTAGTCAGTCTCTAAAATGACTGTCCCCTACGTCATCAAAAGATAGGTTATTTTTTCCTTTATGTGAGATAAAATTGAGCTTTTACTTCTTCAGTCGCCCATTGTTTGATACAGTGATGTACTTTGTGAATCTTAGCTCTACGGCACAGTCAAAGAAAATATCCACAAGGCTGTTACACACATGTATGGTGGGGAAGATTCATTATCAAAGACCTTTACCAAGACCATGGACAAATTGCAACAAGAGGTAATGTGTTAAAGGCAGAGACGTCGGGACTGGAGGGGGGTTGTATCAAGGGCACGTGTCCTCCCAAGTTTTTGAATAATGCCCCTTTGTTATATAAAAAGTTTTAAGACATTTAAAAAAGAGACATAGTATCCTCTCTTACCTTTGCCCCTTCCTGCATGCGTTTCTGACGTCTCTGGTTATTGGTTAATCAAAATATGTCCATAAGCAGGGCAATATTTTCCCCATGACTGTATGATCATTTGTCACAAGATAAGAAAAGTGACATTTTTCTCACAGGAAACTTTGGTATAGACTGTTACGAAAAGTTGCTGATAACATCTTAAGTTCTGTTTTGTATTTTGGTATCTCTTGCTTTTCTACAACAACAAAATTTTCATTAAATTTTGGAGAATGACAACATCACAAATTCCAAACGACTTATCACAAGAAGTGCCCTGTACATACAAATAGCTACCCTGGGTGCCAGAGCCTCAGAGAGTCAAAGGATGAAGAACGGGGGAAATGAAATGCGAAGGAGAATGGAATAGTAAAAGGGAGAGACGTCTCTCCCCCTTTCAATTCCTTCCCCCGTTCTTCATCCTTTGACTCTCTGAGGCTCTAGCACCCGGGGTAACAAATAGCTTGTTTCTAAGAGGTAAAGTTTGGTCTAAACGAACCAATTAACGAGCGGAAAGCTTCGTCTGAACCAATCATATCAAAAAACAACTTATTGTATAAAGCACGCTGCCTTCAATTTTTTTACAAATCCAGGCACGTCGGAGCCGGGGGGAGGGGGCTGGGTGGGCTGTAGCCCCCCACTTTTTCTCTGAAGTATGATATCAAAGTTGTGGCATCAAAGATGATGATGGCAAAAGACGATAGGAGCCCTCCCCACCTGTCTAGAGCCCCTAGAATGTGCTCTGGCGTCCTAATATCTTTCATGTTTATTTAGGACAATTACTTGTCGTTCTTCCTTGAGACAGTAAAGGATAATCTGCTAGTACATGAATTTCACCTCATGCCATCTTTGGCAAATAGAGAGAATGCATTTGGTGTAACTGAAATTCTCCATTATCTCTCCTTATCATGATAAAGTAATGCATTGTACCTTGTCAAAAAATAATATTTTTACAATAATATTGACAAGAATATTTCAATAAGAATATTCTTTATTCATAGATCAAGTTGGTTTAGAGATATATTCCTTTAGATGATAATTTCGTGTTTGGATGCTTGAATTCATGTTTGAGATGTTTTTTGTGGTTATCAAGCTTGTAAGGGAATTTAGAAAACCATAGATGTTTTTATAAGATGGCTTTGTCGAGACTTTATATGCATCTTTTTATGAGGACTACCGAGAAATGAAGCCAAGAACTGGGAACAAGGATGACGTAACAAACGTTTTTTACATCTATTTTAGTCTTTGCAGACAAATAATTCCTAAAGATATTCATAAGCGTGTAAGAGCCAACTTATCAAGATCCAGAAAGTGAGACCTCAATCCGAAAAGTTGAAACCCGAGAAATTAAGCATTCTGCTTCTCCGTTTTCCGAAACCGAATACCGTAAATCCTCGAATTGGCACCCCCGAATAACCCCCACCCTAGAACAACAAATGGCCAATAAGCCCCCCCCCTCGATTAAGTCCCCACTGCTACTGTAAATTCTCAAATTGGACCCTTCCATTGGATGGTTTTTGCCATCTGAGGTTGCCTATGGCGTTTTATTGGATTACCACAACAAATTCATACTTTTGGTAGTAATTAATTAAATGCTCATAAAGAAATTTCTACTAAAATAAATGAGGAATTTTAATAATGTGTTCTTAATGTCAACAATGATTTTATAAGCCCCCCTCGTATAAGCCCCCCCCCTTGAATAAGCCCCATTCAAAAATTAAAAAAATAAATAAGCCCCCAGGGGGTTAATTCGAGGATTTATGGTAGTTGGAGTGAAGCTTATACAACCTCCTTCACTGTGTACCAAAATTGTTACTACGTTTCCATTGACCCATTGCCCCCTACTGTACAAGCATTAGTTCATAAACGTTTCTTTCTTTGATCTCTAGATGAAGTGTTGTGGGTTTAACTCGACAACAAATTGGAAGGATTCAAGTTGGTATAGAAACAGGGCCGACAAAAAGATGATAACACCAAAGTCATGTTGCAAGAACCAAAAAGCTTCAAACTGTGGCAAGGCTGACAGTGTTAACTTCGAGAAGGTTAGAAATTCACATGGTTTGAATATTCATCTCAGAGAACTTTAGTACGCGAAATTATGGGCGCGACATAATTAAGAAATGAAAATAAGTCAAGATTTATTAAGAAATTTTTCAAAGAATTTGTTTTTCAGTTTTTGCGCACAAATTCATTTTCAATTACATTAATTAAGGAAGTTTTTGCGCACAAATGCATTTTCAATTGCATTTATTATTGAATTTTTTTATTCAATTTTGAATTTTATTGATTGATCAAACAGAGGTTTTTTAAAGAAAATATCATATTTTGAAAACATTCTCCACAAATTTAGGCCATCACGCGTGCTGCTTCAGTCAACATTCTTAGTAAGGTACACTCGTAACACAAATGCAGAGTAAAAAATTAAAACAAAAATATTTCTGAATTTCAAAACAGATGAAACAAATTTGAAGAGCAGCAGGTGCATGTTTTCCAAACTTGTTAGAAAAATTTTGAACAATATTTCCGATATCCACTGTAGAAACATACAAGAATAAAAAATCGTAAATTCGCAAGTTAATTATAAATAAAAAATCGTAAATTTAGGATTACTATCAAAATAGAAAGTCTTTCTAGTCGTTTTTATAGATCACTGGGTCATACCAGTAATTTTGCGTGGTAAGGTATATCACGCTTTGATTTATTTTATCAAATATAGATGTACTAGTTAAGTTTTAAGGCAACTAACTTAGGCCCTGGAGTAGATTGGTCCCCCATGCTCGCACATACATTCTGCCATTAATGTAGAGATAGAATTAAAGTGGTTTTGTTACAAGCTAACAGATAATTCATTTTATTCAATTTAAGCAAATTATGAAAATGTCTGGGCTCAGATTCGGAGAACATTTTTATGAATATCAAGGCAGTTTGGGCTATTGGTCAGGAATTTACATTATAAAATCGAGAAAACTGTTTCATATTATTAATCAAGGCCCAAACCTTCACAACACTTTCTCATGAAAGAGATTCTTGGAATATTCAAACTTTATGAGAAAAGTAAATTCATTTAGCGTTCTCACATTTGAAGATTGACAAATAAATTTTTAATCAAGGCCGCTTGCCCATACAAAGTATTGCTTTTTCCAAGAATGAAAATAGACCCACTCAAAGTATGTCTTAAGATGTCTGCTTTTCCAATGCCATATTAGCACATCATTTGCATAGCTATATGTAGGCAAAATATGGTTGATTTCTGATAATACACATCCTTTAGTGGCAAAGGGATGGTGGCTCGCATAAAAACCGTTTAAAATCCCCTGCATATGTGAGGGGCTGTGTAAGAGGCTGTTGGATGGGCTGTTTGAGAGATTGTGGGAGAGGTTATAGGCGGGGCTGTGGAAGGGGCTGTAGCTCTCTACGGTTAAAATGTCATAAAATCAACTGATCGGAAAAAAGTTCGTCGACGGTACTCGGGCAGAGTTTTAGAAAATTCAGTATGAAAGTGCCCTCACATTTTTGTCTCTTGTCTTTTTTGTCTCTTGTTCTCAAACATTTGTAAGTAAGAAACAACTTTTGGCTCAACTGGGCAGAAATATATCATGAAAACCAATATATAACTTAGGCTAAGATAAAAAATGAATTTACATAAAGTTTTATCAAGGCAATTTATATATAAATTTTGTAGGTAAGTCGTCTCCAAATTTCTAAAGTAATTTAGATCGTTGATAAATTCTTAATTGGTAGGCTTTGGGTTGGGTTTGACATCATACACAATTTCTAACTCTTGTCCTAAATCTTTATATTTTTTTCGTATTTTTTGCATTTCTTCGTAGAATCAGAAGGTTGTTATTAGGACACCAAGAGACTATTGTTATCGACCATTGTCCTTGTGACCTAACCTCATGAATTCATGAATACTAATTACCAGTGCCGTCGGAATGGAATTCTTATTTGGGGGCTGCCAATTGTTTTTCTTCTCACTCAGTACACTGCTGTTAAGGAAATATACTACAGTTTGACAATTATTGGGGGTTCCAGCCCCCCCCCCCACAGCCCCCGGTTCCGACGGCCCTGATTACTACGCCTAAAATTCAAGAGAGCTGACGCCTTTCTCTGACTCTCATCTCTCTTAGCGTCATAGCCAAGATCCGGACCAACTGCCCAAACTACTGAACCATCCTCACACTCTCCATACTTGATTATGAAAATAAAAGTTCTTCAAAATCCGACAAATCTGTTCTCTTCGGTTGACCCGGACATAATTATTCACTAATATTATGCCGCTCTCACTTTAAAAGCGATAATTCGAGACCTATGTCCATTTTGCTGGTTGTTCATTCATCGTTCACTGGTAATTTGCTTTTTAGGGCTGCATTCAGGCATTTAATGACATAATCAACGGCAATGTTGGCATCAACGGATTGGGTGGGGCAGCGATCGGCCTTGGTGGATCTCAGGTAAAGCACGGTTTTATCACTGGACCGTTAATCAAATATTCGATTGTATAAGGGGAACAGGGGAGGGGTTAGCGCTCATTCGAAAAAGGGGGTCTTCTCGACAATGTGAGGGCTATATTGCAACCCCGTGGATTAACAAACCTTTCAAATGAAGCTTTACTGCAAATAATTCTTTATGGTCATGAAAAATTATGTTTGAATTCAAATACAAAAATTCTCAAGGCAACCTTAAAATATATTAAGACCTCTGAAAAATTTAATTAAGTAGTTTTAGAAATCTTCACTCCTGGGTAATTTGTCTTTCATTATTCTTCTTCTGTTTTCGTCAATGTATTTTGTTTTGTTTTAACTTGCAAATTGTAAGTGTTTTTATTATTAAATATCTGTAACATTTAATTTGCAAAATCTTATGTAACTCAGATTTCAAGTAAACATGTTTAATGTAATGGTCACAGGGTTGCTATGTCTTTCCGTGCTCCCTGTGGCATCGTCTTGTAGTTTGTCTGTTTTGTAAAACTTTATGAGAATATTTAGAAAAGGTGGGGGGGGGGGGCTACTTAATAGCTTTTGATAATTCATACAGGTTACACGCAACAAAAAGAAGGCTAAATTATTGGAAAATCGGCTCGTTCCTACCAAACATTGCAGACATTAAATTTATTTGTAAACTTCAAGGTTTACGTTTACATGTTTACTACTTCTCTTCAAATTCGTTTAAAATAATATAGACATTTTTAGCGTCACCCACATGCTAACGGAATTTTTGAATTCCCCTATAACCTGTGTCCCAGACCCCTAACTTGAAAGTTAGGAGTCTAAAGCACAGGCTATTCCCCAACAGTGTCTAAACCTTTATCGGATTTGTAGCGTATTCAAAAATTTCTGGAGAGCGAATTCGAAAAGCTGCTGATATGATACACTCATTTTTAAAGAATCAGTGAATTAAAGTTCAGGTTGGCTGTTCTTAATTTTTTTAAAAAGTCCGAGGCTGGATTGTTCTTAATTTTTTCTTAAATCGTTATGGTTTTGCGCTTTATGGAGGTTTTAGGCCTCGTTTGCCAACAAAGTGAGTGAGGCGTCCGTTATTTGGCGACAAATTTGAAAATTTCACCGAAAAACATCACTAGATCACAAAAATCTCCTCGTTTCTTTGATGAAATATTGTTCAAAGCTCAGCCTTCAGCTTCTTCTTAATTTGTTCATAGCTTTTGACCAATTTTGAGGCTCGTGTTCTTTTAAAATCGTTCTTATAAACAAGAGTGTAGTGTGTGGACGGAAATATCCGTATGCGTGGTAACAAGGACTGAGATACCGGGGGCTGGGCCTTGCCCCCCCAAAATAAAACTTAAGTAGCACAAGTAAATTACTTTTATTTTGTAAAATATGGCTGTTGTTACACTTTTTTATCAGGGCTGCCCCCCCCCCTAAACAAAAAGCTGTATCTTCGTCTTTACTTGGTAACGGGGTCTTCATGTTGAGTGGATGTGATAGGTATAATCGAGATTTCTGCTTTGCATTGCTAGATCATTGGTTTAGTGCTGACTGGGTGGCTCTATCGAGCATTTGGTGTGCATCGCGGAGGACATACAATGCTGACTCCGGGGATTGTTTGATTTTGGTGATGTAAAGACAGAGACAAATTTCTGCAGCGGAATCAAAGCCGCAGAATACGTAACATTTATTGGATATTAACAATGCAACACCCCTGGATAACAAGCTTGGTAAAAGTCTGATTGGGCAACCCCAACAGTCGCGTTCTCGCAATTCTGATTGGCGTATTTCGATCCACAACTGTGTGTATCTCTTTTCTAGTATGGATTTTTCGGTCATTATTCTGGCATTTTATACTTTGCGGACAAAAACTTTTATATGTCTTAAAATGTTTCTCTTTCTCCTAAATATTGTAATGCAATAATTTTTTAGCAAATGCATTTTTTCACGGTTAAGCAAGAGATTGATTTTGAGCTATACCCGCACATTTTAGTGACACTTGGGTTGGGCTAATAGAATTCCAAATTTTCCAGTTATAATCCAGAGGACCTATCTTTTTTAAGATCCATTTGAAGTCAAAGAAAATCACTTTGTCAAAATTTTCGCCATGAGAAAGATCTCTCTGCTAGGTTTTGGCCTTGAGAGCACGTTTGAAGCTTTCTCATTATGTATTATTCCCTTAAGATACTTTTAGGGTGTAAAACATAATGAGATTTATTTATACATGATTCTTGCGGTTGTATTACTTTAAGATTATTTGTTCAAAAGTTCTGATTGTAATTTTCGTTTGTGAAGTTAACCAACAGCAGAACTGTCCTGTCCTTGTTTAAAGTCAAACTCTGCCTTTCATAGAACGGTATAAGAAAGAATTATTTCTTACTTATATAACTAGGGGTAAAGAAGTGGCCTAAATGAGTTATGCCATCATATATATGGGACCTTTCTGAAGGCATTTCCTTGCTAGGATGGAAGTTGTAACAAAGTAGGCAGGCAAAATCTTATGCATTATGCAGTTCCTTATTATCTGCAATCGGCCTAGCTAAATTCAGTTAATGACGTAACAATTTATCCGTTGTGAAAGCTGTGTCACTCCTCCTCCTCCTCCTCCTTCTCAGTGACACAAGTTATATGTCGGAGAGCAGAAGGTGCAGTCCTGTCAATATCCCATTTACTTGCTAATTTGATGCCCATTTGGGAATTATTGTGGTAGATGCATTGTTCTACTTTGCAGGAGGTAACTGATGTTCGCACAATGAAAATGCTGAAGACCTGCTAAATTTTGGAAAATTGGTTTTTTCTTTACTAAAATTTGGATTCTGCTGCATTAAAATTAGGATTCTGTTTCACTACTTCTGATTGGCCTACTTCGACCCACAATATGGGCTGGGGGTTAGTTAGGGGGTGATGTTACCAAACAAACAAGAGAGACTCTTGTACAATATGATGCAAAATAACAACAGCAAAAGTAGAATTTTTCTACTTTTCTGTATTAAAAACGAGGGGTTTTTAGCCTCCCTGAGCCCCCAGCAATACACCCCTGGTTTTGACGTCTTACAATCTGAGAGTTTCACACAAAATGCTCTAGCACGTTTGCGTTTTTCAAGGCCATCTTCACTGTCTCCTTAGCAATGCACATTTACGAGGATTAATAAAAACAATATTACGTTAATAAATAACCGAAATTTCAAACATTCAGAAAACAGGCTGAGCTAGTGTAAAATGCAATTTTGAAGAACATTCTATCTCAAAAACGATTATTGTTAGTGTTTTTTTGGTGAATATTCAGACTTGTTGGCAAACGAATGTTGTCTCACTCACTTTGTTGGCAAAGAATACCTGGAAACCTCCCTAGAGCGAAGAAGCTAGCAATCGCACTGCTTGAACCCTATTGATTTAAGAACAAATTAAGAACGATCTAGCCTCAGATTTTCGAGAAAATTAAGAACAGTCAGTCTAAACTACAATTTACTGGCTCTTATAACAAAAAGAGTGTATTGCTTGCCCAAAGTAAAGCAGCTTCGGAATGTCGAAGCACAGTTCGTAACGATGTGTCCTCTTTCCAAAAAAGTAAGACAAAATATTGAAAAAAATATTGCTAAAAAATTCAAAATATGAATGAATTTGTTTGGTTATTAAAGGCTCTTGCACAACCATCATGCTTAGCGGCAGTTGTCTTGAGAATTTGACTGTATGTTGTATCCTTAAGGCCGGTTTCCACTAGGCGAATTCTTTCGCGCGAATCGAATTTTTGCCAATATGAGCATGCGTGGTGTAATGTTCTCAGATTTTGCAGCAAAAAAATTCGAATCGCAGAAAATAGATCGTGGCCTACTCTATCGCTACGAATATTTTTCGATTCGCGCGAAAGAATTCGCCTAGTGGAAATCGGCCTTTAGGTCGGTTTTTTGAATTATAATCGCAAAGCATGCCGGTTGCGCAAGAGCCTTTAAGTCAAAATAATAAGGACTGCCTTAACTGGATAGCAACATTTTTCAAAATGTTAGATAATAAGAATCACAATGTTAAATATTGCCTAATGCAAACTCATAACAGTTGATATCGTTTTGTCCTATAATCTACTCTCACTGGTTTTTTTAGATAAACTTTTGTATATATCGCTGATAGCAATAATTTAACGCGTTATAGTTCACAGTAAATTCTATTACACTCCAAATTTGTAATAAGATTAGAGACCATCTTTGTCTCGATACCTTTTGATTAAAATAGATCAAGAAATAAAAAGACAATATACTTCTTTACGTCATTAAGAATAGATTTTAGAAATTTTTCAATTTTGACCAGATAACAAAGAGGAACTTTGGCCAACGAAAATTTGATAAGATATGGCCAACGAAAGATTTGGAAATTGTGCGGATTACTGTTAATTTGGCTCTGTTCAAAACGTTACGAGACAAAATTATATGTGGACATGGCCGGTTGCAAAATCAACTTCTTTCATGGAAAGGTAGCCTGCGTGCAGACTCGACTTTGGGAAATTTTGAGTCTGCACGCAGGCCCTGTTCAGCAGCTTTGAGGTTAACACCTAACACTGAAACCCGGACTTGGTTCCTGTAAAACGTGGAGAAACTCTTTGGTGTCATATCATGAGATCCGATGAGATCATCAAAGCAAGATCGCCATCGCCAAAGAAAACTGTGATGGAGAAAAGTAATTATTCTTAGCTTAACTCGCGAAATTCTTGAGCTACCGCATTTTATTTCAAGTTATCCTTCAAATTGTTTCCTAGGTTTCCATATCCAAATTATGGAAGCAGGAATATTATTCATATCTACCGCACCGCACGGTGTGAAAAGCGGAAAGGAAATGGTCAATGGACTACGTCACATTCAGTTGTACCCCCGTCTGACTATATTCCAGCTCGTCACGAATCCATTGCATAGTTAGAATTCTATTGTTCTATTGTTTAAGATCCCATTGTCCCATTGTATCTGGCCACGCATCATATCATTTTGATGTGTCCAAATTTCATCAAAAGTGTTGTGAGTCATTCTGACTTTGCTTCAAGTCGTATTGGCTGCTAAAGGGTTCCGGAAAACTAAAGTGGTTTTAAGAGCGCTCCATAACTTTTCCAGTGCAGTTAAAAGATAAGACGTTTCAATTTAGTGCAGTCAAGAAGAGCATACATACATCATGGCTAACGAAGGTTTGGGTTGCGGCATGACATGCCTCAAGTACTTGCTGTTTGCCTTCAATTTTCTTTTCTGGGTAAGCATTTCGACAACATCCTAAACCTGTTTTATCGCTAAAATAACTCGTTAACTGACTTAATAGAACTTACTTATCTGTTAATATACGCGGAGGCTGCTTATGTTTTGTGGTCAGTTTGCTCATTTGCTTTTTTCAGGTTTAGCTTCAACGAAACTGTGGAACCAGCAATGGCGACGAGCTTGCTCACTTTTTCCGCTGCAAAAATACTTTTGTGCTCGAAACAGCGAGACTTTATATTGGTTATAAACTATATTTCTGATTCGTTTTTTGCTAAGCGAGAGCTAAAACGTTTGGCATGTTGCTGCAGACTACTCCGCATAATTTTTCAAAAATCTTAACTTGAAGTCACCGTGATAGTTTCTTTTACACCCAAGCTTCTAGAAATTTACAAGTTGCCCCGATTCCAAATGTGGAAACAGCTTATTTTCGTTAAAACAAATCTTTCATAAGCAATAAATGTCGACAAGCTTTACTTTTTTCTATCGATTTTCTGCATCAAATTCAAACCACCAGTTCAAAGAAGACACGAAATTCCACTTTCGCTTTCTACAAACCATCAAGTTGACAGAAATATCAATATTCCTTTCGAAAATATAATTCTTTTGTTTTAGATTCAATTTCTTGAGTAATTTCGTTAACCTTTTGTAATTCATGTCAGCCACAAAACCTTCAAACTGCTTACGTTGCCCTTTTCAACCTTTGCGAAAGTGCCCCGCCCTCCTGCTCGGCTTGGTGAGCTTTGTGTTCCCTGCATCAAAGGCAAGTTCCCTTCGCCACGTATTCACACAAATTGAGCTTTGGATTATTTGCTTTGCAATGCGATTAAATTTGAATGCAAATCCGGAATTGTTTGCAGTTAAAAATTTCTCTCAGGATTTGCCGCTACGGAAACATTCGTACTTATAGTAAACGGCATTCTTGCCAAAATTTGTAAGCAATTTCTGAATGACCACGACGAACAACAAACATATCGGGTTTGATGAATAAGTCTGCAGGGGTAGTTACGTCACATTATGGTCTCCTTTATGACTTGAAAAAAGATGTACCAAGTTAAGTTAACCCCCAGCAGAACTGTCCCTATTTAAAGTTAGGGGGTAGTCACGTCACATTATGGTTTCTTTTATGTCTTGAACAAAGATGTACCAAGTTTAGTTAACCCCCCTAGCAGAACGGTCCCTGTTTAAAGCTAAGCTCTGCCTTTCATAGAACTGTATAAGAAATGAATTATTTTTTAGTTATATAAGTAAAACTAGGGGTGAAAATATGGGCAAAATGAGTTTTGAAATCATATATATATATGTGACCTTTTCTGAAGGCATTTCTTTGCGAGGATGGAAGTTGTAACAAAGTAGGCAGGCAATATCTTATGCATTCTGCAATTCATTATTATGCAATCAACCTAACGGAATCATTTTTGAAATTGCCTTTAGAATCACTTGCTGTAGTTAAATTCGGTAAATGAGGTAACATTTTATAATTGGAATATTGTTAAAAATGATTATCCTTCCTGTTTAAAAAGAATAAGCTATTCCCTTATCTGCAAAGAGATAATGATTAAATGACATTTGAAGTTATTGTTAAAATTATAAAGAATTCTTGATAGTGTTGATTCAAGGGCTTTTCTGAAAAGTCAAGGAGTCTGGCAAAAGACCTTTGGAGAAAGCTTTGCAAATGTCGCCATACCAGTTTGCTTCAGAAGCAACACAATGGAACAGCTTGTCCTGTTATTTAAGAATACAGCTCTGGAAGTTGTAGAAATATTTTCCAACAAAAACAGGCTTTCTTTCTTTGTCTCTGTTTTTGTAAGCAGTCAGGTGAAAAGCTGAATCATATGACAAACACACCAATTTTTTTGCATTCTCTATTACCTGTTATTACAAACGGGTTCTTCTGACTGTGTTTACAGAGAACTCTTATTCAAAATATTGTCTTTTATTCATTGTTCTGAATTGGTCACCTGCATGGCATTGTTTTTTGACCATAAATTTGCTAGAAATTCTTTGAATAATTAACTCCATAGAATATTGAATTTCTGTCTTGTTCTGTTAGAAAAGCAGTTTGTTATACCAAATAGAAAACAGATAGGCTTTTTGCAATTTTGATAAATGCTTGTTAGCAACATTAGACTTCCTAGGCAAATAGATTCTAATATGCTTGAAAAACCTTTGCTCTTTGGGTTACCAATTTGCTTTCAATTTTCCAGCTCTATATGTAAATTTGATAATATAACTCTAAAATAACTTGAAATCATACGAGAAAAATAAGTGAATATTAGAGTAACTTTCGCTTAAGCGTAGCCTGCTATCAAGTGAAGATAGATGTAGATTCTACAATTTTGAGTAAGTCTCCCCTCGAATAAGCACCCACCGTCCCTCGGAAGACATTATGGTATTCCCATTCAGATTACAAAATTGTTAGAAGTACACATTTGTGTTCATCATTACAAATAGACTGACAATAAGGCTATTTTATGTTATTGTTCTCAGACTACAAATCTAAGGTCAAAGGAAAATCTAGTTTTTGGTCACTATAAAGTAGCCAAATGACAAATTTTAATAAAAGCCTAACAGTTTTGTAGTTGCGTAATTACATCAAGACTTATCTTTTGGTGATTTATTTTGTTTGACTAGATTGCTGGTATAGGAGTTCTTGGAGTTGGTATCTGGAGCCGTGTTCAAGCAAAGGACTATGACTCTTTCCTTGGGGATGGAGGACTGACTTCAGCTGCAAATGTCATGATTGCTGCTGGTGCATTTGTCATGGTCATTGGCTTTGTTGGATGTTGTGGAGCCTGGAAAGAGAGCAAATGGCTTCTCGTTATAGTATGTATATATATATATACTTTGTTAGATTTTTTTATTGTCCACTAGCATTAAGCTACAGTCCCAGAAAAAATGGTTGAGAATTTTCAAGGAAAGTTAATGTTTTCCCTTTCCATTAAAAAGTAACTTTCCCCCCTCCCCTGATACGATGTTGCCTGCAGATGACTAAAAAGGCAGGAAATGACTAAAGAGGCTGCAGATGACTTGGATTTTAATGGCTGCAGATGCCTGAAAAGACAGTTCTTTTGGAAGATAAAAGCAACTAAATTGGCTTTATATATCATTGTATGCCTACAACCATTGGCCAATAGAAGATATATATAAACTCAATAGCTTTTAGAGCATTCAATTGATTTCTTTGTTTTGACACCATTCTACTTGTAAACTTTGACACTTCAAAAGCGTCTTATTGTTACTGACTTTATATTTATATTTATATATGTGTTTTATTTATGTGGGTTTAGAAATGGCTAGTCTGCTATTAAAGTTAAATACCCATATTGGATGGAGGCCCCTCTTGGTTTCTTGCCGAGTTGTGTTGAATAAGTGACACATCTGTTTTCAAACAAGAATTAAGGCTGAGTATTTGGTAGCCAAAGGAATTTTTTTAGTCAAAGAGAAAGAATTTGCATAGCCAAAAATATGCTATCAATCAATGTGTGGATTGCACCTAGGGTATTTTTTGATGCCATATACATATGTACATTTTCTGGGGGCCAGGCGCATGTTATAAAAATATGTTATAGGAAAGTATGAGATAGATGCATGATACTGTTGTAGATGTTACTTGTGGTAGCAGGCATTTTCTGGAAGTTTTTAATTTTGGTTCTCCCCATACCTTGCCCTTAGATCTGGTGTGCTGCTAAATCCCAAAGAGTCCATCACTGGATTCAAATTTTTTCTTCAGACGTTTGTTTATCAGCATTCCTCTTAGCCTCACACCTCTGTTTTTCAGTACTTCATATTGCTGCTCTTCATCTTTATTTTGGAAATTGCTGCTGGTATTTTTGCCTATGTCAAGAAAGACAAGGTCAGTTTCTTAAAAAGTTCAAAATTTGGATCACAATTAGAACATTATAAATATGTGGATCTTCCTTCTCTTTCATTTTCAAATATCTGATAAAATAAGTTAAGTCTTTGCCAATAGATAGTGACATTATAAGAGCCCTTTTGCTTTCTAGACTTACTAATTATTTTTCTCCTGATTAGATAACCATTTTTATGAAATAGATTAAATATGTAATGTATAATGTAATATATATATATAATACAGATTGGTAATGGACAGATTGTATGAATTTTGATTACAGAAAAAATTGTTGACAACAACAAATTATATATTGCTAAATTTGGGAATGTTATTGGTTGTGATGATGAGATTAAGCAGAATCTACTGAGAAAACATGTGAAATTTTCTAATCATATCCTTAATTTTCACTTGTTATTGTTGAAAAATGTAAACTGATATTTGTGTTTGACATATAGGTCATAAAAACTGTCTCAGATAATGTTAAGAAGTCCATAAAGACAAACTATGGTGCGTCTGATCAAGCATCAAAAACTTTCACAAAGTCAATTGACTTTATGCAGAAAGAGGTGAGAAAGACACTTTTCTAAATAAACTGGTGTAATCACTTTGGGTGACAAAGAAATCCTTCACACATTTCATTAAGTCATTTGGCTCAGTCGAATTATCTTATTGACGATGTTGTAACTTGGAATTTTATCTATACCAGGAACAGTAATAGAATTTGGGAAGCGAAAATTATTTTCATCTTGTAGGCCTTTGTATTGTGACTTTGTTATAAAAATATGAGATATCTTTATGGTGACATATAGATTATTTTCATATACCCCTACTCTTGTCTTAGCCCTCTTAAATAAGCCCCCATTTACTTTTTTCTCAATATTAATAAGCCCCAGGAGGCTATGGTATTTATGGTATTAAGGGCATGTATCTAACATCAGGGAATTTACCATACTCCACAACCAATATCTTGGTGGGCTTATTAACCCCACCTACCCATTCAGTGTTGCTAAATCTGCTATCAAGCATAGCTTTTTTTACTTCGAGTTCATTTATTAGAAGACATTTTATATACTGTATGCAAATTTCTAGCTTAAATGCTGTGGCGTAAATGGTCCAAGTGACTGGAACAACACAGTTTGGTACCAAAAATACAGAGGCAGTTTAGAAACACCAAAGTCATGCTGCAAGGATCAAAAAGCTGCCAGCTGTGGAACATCTAGCAGTGACAACTTTTCAAAGGTTTGTATTGATAGTCAGTGACTGTTTGTTATATATACGCAAATGCCCTGAAGAGTTTTTACCAGCAGCATTGTACCTGTTTTTCACTTTTAAATAAGTATTGTGCCATATACATTAAAGAAAAAATTTTTGAAGGAGATGGCTCACAGTTAAAAGTAGTCGTCTATAGGTTTTTCTAAATTTTGTGCAGTCTTGTGTGGGTGAAAGTAGGTGGCGAAGGTTTGATGAGTAAGCAGCAGACTGCTAAAGAAATCTCTGGCTAAGCCCCATGTGTGCTTCATTGAAATAAGACACAAAAATACACCATGATCAATAACATATTCAGCAGTGGATGAAAATAGCTAAAATAAACAAGGCAATTACAAAGAGACTAAACGCTTCAATAATGAACACTTCAGTATTTTCGACTAGACATCTTTGTGTGCTTAGACAATTGTGTTAAGCAAAATTGAAATATAGCCCAAGCCCTGCTCAAAGTAGCCCCCATCTAAAAACTGCCTCAGTTGATGAGCCCCCCCCGGAGAAGGATTTATTCCAGGTTTTCAGTAATAATTTTTTTAGTACAAATCGTCATCAGTCCAGGGGTGTGTTGTTATAAATATACAGCATACAGATTTAATTGTGTTGATTTAAACATTCTTCATTAGGGCTGCGTCAAGGCAATGGAAGACTATGTAAGCAGCCATATTGCCATTATCGGTGGTATTGGTGTTGGCATCGCCTTTGTCCAGGTAAGAAAAATGCATTTGTTTATTAAAAACAGTTGATGTTTAAAAAAGGATGCGGATGACAGGCACACCGCTACTGATAAAAAAAGCAACGATGGACACCTGGGGGAGGTAAGGGGGCGGTCACCATCTTATTAAATGCCCCCCCCCCAATAATTGACCAAGTATATGCCCCTGAAATCAAGATCTTAATTTAAACTTTTACTGATGGGCTGAAACTGGCACACCATTTTTAACGTGACGCCCTCCTCGTCTCATACAGAGAAGGAATCAGTACAGCCAAATGAATGCACAAGAAATATTTCAAGTGTGACAATAAAAAACTTCAGCACTTTTGATTTTTCGCCCACTAGAAAGTTTTAAAGAAGCTCAGAATCCTGGGTGAACAATCATTGCTTCACTTGAATGTACTAGTACGTGTAAGATGTGAACAGACTTTTTAGCACAAACTTAAGCCTTTTTGTGCGACCCCTGCAGAGTATAAAACGTTGATAGACAGATTGAACGGTAGATAGAACAACGACCAGGCTGGGTCACTAATCTAGAATATATCGTTGTTATAATATATGACACTATCTGTTATCTCAAAATTTGTACCACCAAAACGTTTTTTGCAATGAAACTTTTCTCTATTTTGTTTTTCTGGCTAGTAGCGACTAGACCTAATCTTGCGAAGGTCACCTGGCACTGTATTTGTAAAGTCAGGTCAAAATGCACCACTTTTAGGCTGCGTGTGTTGCTTTGCTGTCTATTGATTTCAAGTCGTTGGTAAAACATGTCATGCCTCTTACGTCAACAAGCGAACCAAGAATGCAGTCCATTGTCGTTTAGACTAAAGCTATATAATGTTGCTTTCATTAAACCAAAATTTCATCCTTTTGAGCATAATAATTTTTAACATCTCTATCTTCAAAAAGACATGAGTAAAACAGTTGAACAGTTATCAACTGGTACAGATTGTGGTTTTTTTCAAAAAAAGAATTTCTAACAGTGTAAACAAATGCAATTTTGTCGCTCTATTTTACATCATTTCTTTCCACTCTCTAACTACGAAGAAAAGTATTTGTAAAGGCACCAGTTATAGACTGTTTGAAACTGACAAGAAACTTGTTTTTATGGTTATAAAACTTTGTGGTTGATAAAATACTCTTTTTTTGTAGCTCCTTGGTATGGTATGCGCCATGTGTCTCTGCCGTGCCACTTCTTATGACAACATAAAATAAGAAAATAACGATTTGTGTTATTTATACATTGCTATGGGTTGTTAAATGCTTGTATTAAGATGCAAAATTAACTTTTACTTGTCAACACATTCTTTTTCCTACTTTCTCTTCCAACTTTTATGAAGCGAAAAAGGCGTGGCATGTTACTTGCTGGCTTAATTTTCAACTAGTTCTACCCCTCAAGCAAATTTATTCACACCCCGAAGTTTTAAGTGAAAGATAGCATAGGGTTGCATAATTTCGGAGATAGTCTCTACTAAGTCATCTTGATATCTGTATATAAGCTTCCTTTATTAGTTTTTATCTAAAAAAAATTTTCAAAAATATCTTACAATAAAACCTTTGTTTTGTTTAATATTCAACCTAAAACGTTTTTGCTATCATGATTTAAAATTACGGTTCTCGCGTACAAAACTTAAACGGTTTACAACAATGTCAAATCCCAGTGTTTCTCAGCAATTTCCAAGTGTCTCAGCAATTTCCAGTGTCTCTAGGTCTACGATTTTCGCTTCATATTTTCTTTTAGTAGCTTATTGTGTATAACTTTCTTTTTTGTTGTGACATCATTTGAAGCTGGTATAACGATTGTATTTTTTCACCCAAATGTGGAGTTTTTTTCAGTTTCTGCCTACAATTTCGTATCACACACAGGGACGGACCTTCCATGGGTTGCGGGGGATACGAACCCAAAAAAGGTTTTTGGAAATCAGTAGAAAATCGAATGACGCGGAAATTAATTAAATAAACGTTTCCGCCATATTCTACAGTACCATGCCCCTATGTTTAAAACCTTTTTAATTGGAGAACTCGTTAAATTTTGTTATAAAAGGCAGTGTTCCTTGAACCATCTGTTGTCAAAAGCAGGCCCCTTTTCAAGGTTTGACCGAACAGTAATTGGATTGCAGTAAAACTCACAGTTTACAGAAAAATTCCACACTCAAATTCCAACGCCTTCGTGTTTTTTGCATCCTGCCTTCCATCACACCAAAGCCTTTAGAACTGACACCGTCAAAGGTAACCCCCGTCTAAACAGTTGTTGTCGATGGCAACGAATGTTTAGCGATGAGAATGACCAGTTAACTGTTTGCGAAGAACTATAGGCCACAAGTAACTGTGCCAATAAAGCCCAAACTCTGTTTACACACAATATGTTCAATATTCCGCGTGATTATGAGAAATGTGACAGGTTAGGTGAGGTGTGTTATACAGGAAGGCTGTGATGCTTGAAAATATTTCACTAAACTCGATGGTTAGATTTCTTCAATAACAATGTTTACGCTAATATCTGATTAAAAACTACAGTCATATCAGAAACAAGATAAAACTTTATACTTATGCATTATTTAATACCGCCTTCAAATTTTAAACATACTTGGACGTTAATTTAGATTTCAAAACGCGAAGTAACTTTTCCCAATTAAGCTCGCATAAGTTACAAATACTGTAGACACTGAAAGATGTGGGAAAACCCATAGAAATGGAAAAACCCAGCCCCTTAAGAAGGAGGCGATGGGCGTTCTGCGAAACAAATTTTCGTAACTATGTTTAAGATGAGTTTAAATTTACAATGATCTGTCCTCTGTATGCTAGAAAAGCAGATTGTTTGATTTGATAAGGAAAGATACCCCATTTTATCGTTATATAAATACACCACGCCATTAAGCAGTAATGAATAGCCCTAGAGAAGTACATATACCATTAGTTAACTGTTTGAAAATTGATTGTTATCTATGTATTACTATGATATTTGTTTACTAGATCACTCTTATGAACAGCTTTTTGGCGGTATAGAACTTGAAAATTGATTTGAAAAAGCAAACATTTTATAAGATATTGGCTAAAAGCTTTGACACTCCTTGATACTTACTTGGACGCTTTGATACGTCTGACACTCTGAGAGCATAGAACGTCAGAATAAGGGCCCGAAAGAACACGATGAAAAATAAATACCTATTTGTGAATCATAATAGACCAACAAGAAGTTTTATGCTCTGAGGAGTGTCAGACGAAAATGCTTTTATGTTGTAAAATGTTGTGAAATGTATATGTTGTAAAATGTTTGCTTCTTTCAAAGCTATTTTCAAGATCACGATAAGCTGGGTTTGTAATATATGTTATTGATGTTTTGTTTCGTTCTTTCATGAAAATGTACGTAGACGCGTAAATGTTAGGTTTGTAAGATAAAGGGTCATTTCGACCTGTATATTCTCAATGAGATCATCAAGAAACTCTTCGAGATCATCAAGACAATCGCATTAAATCCTGGTTCACACCGGATTCTCAAGTGATATTAAGTGTGTTTGCATGTGTGAGTTTGACACTTGGTCGTTAAACTCAAGTCACGTCACGACATAGGCCCTAGACGCACTGATTTCTGACATAAAACTCATTATCTTTGTCAAAGTGGAAAATTGAGAATACTTTTTCAATTTCACAAAGATAGTCCAATTTCCGCTTGGAAATTCGAGCGCGCTGCAGTTCGAGTGGTTGTTTCCAGTTAGGCTAGTGTAATGTGGTAAAGATTTGACTTGTTTTGTGTGGCACCAAGAAAATGCGTTGATTGTTAACCATTTCCATTTTCTACGCCTATTTCTAGTTCATTGGAAAACGAATAGAAATTTAAGATGATTATTAAACCTGAATTTAGGCTTGAATTCTTAACCAGAAGCTAAACTTTATACACATTAAGAATTAGTATTTACAGTATATCTGACAGTATATTACAATAAAACAAATGACGACGAAGTTTAAAATTAAGCTTGCAATGTGTGATTTGACATCCAAAGGATGTTGACAAGCAATAAGTACACTCTTTCTTTAAGAACTTATAGATTGAAGTTCTGTTTGAAAATTTATAAATCGAAAATTTGTTGATGGATTGTTCTGATATTAGTAGGGTCAAGCACTGCAATTGCTATTTAGCATGTGAAGGCCTAGGAGGTTTTCAAGCCTCATTTGCAAACAAAGTGAGTGAGACTTTGTGAGACATCCTTCATTCGCCGACAAGTTTTAAATTTTCACTGAACCTCTAAAGCACATCTAGATGGTAGAAAACCTCTCGTTTTTTGCGATGAACTTTTTAAAGGTAATGTGTCCATATAAAAGGACTGCGTATACCCAACATGTCAAGCCACCTATCGAAATAGCGGTTTGAGATTGGTTAGTATTCTTGCGATGCAAAACTGCTCACATGAAAAGCTAACTTCGCAGCAGGATAGATAAACAGAACGACCGTAATGGCAGGGGCGATGACATAAAAAATCAAATGTTTCTGAAAACCCCCGCAGAGTCGCTTGCTTAAGCTGGACACATTACCTTTTTAAGGGGGCTTCATAGCAATGTTCTAGGTCACATCTCAGCATCACGGAATCTCAGCACCAGTGTCTTCTTAGTTACTGAGAAAATGCAAAATTTATGTCTCTATTGATTTATCAAAAAAATATTTCGGTATTTACTTTTTCAAATTCAATCCATGCAATGCATAAATTGTTGAAGTTCAATCCATGCAATTCATAAAGACGATTAGAGAGACTCACGAAACTTGTAAATATTGCGAAATCAATCCTATAGAACCTGCGTGCAGAAAAACGTATTTTATTAAAAAATAATTTACTGTTTAGTACAACCACACTCTCTCTTACAGCTCCTCCGGTCGCGAGAAAAAGACCCTTAGGCAGGCGTAATTCGGTACTTGTTGGTCTGTACATTAGTATTGTGCAAAACATTGACCATCAAGATTCTTTCAAAATGGCGTCTGCTGTGCAGCCCCTGACACTTTCCAGAGGTATGTTTTACCGTTTTTATCTTTCATGCACGCTTTGAATTTTTTTATCTATGTTCTTTGATACATTTTCAAGCATATGCAATTTTTTTGCAAAGTTCTGTTGCGCAAGAACCGGGATATTGACAAGAGGCCTAACTCAGCACCTCCAGAAAGAGAGACCGGGCGAACTATTAATAAAAAACTTTTACTCAGTTTCTGGTCGTGGAGGTTTGATCTCAACATTCAGTATATCTTGCATAAACAACCTTGTGAGGGCTAACAGCATCTGTCTCGGAAACCACCCCTGTCCCACTTCTGCAGTTTTTGATTGCTCACTTACTTTTTAAAAATCGCAACCAGTCTTAAACTTCCTTTATTTTGTTGATATGTGGCAGCAAATGTATCAACATGATGTCAAATCGGCTATGTACCAGGTTATATTTTGCCTCTAGGTTTACTTGACAGAAATATAAGTGATATTATATTATGCCTATTAATATATGTTAACCATTATATCCAGGCCCGGTTTCAGGAATTTTTTCTTGGGGGGGGGGGGGGTGCAAGTTTTTATCTACCGAGTACATTTTGGCAGCATTACACTATGTTAATGCAATCAGAATATTTTAGCAAGTTGTTAATATTTGAATTTCAGCTATTACAAAGCAACTGCAGCTGTAAAACTATTAGTTTTACGAAAGTTCTAAAATAAGCTTTTGTGGTCATGTAGTTTATTCAACCTTTAGAAACACTGAAATGAACTCTTCTGTTCTACAACTGGACCCACTTCTTGATAACAGATAAGTTCTGTGTAAAGTATTTCTCACACGAAATAAGCGTGAGAGATTGTAGACGATCCTGGAGCATTGTGCTTCGTACTTTCAGAGACGGGCCACAAAACTGAGCCTGGGGGGGGGGGGGGGGGGGCTAAGACTCAAGTTTAGTGACATAGAAGGACCCACTATGGTTGGGTCCAACGCGACAATTTTTTGTCTGGAATTCAACGGTGATACCACAAAGCACCATAATATGAAATTTTAACTTCGTTCCTTTTTTCATGTTATCCATTCTATAAGAAACGCTAGAACATCTACTATTCCCAAAAGCAAATGAAAAATGAAAAGCAATGCAATAATTTGCACGGAAACGTGATAGCAGATTTGCAGAGGCGATTTCAAGTTATTAAAAAAACAGAAAATAATATATACTTCAATAGAAGATTAACGCTTGCTCGAAAATCAAATAAATCTGCCGGAGAAAACGCTTACGTTTGATGGCCTGTATCCTTGATGGTTATTAGAGGGTTTTCAGATTAAAAATGATATCGAAAACTCAACGTCCAATTTGCTGAATTTTTTCTCAAGGGGTAATCTTATGCAGATCATAATATTGCGGTCTGTTGGGAAGATTGTTTATGCTTGATCAAGTTGATTCAACAAATTCCAACAATTTTTTTGCTCCGTGTTAATATTGTTTTTACCTTTTGAGGGGCTCTATAAATCGCTCTCCAAGGCTTTTTTTGGGTGCACTCTAGGCGCGCGCGCTCAATCGAGCGCCTTTCCGGGCAAGGCCTGTTTACACAGTATCAGATCATTTAATATTTGTCATAGTTGTCATATTAAAATGATAACTCATCTTATTTTTCACATCTTATTGTGCATCCTCTGGTTACTTTATTCCTATTCCTTCTGCTACAAACCCTTTACTGGTAAATTTCTTTGCTGCTGACATTGAAATTTTGCCAGTGATTTAAAATAAGGCTTCCTGTAGCATCTTTCATAAATAGTCTAGCAGTAGCTATGCTGCAGCATTGAGATAGAATTGACAATCTCCCATAAAAATTTTATTCTAGGAAATCTATCCTTCCTTCCATTACCAAATAAATAACATTTATCCAATTCAAGTGCCATTGACCTTTTTGCTTCAAAATTTGCACACTTGTATATTTGTACCTTATGTACATTATCAAAAAGTTTTTTGTTATTCCTTGCTTTACAGCATTTTATGGCATTAAATATCTATCAAATTCCTTTCGTTACTTTATACAGCCTTTTGAAATATCCCAATTATAAGAATAACATGCAATGAGTTATCCAGGTCATTTTATACCAGGATGCATTTCATGTCAACAGTACGCTGAAGGTCCATGGGGGTATTTGTTAAGGTACACCGAAAATATGAGCAGTTAGTAAAACTGTTAATATTGTTGTGCCAGGCAAAGAAAACTGATTAATAAATAAAACTGTGGTGTGTGAGCCTTTGTTTTATTCTTTTTTATGTTAACTTTGTATGTGGATTTATGTTTAGCACACCAACTAACGAAAATTTGATTTACGCCAAAAAATTTATTATTGGTTTGCACGCTGAACGCCAAAAAAAATGCAAGTGTACGCCAAAGATCTTCGGGCCTAAGTTCATTGAATGCACCCTGGATTTTATATTGAAGGTAGAAACAAGTTAGATTTATTTGTGTTTCATTGGTTTAATCACCAAAGCTTTTCCTTTCCCCAAAACTTTTCAGATTCACACTGAAATTTTTAGAAATATGACCAAAACTTTCTCCACATTTTAAAATTCATCAACATTTTTTGCACCAGATTTTTGCTACTTGATGTATTTTGCATCTTTTTGTACCCAATCTTGATTTGTTATTCCTTTCATTTTCCTTTCTTAACCAGATATCAAAAGAGCTATTGAGCTCCTGGAAGAGTTGAGTGAAAGTGAGTATTGTGAAACTTTTTATCTCTTATTCAAGCAAGTCAATTAAACATATATCACGAAAAAAATTTGATTCAAGTCACACCCCCTACGTTTGGGTAGAATCCTGTGTGTAGAATGCAAATAATAATTCAAGTGTGTGTGAATTACAGCTTCAATATTGTTATCAGACCATGTATTCCATTTGTTTCTGACAAAATCTATTGTGTAAAATTAGAATCAAACTATTGGGAACTTAAAAGTGTCGACAGGCTAAAACACAAAATCTGTCCATGAGAACTGTCTTTGATGAAACATGCAGCTTGAATCATCATTTGTCTAAGTTTTCTGATACAATGAATATGTTTTCTCATATTTTGTACACAATAGATTTAAGGTTGATCAAGTTTTGTATGATATCAAAAGTTTTGTGTGTCAAAATCGGTTTTGATGTAGTCAAACTGAAGTATATTTTTTGTCATTTATTTTATTGTTCTATTCTACAATACTTTAATTTGTTATTAACATCAATTACCTGCTTTGAAGGGAGTGATCTGCCTGCACAAAAGCTTCTGAATCTTAAAGCTGTTTTGGAGAGCAACTTTTGTCAGTCTGTTAGAGAGGTAGATTAATTTTTCTAATTTTTTGTTCATATCACAGTTGTAGTTATACCTTATGAGAAACCTTGAAATATTATATTGTAAAAGATATAAATTGGGTTTATCTACCTTAAGGTGAAATTTAAATTGACATAACGAGTTAATGTAAGAAATGAAGGGTAAATTATGTAATGGCAATTGTTCCGGAACCATTTTATCCATATTCAAATACAATGATTTATCTTTTAGGTACAATCTTTTTGTGTCTAGAAATAATACTTCCAATTTTACACTGAATAATCCTGCTCAATGCAATAATCAGGCAACTGAACAGCTTCAAAAGTTCTCTGACAATTGCATGAAGCATGAAACTCAGACTATATAGCAACATTCATTTTACAACAAGCTGGGGGGGGGGTAAAGCTGCAGTCTCAGTTACAGTAAATGTTACACTCCTATATTGGCCATTATCAGTAATTAGATCTTATTGTTTTTTGATTCAGTACTACTCTTGTATTTAAATCAGGTCTATGAACATGTTTATGAGACTGTGGATGTTGAAGGAAATCCAGAAATCAGAGCCAATGCTACAGCCAAGGTATCATTAAAGTAACCATGGAAAATTATAGTTATATTTTGAAAAATGATGTAATGTTTCTCAAATACCAAAGATTGTTGACTGCCTGTTTGTCTCACATATTTCAGAGTGGAAAACCCATTGTGTCAAGATTGCATATAAGGTTGCCCAAAGGCAAAAATTGTATTCACACAGTGGCGGCGCCAGCTATCACAGAGTGGGAGGGTAATGAGCACGGCCAGTGGGACCACGCCCCTTTTGCCTCGTTTCAGTGATTTGTACAAAGTTAATTTACCTTAGGAAATTTGTTCTACCCCTACCCAGCGCTTTTAATCCATTTTTAAAAGAAATATATAGACCATATTTTCAGAAAAGTGGGGGGGGGGGGGGGGTAATTAACCCCCCCATACCACCCCTTGGCGCTGCCACTGTATTCACATGTGAAAATGAAAATCTGTTTAGCTACCAGAAAAGCCAAGGTAACAGGAGAAAAGAACAAAATGGTAATTTTGAGCATGAAATTTTTAACGAGAATTTTGTGTGTATTCAGGCTATGGATGTTTTTGGGTTTGAAATTTAAACAAAAATGTTATTTTGAGGTAAGCTGAATGTTGAAATATTTTCTTTTGATCTCAAGAAATAATGCTTATCTATTTTTGCACTTAAATTATAGGCAACAGTTGCAGCATTTGCAGCTAGTGAAGGTCATGCACATCCTCGCATTGTTGAATTGCCAAAGGTAAGATGATTATTTATAACATTGTTGCCTCTTACCACAGTTAGTAGGCACATACTGGTTTGAGCCATCTACATGAACCTTACAGCCTTAAAAGAAAAATAAATTGCCCATTAAGGTAAAATAAGGTAAGCTAAGGTAAGGTAAGGTAAGATAAGGTAAGGTAAGGTAATGTAAGGTAACGAGAAAGTCAGGTAAGAGGTAACGAAAAAGTCAGGTAAGGTAAGGTAACGAAAATTTCACAGGTAAGGTACCAAGAAGGCCTAGGTAACTATAAAATTTCATATACATACAAATTGGTACTTTTATGCATCAGAGACACATTGAATCTGGCTCAATTTTTTTCTGTTGGCAACCTCATGCGATGACTGAAAATTCTAATGGAAACATGTATCGCCGTTGTTTCGAATAACCTTTGTCAGAAACAAAATTTCCAAAGTACCATTGGTTGTTTTCATTTTAGACTGAGGAAGGTCTCGGATTTAACGTGATGGGTGGAAAGGAGCAAAATTCTCCTATATACATCTCAAGAATAATCCCAGGAGGTGTGGCAGATCGGTATGTTATTTTTATCCCTGTTTATAGCATGATGATAAATCTCCTTTGATTGTAATTTGATTGGATATGATCAGCAATGATAGAAAATGACATATTTGAGGTGAACTTGAGAATTTTCTTTGAAATTCTTTTTGTTCTTCTGTAAGTTTATAATTTTATGACTTCATACTTTTTCTCCGTTATTTGTAGTATTATCAGCATTCTTTTTTTGTTCTTTGTTTAAATTTTCCATTGTTTGATTTCTATTATATTCTTTGTTGTTGATCTTTTCGTCTATATGAAAAATCTTAGTATGTCTATTTCTTGATATTGTATCATACTTAATTTATTTATTTATTTCAATCATATATCTTTTCTAGCTTATTTCTTGTTGCAGCTTCTTTTCTTTTACCAACCAATTCAGGATCTTTTCATGAGTGGATTTACGCTGTATCGATTGTTGCATAAAAATATGAAAACATTTTATTGATTTCTGAGTTTAAGCTGTCTGGAAGCTTGCTAGAAAGCTAGGCTTATTTCGAACGAGACAAAGATAAATGGCTTGACAGAGAATGTACTCAATATAGCTTTTAGGGTAAAGTATCTCACTCGCAGCAATTTTTCTGACGTTTCATAAACCGATTAATGTCAGATGAAGAAGCCTTTACTTAAAGTTAACAATGTTTTTAAGAAAGCTAGATTGTTACGTCAAAGCCTCTTTTCTCTAAGTACACTTTTATTTGCAATTAAAGGGGAGCTCGAAATTTGTATCTTTTTCAAGGCAGGGAAGCTTGAAACGAGGAGATCAATTGCTTGCAGTCAACGGTGTTGTAAGTATTACATTGTTAATTTTCATAGCGTCGTTTCAATTTGCTTTCAAAAGGCAAGATGTTTTCTGCTACAAGAGGCAAGAGCTTTTTCCATTTCTAGACACCTTGCTAAAATATCGACTCCAGCCGGGAATGGTTTTCATATTTTGCTGTTTTCAAATGAAAATATTTGAAACCTATAATATATAGTTGTCGTATGACCAGGCAGTTCTTTTCACTTGATGTTTTTCCCATTATTTTGTTTTTACATTCTGCTGTTCATGATTTTCTTTTTGAATATTTTTAGAGCGTTGAAGGAGAAAACCACGAAAAAGCAGTTGATTTGTTGAAAGCTGCTCAAGGTGAGGCTACAAATGTCGCTATTGGTCGTTGTTACCGTCATTTTCACACAGTGGTCTTTGTTGTGGTCCAGACTCTTGCTATCTTCATTCAGCTCCATATCTCTTTCGTCTGTGTCTATCGTGATGGTGGTTGTCGTCCTATTTGCCGCCGAATATTTTGTCATAGAGTACCGAAGTGATGATGTCACAAAATCTATTTTAGAATTGTTCAGTTTTGACCAAATAACCCATAATAGCGTTTTAAATTACCTCAGTGTACCTAAATGTGCAAAGTCAGTCAAAGGTGGTTCAAGTTGGCTGAGATATGGCCACATTAGCACAGGCTCTTTCCCCATCAAACCACTGTAATCTGGTCTCTATTCATAACTTTTTGAACCAGGCCAGAATAACGCTAATCTGTTAGCAGACTTCAAATCTTTCATTGGCAATATATCAACCGATTTTTACATATTCCAGCGATCTTGCATTCGTAGAAGTATATTATGTTGTCAAAACTAAGCAATTCAAAAATAGATACTTAATGATGTCACTCGTCGAAACTCTTGTCATCATTTTGCCTTTGTGCACCCCTGAATCTTCAACTGTGTTTTTGTTATTGTCATGATGGTCATCGGTGCCCTATTTATTGATGTCTATTACGTCTGGTCATCCTAGATATGAAGTGACCGTTGTCATACTAGTCATCGTTGTAATTGTCTTGGTCACCATCTACTTTTTCATCCTAAGCTTTCATGTTACTTTATCCAAGTCGTCTTTATCATCCTTGTCTCCATCCACTTTTTGGTTGCTTGGTTGTGTTTCCCGTGATGGTTATCGTCGTCATTTTTCTGTTATCTCTTATGCCTTTGGCTTCGTCAGTGTCATCATGTCATCCATCACCATGTCATCTTTTATCTTCGTGGTCAGTCATAACCCCCTCATCAGTATCATCAACTTCTTTACAATGATTGAGTGAGGCAAAGGAGAGCTTTCTAATTAAAAAAGAAGCTTTTTTATCCATCTTATCAACATTTTTTGACATGTTTTCTTCTTCTACCAGGTACTGTAAAGCTGGTTGTCAAATACACGCCCAAAGGTACGATTTTTGTATTATTTCTTTATTTTTACATCAAGACTGCGCGCACTGTTGAGTTGCGATGTAATTTTTCTTCTCCTATTCTCCCCGACAAAACACTCAAAGGTAGGTTTTTGCGAATGGACAGAACATATGGAGAATCCTTATTCTCAAAATCTGGGCTATTTTGTTGACCAAGATGCGAGTTTCTCATAATTTATGCAGCATACATTTCGCCTTAGATATAATTTTGAGCTGTAGGCCGTAATCAATTGGTGAAAGCTACCAAATAAGTATCGTTTTGTTTTCTAGTTTTTGGAGACTAACAAAGTATATGTTATGAGAAATCATAGTCATTTTGGATGATTCACCAGTCAGTTTTGTTGTTTTACCAGCACTTGCCAACCATTGTCTCAACAAATGCTAGGAACTAACATATACAGATAATCGCTCCGTTTGCTCTGTCCCCTAAGTATCGTCTTTTTGTGCTGTTACTGGTGTAATTTTTTTCTTGAATTTAAAAGATTGAAGTTTGTCTTAAAATTTTTGTCTTTTTAACGCAAGTTCATGAGATTCTGAACGGCAAGTGGAAGGTTTAGTGTCGATAAACGTTGAGTGCATGAGCGATTGCCACTTTTTATTTCAATAGCAACATTTCAGCCTTGTGAGCTACTTTGAAGCTGATTTGACCTGAAGAACAGGCGTGAGGGTCCATAATCATACTTAAGATCTCTCTGACCTGAGCTCTAGCATGGATGTAGCCAGAACTAATCTATCCAGTCATAACGTTAATCAAAATTAGGTAAGGTTTTATTCACAAAACACTTTCAAAAAGCGGAAATTAATAGTCCTTGTTAGCTTATCAGGTGTCCTTTTAATTATCTTATTTGTATCCATCGATATCTATCTTTTCTATTCTCACTGATATTTCTTAGTGTCTCTTTTCACCACGATGTTTAAAACTCATATCACTTTTTGAACTGAGTTAACAATATTCATACCATGTGTTGAATTCCCAAATTTGCCATAACACATTCTGGGAGAGGCTGTTACATTAGCGAAGTCTGCTGTTCGTAGAGAAAGAGATTGTAACACACCCATTGCAAAGCTGTATGTAGCAGGTGGTTTACTGTTTAACATAAGGCCACGTGTTGGAAATTCTCAGTCATGTCCATGCATATAACAAGGTCTCTTGCTATGTGTCTGTAGAGTTTGACAACTTCTCATCATGAAGGGCAAGCAAGGGCTTCAAAGTAACGGCCAAAGTTATCCACGCCCTGCATGGGTTAGGTGTGGTGTTCCCCGTCAAGATTGAAGAGATTTTGCTTGGAGAGTCAATTTCAGATATTGTCTTCGCTAAAAGTGTGTGGCTTTAAGCACTGTAGTTACCGCGCTAACTGTCCTCGCTCCTCGCCCTATAAAGAGGAGATACTGCTGGGAGAGAGATTTCCTAAATTATGACATTATCGTCCCTAAACAGGGTGATATCCTCTGGCTCGTTGTACAAGTAGACAGTCATAGTCCTATCTGAGACACCAAACGCTTTCATCCTTATCCGGAATTTGCTTGGTTGATAATGCAACGAATCCTTTCGCAGGAAAAGCCTTACACTGCAATTCATTAAAAGTTCTTTTTCATGTCCAATTAAACGTGGATTAAACTGCGACTGAACCCATTTTTGTTCAATATCTAATAAATGTTTTTAGTAAAGAAAAATGCTATAAGGCTTCAAATTATTTAGAAACCATTGTTTTTTATTTACTGCCAGACAATACCATCGGATATATTTGGGTTTGCTGTATTTTCGCGGGAAAGCGTCAGCTGTTCCCCGGAATCTGTCTAGCATTCACGCATTTGTATCCATTGTTCTTAAAAGGCTGTTGTTTATACTTCTTCTGTCCTCTGTGTCTCCCATTTGTGTCGTTGTTTCTCTCTACACGGTGCGGTGAGAATGGCTCTCTAATAGCTTTCAAAAAAGGTTCAAAGACTGGGCTGGCGTGTCAGACATAATTAGTATACTTTTAGTTACTATTGTAAAATACTAATTTTGAATATGGATTAAATGAAATGAAATAAATGAATGGACCCTGGGTGAGAAAAGCCGCGAAAATAGCTCTCTAATATTGAGCTGGGCTGCACTTTGTGTCAGGGACCGCGGAAGTGGGGGTGGGGCTGAGGGGGTTGGGCTGAGGGGGGACGAAAATCTTGGAAATCAGAGAGACTGATTGGATTCGAGTTTCCACAGTAAACCACATGCTATTTGCCTATCAAACCACATGTTGTTTGGTCTTGGTTCTTATGAACCAGTACAATTTATGATAATTTATGAGCCAGTCCACAAAGCAACAATAATCCATTAACGAAATTATTCCCTTTCTCTTGCCATATGTAATCAAATTTACAGCAGACTTAGATGACTTTCATGTTATGATGCCAAATATGATAATTCTAAGGAATTTATTTTCGCGATCTCATCACTTAGCTACTGTATCAAGCTGTCTAGAAATATGAAAAGAATGTACACATACAATATAAAATCTCTTGAAAGGAAAGCCAATTCTCTTTGGTTCTTTTGACATTTTCGTGAGATATAAGATCAATATGTATAATGTGTTGCTATCCAGTCTTTCAAGTGTTGCTATCCAATCTTTCAAGTGTTGCTATCCAGTCTTTCAAGTGTTGCTATCCAGTCTTTCAAGTGTTGCTTGCCAGGCCAAAAAGTTCAATTATTACACTGACACGATTTGAAAAGATTTTGCATACGAAGAGGTACAAGTGATAAAAAAAGACACTGCATATGATAATGTATGCATTCTGTCATAGTAATTTAATTTCTTTAAAAATAATACTAGATATCTTAATACTGGATGACCAATAATATTGTCAACATGTCACATTTTATCGATTGTGTTACAGTTGGGTTCGCTTGTTGTTATGACATTAATCAAGGTAAGGCAATGTAATTTGGCCATGTTTACAATCCGGTTAAGTTATTTCATTTGATAAACATTATTTAGCAGGTAGCAATGTTTTAAGGACGACGAATACTTCCTTGAAAAAGCAAAAATGTCAGTATACAATTGGGGCTGAATTGAGGACTCACAATTCTCACTGTCGATCAAACAAACAGAGAACAATTACAAATAGCTTCTTGATGATAGATGGGTTTATCGGTCACGAGGGGGAGTTCTTCCCTCTTTTACACCTCCGAACCAACTCGAGACTTATTCAAAGGCCTGTTTCAGTAACTTTTGTTACATGAATTCCATTAGATCAAGAGAAGGCTTAAGAGTACGCTATGTAAGGGTTTCTCCAGTCTAATGCCATTGGTGGCTATTTAGCATATCTGATATCGTCTGTATCTAAAGGCTATAGAGTCGCTTATGGTGGGATGGGTTGCTTATCTAAGCAGAAGTCAATACTAATTGAAACTACTAGCTATAGCCACGTGGCTAAGGTTCTCTCCTCCTTTCGTGCTGGTATTGGTTCTTCTGTTTTGATATTATCGTTTTTCGTCATGTCTGGAGTCTGGAATCGAACTCGGCGATTCGTGCTATTCCTCCTGCGCAGAACCCTTGGTGCAGTGTCTATGGAATCGAGCGTGCTTTGACTATCTGACGATGTCTTGCGTTCCAGTATTGGTCGCAGTTGCGTCACAGGCTGTCTGCCGTCCGTTTGTGCTCAATACGCCATTCTTCAAGCAAGTTGTTTATCAATGTCGAGTTGCTTCGGGCGCTGCTAGCTTTTTCTATACTCGAAGCCAGTTGCTCTATCCTGCTGGATAAGTCTGCAATGTTTCGCCGCTCCATGGCCTCATCATAAGACGGTAACGATAAAGAGCAATCCCGTTTTTCGGTGTTAGCAATTGCCAACTGTTCGTTATGCGCAGAAGATGCTGTAACGTTGTTATTTTTAAGCTCATCATTAGCTGATCCAACGCTAGCATTTTGTTCTTCAGTTATTTTCGTTTTCTCTGTATCACTTATTATTTGATCATCCGAAGTTGTCACATTTTCAGAGTCGGCTTTTAAAAGAGTTTCGATCGATTGCAAAGCCCTAAAGTTTTCCTTATTGCCGGGTTCTGCCGCGAGTTCAGTGTTCGATGATAGCGAGGCTTCTTGAGGACGAAGGCTGTTTGCTTCCAGCGCTTGCGGCCTCAGGCTTTTAAGATGACCTTTGGATTCCGTTAAGTTCTCCATGTATATCGAACTTTCAAGCATACACTCCAAACAGCCGTCCTTTCTTGCTTCATTCTCGTACAACATACATTTCAGTTCCTCGAAGTTATAAGCCTCCGAAACCAAGCCTTCCTCCGCGCGCACCCAGTTACTTCTGTCCGTTACCGCCGCATTACCCTTTAAACTGTCACCGGGGCTAAATTCTTCCAGTAACGGCTCGCGGGCCATCGGAGTTATCCGTGCCAATTTTACGGATCCTGATTTTGTTCTGAACGACGAATCTTGCCAGTCGTTGCGCTCACGTATGTTATTTAAACTTGTATCGTCACAACTTGATGTTCCAGATTGAATTCTGTCCTCCGTTTCCAAACATTCGCCCGGTTCCGTTGTTAAACACGAGCGCGGTACAAATCCAGCTCGTCCATCCTCAGTCTCACATAGCCACCATTTAGTGTTGTTCTTGTTTAAAACTCGGACCACCTGACCAGCAACCACAGGGAGGTCTTTGCTATCTGTCGTTTTAAAGTCACTCAAAACTAAAGTAACAAGGTTGTTATTCAATTGACTTTCATCTTCGTGTGGTTCTGGTTTCATACTGACTGTCGTTAGATTATTTTGTAATCCTGTTGTTGCTGGTTTGTCATTCTGGTCATGGCTTTCGTCATCACTCACTTCTATAAGGTCTTTCGGTCTTTGTCGCCATACTGATTGCAAAGTCCGAGTTTTAGCATCTAGGTTGAATGATCGACTCCGAGACACTCCTTTCCCTGCGTCGGACGATTTTGTTTTCAGTTTACGCACATTGGCGAACCCTGTTGCTATCTCTTGCGAAGAATAGTCGGATTGAATCTCGCTTGATCGTACCAAACCTGCGTTGACTCCTCGCTGGTTCTGTGATATTTCTTCCGGCACAGATACAAACGAACTGTGTGTGGCGAGACTGTTCATACTGCCGCGTCGCCGTCTTGAGCTCGGCCGTTTTTCGTAGCCTGGCCGGAAAGACTCATACGCCGAATCGCCATCGTCGTCCGAACTGTCGCTTGATGATGAGTAGTCAGGGCCTGCAATGTCGAAATTAAGCTCCGTAGCCATGTCGGCAAAGGCATTCGCTCTTTCACGTTAATTTTCGGTTTTGGTTTGGACTTTTTCGGTAACGAGGTGAATGCTTTAACCAGTTTCTTTGCCGCATTATTGAGTAAACCTTTGTCCGTTTTCTTCTTCTCTCGGTTTTCAGCACTTCTCGCGTTGTAAGTGCCGCGCGAGAACATGGTCTCGAATTTTTTCTTTTGCTTCGACTTTTTCGACTTATTTTCGACAGCAGTCGGTAGGTTTTCGCAAGTTGGCGCGACGATTTGGTCTTCTTTCGGAATATTTTGCTCTGACTTACTGGCGTCTGACACTGATAGCCTCCGCGCGAATTCTGCCGAGAGATCACTTAAAGAACTGGATCGGCGGCGATAAAGCGAGCAGTACCCAAGCGGCACGAATCCTTGCTTCGCCTGGCTATTCTCAACAAAAGCCAAATCTCCGTTCTTGTGCAGAATATTCACGCGTTCGCCTTTCTGAACGTCAAGATCCGTCGGATGTTTGGCTTTGTACTCCCAAAGAACGACTGCTTTCACGTTAGCGGGCTTTTTAAGACTTGAGCCAGCAAGAAGAGAGGTTAGTTCGGTTTTCGCTGCGCCAGCCGCCTGAGGCAAGTTGGGATGTGTTGACGAAATAGAGCTTTGGCTACCGACTTCGACGAGAGAGTGTCGTTTGAATGTCACATCGGGTTTAATATGACTTTGTTCTGCTAGTAGTGCAACTTCATTTAGAACTAAAATAGATGAATTAAGAAACATTAATATCATAATTTTCAATATATTGTTAAAACTTATGGTTTACACGTACTGAAAATTAGGCTCAAGAGAGCAAAGCAAAGATTTATCGGCGCAAACAAACTGCCCCTGTTATTGAAATCCTATTGCTTTTTTCCCTTGACTTTCATAATCCCTTATCTAAACGAATGATAAACAAACTGACTTTTTCATATCAGTTTATAATTGGAGTTAATGTCTTTGGTATATTTCTTTCATTAAAACATCTGTGTTGAGTCTCAGAGTTATTCACTGTTCTCTTGCTATTTACAATAGCTAAGTTTACTTGTGTAGAATCCGCGATTTTTGTTTACCTGTTAATGCAATCAATACATCGTCATGTTTTGGTTAGGCCTACGTGTAGCTGCCAATGCAAATTAGCGTCGATTGTCTGCATCGTCAATTTTCGTTGTCCTGTCATAAATTCGGGTAATTTCGCAGACACTGGTTGACAGGGTTAGCTAATTTAGATGTCAAGGAATTTCACGCAGGTCCGACAATTTTATCGGCTAGCGGCTTAAATGAATCCGCATCCGTAAAAATAGGAGATTTGGGTCCAATTCGTACTGTTTTAATAAAGCCTTGGAGGAAAAACAGCTTACGCAGAAGTTTTTTCGTATAGCGGGATGACTGGGTTCCGACCCAGTCTCATAAACATTTGAATCAACTGATATAAACTTAACAAGTTTATGTGTATAGTTTATGTATATATTATGTGTATAAACTTAACCTGATATAAACTGCAGGATCATGTGAACGTGAATAAAAAAGGATGTCTATTTAAGGTCGTTTCAGGGTTATTTGTTGTGGTGTGCTATTCTTCTCATTGTGAGGTAGGGGAGAGGCAAACATGGTATTGCGGGAATAACTTGCTTACTGTGGACATACATTGCAGGGCAAACGATATGGAGATTATCCTCCCCCCCCCCTTCAGTTCGATGTTAATGTATCTACTGTTAAAACAAAGTCATTTTAACTTGGAACGGGGTATGGGGTAGATATTGGACTTTATTTGTATGGAAGTGAGTTTGGAGGTTGTCTTTGCAGCTGTGTTCAAAGACTGTAGGCTAAAGTCAAGGGAAACCATTTTTACAGTTGAATCCAGTTTAAGGCCTCAGATAGGTAATTTGTTCAGTATTTTTTAATCAATGAAGACATAACACCCCTTGCTAGGATTACGAACAGAGAGAGACCCTCATTTCATTCCATTCAAACTTACTTTTGCTGGATAGCTCTGGAAATGAAATGCTGTAATATTTAATGCAATATTTCAACAGCGTAATTATCAAAGTCGAAATTGTGTACCAAAAGTATCATGCAACTGCTTTACCAGTTCTGCAAGCTCACCGGTTGGTTTTAAGCTTATTTTAACAAAAAAATCAGCAAACCTCTCGGCAACAGTTTTAGATTTATTTTGTTTTACAGGACAGGAAAATCCTGTAATCTGGTTGCCGGTCATTATTTTATTACAATTAATACCAAATCCCTTTGATGTTCTCTAGAATCAGGTTAAGATTTGTGTTTGTTGCTACTTAGGATCCGAAGGTAGTTTTAGGACAATGAGAAGCTATGCTTCTCGAGCAGTGTCCTGGTACTTCCACTCGATGTGACCACACCTCGTGATTCTTACGTCTGGAATTACAGAGAGCTGGCGACTCTCCCCACTCTGGGTGAAAGTTTGGTAATGCCAGGGACTCGAACCCAACCCTTGGGTCTATAGTAAGCGCCTCTAACAACTGAGCCATCCTCGCACCGCACGCAGGTAAAGATCATCGAGTGACAATATGTCGCTATGTAACTATTGAATTGAGTGTTGTAACATAACCAGAATAGTAACTATGTAACATAACCTTATTGTTGGACTAAAGAGTGACAGAATGATAGAATGATTTACAAGTTATCTACGAATTCCATAATATAGTTATTGAGAGTTTCTTAAAAAGATTTATCTATCTCTACGATACTTGTGAAATCAGTTGAAAAGCGCAATACCATGTTATCCGAAACACGATTCAGTGTGCATCTCATACAAAACAGCCCAGATTTGTCGCTCAAACGTCTATCAAAACACACCTTTCCAGCTCCTGTTCCCCCTTTAAACCAGCAAAATTCCAAAAGCAACTTACTTCAGCTCACAACAACTTTAAGCGACCACGCTCCCGTATCGTCTCTCTGCTCGATTCAAACTGTTATATTCTAGTGGAGCAGTTCTCTTTATAACTGTCATTCAGATGAAGCCATTTATTATTCATAATTTGTCCGTTGAATTGATTAAATCTTACACAGGATTCGGGCAGCGTAAAACGGTTTGAAAATTAGATAAAGTTTATTGCATTACTCTGTCAAGTAAACAATTTCCATGAATAATTGAATGCGAGGCTGGTTGTCTGCTTTTTGTTTTGATTGTGTCATCAAGGCCGGTTTACCGCGTTTTTCGACAGGCCCAAGTTACGGCCTAATTTCATCAGTTGCTAGTGGGCAAACATGGCCTCCGCTGTGACAAGGATATAGACGATTATAATTCGGGATTTGATTGATATTTGTGATAGATTATTGTAAATGGATTTGAAAAAAGCAAAATTTTTATTCATACTAAAGCTTTTGTCTGAAACTCTTCAGTGTATGAAACGTCAGAATATTGATCGAAAGTTCTGACGATGGTTGTGATATGATAGTGATGATGCCTGACGATTGAACATGATTGACATGATTGAACATGATTGACATGATTGAGCATGATTGACATGATTGAACATGATGTTGTTGATGATGATTGGCGACTGACGATGATGATGTTAGGTGGCGATGACGGTGATTATTGATTACAATCACGATTCATTATAATGATAGTAATGATTGGCACTGATGATGAAGACATGATAATGATCACTGCGATTGGTCTTGATCAGTAATTTAAGGGCGTGGTCACTTTGCGACCTTTTTCGCGGATTGCAATCGGTACATGATTGCAAATTTCCAGACATGACCGAAAACCATTTACAGAAACAAATCAGAGATAATTTGAACTCTGAGCAGAAAGAACTGTTCTTGTAAGACCACGTGTAATAATCATGTTTATTTGTGGCTGAATTCGTAGATCTTTTGGTTTCTCTTTTTTGATTTATCGATCACGATTGTCATCTCATTCTGTCCGCCTTTTTATTGTTTTGATGAATACGCTGTCCGCCAGCTTTTAATGTACTTAACTTTCTGATATGTCATGTATTCGGGAAATTAGGCCGTATTTTTTGTGCCGCTACACCATATGCCTACAAGCTCGTTATCATTATCAATACACGTAGATCTAAAGTCGAATTACTTAACATCAAACTGAATAAATTACCTATTCTCATAAAGTTTGATGATATAACCATTGTTAGTTCTTCGCAAAAGACAAAACATCGTTAGCGTGTTGTCAAAACAGTCATATTTCAAAATTGAAATCTATGAATGTGTGTTGATAATGATCGATTGATGTACTTTGCAGTTGCCAGTTTATAACCCTGGGCAGATTTGGTTGATTTTGTTTAAACTAAAAAGCCGCACTTTGTTGATCATACGGTAGGTATTTCGCTCAAAATTCGGAAACACTTATGAATCAAAAGATGATATATAGGCTTCGTTTTGAATACGAGACTGTGGTAGATTCGCGTCGAAAGACGAAAAGTTGGCTACTATTAAGAGACCTACTGCGGGCGAAAATTAGTTAATATTACATCGCTAAACTGATAGAATTAAAAAGCAGAGGTCAGTATATGCCTCAACCTCCCTCCGGACAAAATTTGCTTTCCTCAAAATTTTTCTTATACCTTTGAATAAAAGCTTCTTAGAACTGGCATTTAGCAAAACAATTTACGGTTTGCGTTTTACACTTGCCAGGAAAAAGAAAAGTTTTAACGTAACGGCAAATTCCTCTCTCTTTACATAATCCAGTCAAATTATGCATTGGCCTTCCTTAAAACTACTGCATTGTGGGGTAACCTAACCCTCCTCATGGCACCGTAATGTTTATTGGACTCTGTTAGAATGATCAATTTTTAGAATCTTTTTAAGGGGGGGGGGCATGCCCCCGCTGACCATTTGTAGTAAAGCTTGAGGGTCGGTTTTGTCTTCGTGTGGGGAATGGATCTCCGTACTATTAGCGCCTCTGATGCCAAGTAGTTTTGCCAATTATGGATTAAAAAAGTTCATTGTCTGGCAAAGCTGGTCCGCTAACTGTAGAAAACACCAGGAACACTTATTTATGTTGCTTCTTTATTAACAGGAAATAAGTTTTGAGAAAGCCTGTCCTTTCCGCATACACAAAGGAAAAGAATATGCGAGAGAAAATTACTTTAGGCATCCAAACCACCCGGAAGGAACGTCAATCGAAAACCACGGTTTCGAGAATTTTAATGAAACCAAAAAAATTCAAACCATTTCATTTTACCAAGGCTAATATTATCATTTTTCCCGTTTTAAAAGGTGATGCTAAGTATCGGTTTTTAATGCCAAACGAAACATAGGTATACCTTAAAACGAATGGGCTATATTTAAAGACAAAAAGGTAGGGAATATCGAGATGAATGAATGGCTATGGAGAGAGTCTCCACTTATCAGAGTGGAGACTCTCTCCATAGCCATTCAAGAAAAGTTTTACTCATGTCAACTTATAGCTATGTATTATGGACTATTGTTAATTATCAAGCCACCTGAATTTAATTATACAAATTTGAAACTGCTCAGGTAAGTACAAAATTACACAAAACCTATTCACCTGTCTGGGAGGCGTCCACAATAATCAGAAAATCTTTGTTTACCAATGTTTCTCTCACCATAATTGTATTAAGCCTTAGTCGGACTTGCAATGTTCTTATGTCCTTTTCCCTCTCCGTTAAATAATTAATAACAGGAAGACCATCGTCAAACATTGATCTAATATCCTTCTCTTCTATCGCACGTGCCAACGGCCAAGTACTGTTATAGTGGGGGTAGAAAAGGATGTGTGTTAATGGCATCGTTACGGGAATACGCCTTTTTCGTTCCGACGCATTAAGAGCTAATTACTGCTTTTATTCGCTGGCCTAATTAGTTTTCGTCAGAAATTTGTTTCTATTGCAGGTGGTATGCTAAAGCTGTTTTGTTGCCAATGTCATCAGCAGAACAAAGATTTTTACCCTGTATTGTTACGTCACGTCTGCAGTGTAATTTACGTGCAATACCGCGAAATTATTATTGTGCCTCGTCAAAGGGTCATAAAATTATTTAGACAAGATGAAAGATCACGATCGCATCTGTTTCTTTATTGGGAATATAACATGTCTTTGTGTTCGTTAATAACCTGGCGTCAATTAATACACAAATTGTGCTTGATGTTGAGAATTTTAGCTCCTTTCGGTGCCGTCCACCACCATTAATAATTTTCCAGAATAGGAACCTTTGTGAGGGTTATGAAATCAACAGGCAATATGAAGAAGTCATTCCCAACGTACACTTCTCTTGAACACAATTGCCTGCATAATGCAATTTTCTAATCTAACAGCACTCCTTAGCTAGAGTAACAAATGGTTATTTATGAACCGTTTTGCGTCACCCAGATTTAAATTGTACTCGTTTCTAGCCAATCCTTCTATTCTTCTCCCCCTTTTTCGACTAATGTCAAATGCTATCAAATTAACAAAGGGGGCACAAATTGCAAAAAACAACTGCAAAAATAGAAATCGGCTACACTCTTTCTTTTATAAGAACCAGATAACTTTTGCCGAGCCTCGATGTTTTTAGATTTTTGATAATTTTAGGCTCAAATGTTCTTAAAATTGTTCTTATTTCAAGAGTGTTTATGGACAAACCCATCAAAGTTTTTTTTGTTAAGAGAATGTCCGTACAGTAGTTGGGTGCTTGTGAAAGTTTCCGTTAAGGAAATTTTTAGATTTCTCATCTGAAGTTGAGCAAGTTGTAGCCTTGTTCTTGTTTTTTGGGCAAATCGAGCCTCAGTGTTTATATAAAGTGTTTTCTTATAAAAAAGAGTGTACTTTGGGATCAGCCAATCCCCAACCCCCTTGCACTCCACCCCTTCTTTGCACGGTAACATTATTGAAGATGCAAGGTCTTGGGCTGTTTTTAGAAAGAATATACATATTCAATATACTGCATATTATATTGGCAAAGACAGGAAATTCTGCTTTAAATGCTTTTAATGCTAAACATACCATTGGTACAAGGAAGTATTGCTATGACGTTGCAATACCGGAGATGCCAGTACCAGAGATGCCATTTAGACTTGGAGCATCACGAAAAATTGGTTTTTACTGTAAATACCACATTCTAATCCACGAAAAAGTTGCGGTTCTATAGCCGGCAACTGTGCAAAGAGGCCACTGAAAGCAATCCGTCTTTGCTTACATTATTCTGAAAAAGTTTTCAAAATTTTGGAAGGGTGAACATTTTTCTGGACTCTGCCAAAGAACAGCCAAAAATCCTATTAAAGCAGAACTCGAAAAATTGATTAGCTGTAGTTTTCACTGCTTCAGTTCTTTATACTTTGCCTGGTTGTGTATGTAGCAAAGTTGGTTAGCTTTGCTGTGTATGAAGTAGGTATGGTCTACTTTGGTCTTAAGTCCATAAGTCTTCGCGATTCTTCTTACGCGTTTTTTTTAAAGGAAAGCTTTTTCAGCCCAGCCCTCAGACTTTCATAGCTATTTCCTAATTTCAGCATTAAAATTTCTTAACATTTTCTTAACGTAAAATTGGAAAGATTTACGTCACTAAGCAAGTGCAGTGATGGAGATGATGAAATGCTATAAATATGCTATATTTCTAAAAAACCCTCAACGTCATACTGTATTCGTCGTTTCCTGTTCAGCACATTACTGTATTGTTGAAATATTTCACTCTTACACCACAATTTCCTTTGAAATTTTGTTTATCTAAATTTTTCAACTTTCTTAGGTTTCAAAGATCCAGCCCTGAACTTTCTTAACTTTTTGAAAAACCGAGCACAACTTTCTTTTAAAATACTTTCTTATAAAATAACGTGTATTTTGTCATTGAACCTGCTTTTAACAACAATACCAATCAGTGCAAAGTTTACATTCAGCTAGGCCTAAGCTCTGAGATATATTTAAGGCTAGATTTGTAAGAGCAATGCATGCAAACGAAGGCCCAAGTTGAGTGCTATCCGCGGAGCCACTTCAAGTTCCATGTATTTGTCTCGGAGGTACTCGAATTATGACCTTTAAAGTTATGACTAGTAAAGCGGAATGTCATGGTCATTTTTATGTAGCATCGAAAAAACCAACAGACATTCACCTGTTCAACTTACTTTGAATTTAAACGACAAAACAAGCCTAAAATCAATCAGAAACCCAAATAGAAAATAACAATAAGAACTAATATGAAAATCTAAGGGGGGAGAACTACTCTAAGGCTGAACTTTTTTTTGAAGAGTCCAAAACTTTCTGTATGATAGATTCTGCTCAATTTCACATAGCCACATACCTCGACAAACCTTCTGTTTTCAATGTTCGATGTGTTTAGACAAGGTCTATCGCTGGTGTTTTTTGTTTTCACTGATACCATACATTGCATCGTCTACATAGTCAGAGACATTAGACTGAATCCAGCTGCTTCCAGTACCACTCGTTACCAAATTAAACTTAACAGATTTTTGAATATATACACCCATTAAAGCTGTGCCATCGAGGCATATTGTCACATATTGTGTTGTCAAAGCTATGTTTCGCACATTTAAACCTTCATGACCCCTTATATTCGACTAAAAATGAATATTGTATTGGTTATTCATCGCTAATCGCCAAACAGTGCCGTTATCAAACGTAAACGAATCTCGTTAATATTTCACGATTCCAATTGATAAGTTGATTCAAAATCTGGTCACGTCCAAAATCGGGCGTAACCACATATCCGGTTAGCTTTCATTCAGGCTTGCTTATTTTACAAATATTTTGAATATGCTCAAAATAGTGTTTGCTGTTATAAATCTTTAAAACCTGTCTTCCCGCTGAACTTTTTTCCCCCTGCATGCTTATATTCTCCGTTTGGAACTAGTTATTTTTCCTTTTTTTATCGTTGACACGTTGTTTTTGTTTAAAAGTTAGGTCATATTTTCTTTTCAGTTTCTTCCTCGACTTTACCTGTAGTGTGGAGATATGACAGAAAATAAAACAAATAAGCAAAAACCTTATTGATACGTTTCTTAATTATATGCCAAGGCTTCCTGTCATTTTTAATTTTTGATGTCCTCATTCAAATTACACTATGAATGTGCATCCTTTATTTTTCTTCCAAATTGCTGCGCAATGAATTCGTGTGCGGGTAACAATCTTGATAAAAGAAAAAGAAACATGTCAACGTGACCAGACCACCAGCTAAATTTTTAAATTATATTTCATAATTAAGGTCGTTACTCTAAAGTGTATTCTTTCATCATAATTTATTTTGATTCTAAAGTGAAATGAGGCTAATCAGTCAAATGTTGTCAAATGTAGCATGTTGTCGGTATCTTTTTGTTCACTGTCAAAACGAGGCGAACTGATAGTATCCATGGCAATCTGCCTCGCTCACGGAAACTTATTTAATTGCTAATGTTATAATGGCATTCTGCTTTTGGAGGTTTTCGGAAATTATGATTGCTTATTTTAAACGAAACAGCACGATACTTACAATATTTAGTGATACTTATCAAATAATCGTTTTGAAAATTGTTTCAATTATAATTTAACGAAATTACAGCCCGCAGAGAGTACAAAATGCTTTCAAGTCGGCGATTTTTGAGTAAATTTGTTTTCTGTCGCTCAATCCTTGACCTGACTAGATATTATGATGGCGTTTCGTAGGTTGACTCGCTCGTCCCAGATGTTTCTTCTAATAATTATTAATCCTGTCCTGATGATTACAAAGATTGATTCAAGCTTATCTTTTAAAAAATTATCTCTTAAATGCTTAAGAAGACAAAAGATACAGAAAGCAGGGACCTTTTTGCATAATCACGTCCACAGGGCCTCCCCCACTTTTTGCAAAACAAAAGAGCTTTGTTCGAAATCTTTTGTTATTGGTGTTAAATTTTCCCTTGCCCCCCCCCCCCACTTTTCAACCTGTGTCGGAGCCCGTGGTCCATAAATGGCTGTGACGACGAAAGATACAGAAAACATTGGCCTTATTACAAAGCCACGTCCTAATAAGGTTGAACGAGAAACATGACCGAAATTAGGGGCCTTATTCCAAAGCCACGGTATGGCTGGTTGGTAACAATCGAAGGATTGAATATACCCCCGAAAAAGCTTTTTTATTATTAGGAGGTCCCCCGCCTCTGTACTCTAGACTGGAATGTATCTAAATGATTATTCGATATATGAGCAAAACCATCTATGCTTTTTAAAGTTATCAGTCGTTCTTCGAAATGGTGATTCTGGAGTTTGAATGATCAAAAGTTCGAATCATCGATGGCTCGAATCAACGAAGTTCGAATTTTCGTAAAAATGGCCTAAACAGGGGAAAATATTTTTGGATGTATTAAGAAATATGATCAGTTATCAAGTAGTCGAACTATTGGACTTCTATGGTAGTCATTTACTGTATTGTTGCCCTCTTCAGTTACTTTCGTGTTAAATTACTTCATGTCATGTTTTCCTTAATTATCTATCTTTCCTATCACCATCACATTTCTAGTTCACTTATTCTAGTTTCTTGTCAATTCCTTGAAACTTGTTGGTTTTATCACTTTAGTCGTATTTTATACATAAGTTAATATAGAAAATTAAAATCTTAATTAATATAGCTTTGCTGTACTCACATTTTATAAGCTGAATTTCTGAACCCCGCAAATCAGCGAAAGTCATTCCTGTCACACCACTTGTTGGTATGATCACAACCCAGATAGACAATTTACTTAGCTGAATCTACTCTGCAAATTTGAGCCCACACAATTATATGCTATCGAATTGGTATGCCAATCATGTTATTCAGCAGAAAATATTGGCCCACTTTTTGTCTTGTATTTGGAGAATCATCAGATATTCATTTGGCCTGTCTGGATCACGTGTTTGACCCGCCATGTTTGCTCAAAATGGTAGACTTTGGTCCGGATCTATTCATAAGCTCGATAGGTCTTTACATTTACTCGCCCTGTAGGTGCTTTATTGTCTCAGCGTCAAAGCTACTAGCACTTTCTGTAACTATGATCTATGATATCGCTGAATTGCCCAGAAAATCAGATTTGGTTTTCACCTCTAGGTACCTGAAAGCTGATGTAAAATAAATCTAGGCCATATTCTTTACGACATATTTCTAAAAATGCAGGAAGGCATTGATTTAAAGGCTAAACAATTGATAACCTCAACATAAAATGCTGTCTCACAAATGGGGGAATGATAACTAGTGGCCGTTGTTCAAATGTAGCAAATGAAAGAATCAGATAAAAGAAAATCTCGCATAGATCGAAGAAGCCTGGGCTCCAACACAGCCCCCCCCCTCCCCTTCGTCAGAGGCCCTGAGATGTAGGTCAGTTTTCCTCAAATCCACTTCCATGTGTCGCTACTCTCATCTCTCTTCAAAGGTGTTTTTTCATAAGCACTGCATAATAATGAATACGGATATTTTTATCGCTTCACAATCTGAAAAGTCTTAAATCCTTTTGTACTAACTTAGTTTTGGGGATTGGTTTTAACAGTCAAAGATAAATGGAGTTTAAATATGGAAATGACAGCCAAGCTGGGAGTACATTGTAAGAAATTCATAGACGTTTCTTGAGCCTGCCCAGTTTTTTGCAGTGTACAACCTAAACAGCTTATTCTCTGCCTGTAAGTTGTGTACACTTTATTTGCTTAAAGAAAATATCGTAGAAGTGTCATATTAAGGAGGTTTGGGGGTAGATTAACCTGAATCTCTACAGCACACCAAATTAAGAGTGTTTCAGTGTGTTCAGGAGCGAGAGAGATGTGCAAAAGAGGTTCATTGAAAGATTTTTGTCTTTTTTGCCCTGTTGCTTTATATTTAACTCCGCGCAAAGCTAGAGAGAGTGATCTGACCCTGACACGCGCTTACTTTTACAAAAATTCACGTTTTGGCCCTTACACTTAACCTCATCAAGATTTCCTCAGGAGCAGAAGCCACAAATGGGTCATAGAAAAGGCTGCTAATTTTGCCCGTAGGGAAAGCCGTGGTCTATTGTGCAGTTGATGACGTTTGGTTCAGATTTCCTCTTCTCCATAAAGTTTATCTGTACAAGTATAGATGTTATTACAAATGTAAAGAACAGGCCGTCTATCCTCTGATTCCTATGAAGTTATCGTCGCTTCATAAGGGTATAAGCTTGAATTTGCATAAGGCTAGTCTCGCCGATTGTCTCTTTGCTTTTTTATCTTTCGCAGTAGCACTAGTTTACGAGGCTTTATCAATCACGATTTATCAATGGAACATTCTGTCGTTATGAGTCGCAAATCAGTGCATATTCTCTGTTGTTGTATTTTTCCTAGTATAGTTGTTATGCGTCGCGATATTTATTTGTGTGTACAGGCAAGCAACTTAGTCTAAGCACATCCATTGCACCCAACCATCCGCACTTTCAAGATATTAATCTATTTCAAACATAGCTCACCATTTTCCTTGCACGCTGCTATCCCAAAACCCACCAGATTTCTTCTAATTCACTGTAGTTACTTCCGTTTAGTTACAAGAATTCGGCGCTTCAACTACTTCGATTTGCGATGCAGCTCTCGTTGTTTGGTCAGCATTCGTTAGCATGCCTCCTTCAGTTTACATTAGCCTTAAGCCGGTATTCCTTTTTTCCTGTCCGACTCCTAGACCTACAATATGGCGGACACTGTTGACTCATCGGTGCGATGTTATTTAAAGAAAACACGCTTTAAACGTGTTCTTCATAAATCAGTCACGTGGTACTATATCTTGGTCAAATACAATCTTTATGGAGTTTCCAACCAAAGTTTCTTTTGTATTGGAATATAACTAAGGTACCGCTTTCGACAAAGATAGTGCCTTTACAATAGTGGCAAGAGATATATATTTTGAGGATGATAAAAATGGAATATGTTGATATTGCCATTGATATTATCATATCAAAGTCCTGACCGAGATCGGAATGAATAGGAAGAGGAAAAATGCGAGAGGAACAATATCGCTTCAGAGATTTTGCTTTCATGGATAAAAATATGTCGCTGCAGAATATATATGTGTTTAAAATCATCAATTGCATGCACCCGCGTAATAATGATCATCAGGACATGCAAATGCATGTAGTTGTCATTAGTCTAATCTACCCCCAAACCTCCTTAACATGATGCTTCTACGATATTTTCTTTAAGCAAATAAAATGTACACAACTTATAGGCAGAGAATAAGCTGTTTAGGTTGTACACTGCAGAAAACTGGGCAGGCATAAGAAACGTCTATGAATTTCTTACAATGTACTCCCAGCTTGGCTGTCATTTCCATATTTAAACTCCGTTTATCTTTGACTGTTAAAACCAATCCCCAAAACTAAGTTAGTACAAAAGGATTTAAGACTTTTCAGATTGTGAAGCGATAAAAATATCCGTATTCATTATTATGCTGTGCTTATGAAAAAACACCTTTACGTGGGATCTTAAGGTGGTCAATTTGAAGCGAAGCTCACAAATTGTACTTCCCAGAATACTCATCTAGAGGGTGTTGCCCCTGCCCCTTATTTGAATAGGTTTTATATCCACCCTGACTGCCTCACCACCCTTGCCATGCCATGTAACCTTCTCCACTCCATGCCAATTTTCGTCCTGCTTGTATTTATAAAACAATGTCATCTCTGGCATGCTCTACCAGTTTTTTTATGAGGGTGAAGTTGCGCATTAGTGGTTTCTTTAACACCGCTATTTTATTTTTATTCGTCGAAAACTGTTAAATATGCTAATCTGAAACTATATTTAGTTGTCTTCCAATAAACTTAATTTTTCAAATGTTACAAATTTCTTTGCTGTTTACCCAAACGCTGTGGCAGAAATCATGCGGAAAGTTGTTAAAGAGAAAAGAATTTGAAGCACTACACCCAAACCATGTCTTGCTTTCATTGTTTTTTAAGGGAAGTTTTTAATATATTAAGTGAAGTTTTAGAAGGTTTTACTGGCATATGCAGTTACCGAAAAGTCGGGGGGTCTGGAGGTGTAGTCCCAAACTTTCGCGAGTCAGCCTTGAAAAGCGGGCAACGCCCTTTTGGATATACTGGAGTCAAATATATTTTTGCTTTATTTGGAACTAAACATGTTATCAACGTCAAAATGATTTTGATCTGCTGACCCCTAACTCCAACTTCAAGGTTTTTTACCAATCTCGTGGGTCAAGTTGGTATAAAACAGGTTGATCCGAACTACCATTTTCCCCTTTGCATATACAAAAGCATATTTCTTAGAAATGGCTATTGTATTAGATATTATTACCCATAAAAGGCATGGCTGTTTTGCTTTCTGTAATGTCAGCACCCCACCCAGTTCTTTATACTTTGTTAAGCATTAGACACATGCAAGTAAATGTGTATACACTCAAGACTGGCTCCCTTCTTTTTCCTTTTCCTCAATTTCCCCCTGTTCCGCTTTTTCGCATTCCAAGTACGCATTTTTAGGCTCCATGCCACTTTAACAATCGCCCTCAGTTCACCTCGAATCCTTGATCTCTGCTCTCCAATCTCAGCTCTCACAGGTCATGCTTATGCGTTTGTCAGTCACAAAGAACAATTTGAATACGATAATCGCGTACTAATCTGCCACCATCTAATAATTCTCTTTTGAAATTAACACGCAATACTTTATGTGCATTAGGCGTTTCATTTATAAACATATATAGGCGTTGATATGAATTAACTAAATAAACTCTTGGACAGCGTAGTTTACTATAGGTGGGCGTTAGGTCAACTTTGACTAACTTTGTCATGTACACAGAATTCAACACTTAGGTTATTAACATGGATGGGCTAGTTGGTTTAGGCCTAATCTCACTGATACGCGTTTGTATGGAAGCCATTTTACTCCGTTAAGCCTGCCAAAGATGGCCATTGAGCGATCCCTTTAATGCTCTTAAACCAAAAATAGGCTTATTGATAATGGGTTTCGCATGGTCTGTATTGTATACATGACAAGATTGGGAATATTAAAAGCAGAACTCAGTCAGCATTTTCTGATTATCCATGGTCTTATGGGCTTTTAACAGGAGGTTAGCGTGATATTTGGTGTATGCGCGAGCAGTTATAATTTCCCAGAGTAGCATTGGTGCCCTAGGTGTGGATATAATGGTTTAGGTTGAGATCGCACAGACAAGAAGACTTTGAGCCAAGTCTTTTTTACTCTCTTTCATTTCTAATAGACACATATGAGTATGCTCGAGATTTCTAATAGACACATATGAGTATGTTCGATATTCAGAGCGGGAGTAGGAGATTTTGACACTCCTAATAACTGGTGAAATACAAATAGTTAGTACTTTTTACTTAGCTTTAACTCTAAGGTCGGCTTGCGTTTTGTCCGGGGAAGCCTTTTACTTACTGAAGCACTTTGGAAAGCAGTATAATAGCCTTGTCACGTTGATACTTTTGTTGAAAACCCTGGATCGTTTATTAACTCTCCTGATCTTATGATAAATTCACACTTATGGTATCTTTTGTGCTGTCAAGGTACGGTGCATTGTGCAAAGGACACTGTCTAGGCCGAATAAATGGGGAACAGCAATGACTGTCTCTATCTGACGTTTTTTTACGAGTAAGTCCAAATAAGTTAAACTCGCGCATAGGAAGAAATTATTAGCTACAACATGGTTCGACGTAAGTGGTTGTTCGACTCCAGCTAATTCGATTTAAGTGATATTATTTGTAGTTCATCGCTGCGTAATGAGTTTACGCGTCGATTCGGTGTCTTGGTGGACCATTTATAGTTTCCCACGTGGTTAAACCCAAGTTTTTTAAGAACTTAATGATTAAAAGTGTTGTTCGAAAAAGTGAGTCTTTCTTACTGTTTAAAATATCAAATTGATTATAATTGAGAATAGGAATCTGATGAAATTAAAGTATCCACATTTTTGGAAAACTTTTTAGAAATATCAAGGTAAACTCTATCAAAGAAAACCGGGTTGTTTCTTTTACAAGGCAAATGAATCATTGAAATTCGATGGACTTAATTTATCATTTATTATGAATCATTGAAATTTAGTGGACTCATTTGTTATTGATCTCTAGATCGGATATACGGAATAGCCATTAAGAGGATTCATTTTTGTTTGCTTCCAATATAATTTACGATGTTGGAAATACGAGCGCTCTAACGATACTAGATTTCTCTGCCTTCCAGGGAGCATAATAATAAAATAAAAAATAGAAGTGCTTTAATTCTAAGAATGACTCATCATTGATGGCTACTTTGTTTATGTTAAACCTGAAAGGAGATAGAATACCTTATTTACAGTAATAGGACTACTATCCTAGTTTCCATACCCTAATAATTTTGTGGTAACGTTACAATAATTTCATATGTCGTGGTATCAAGAAATTAATTGAATAAGAATCGCAGCTGCCAACGATTTGGCCAGCAATGTGTTGTTAATTAACACAAAGCAAAATATTCGTTTTTTGGGTCTTCTGCTCAACCTTGACCTTCCGAGTCCTCTAGGTCATTCAGGGAGGTTGGAGTATTTCATAGTTGGTGGGATAAAGCAGAAAGAAGCATTGTATGTATTGAAAAAAGTAACAGTTTTTCAAAAGTCCTCTTGTAAGAAAAGGGACATTTTTCAAAATCTGGTTGTGGAACATCCTTGTTTATATGCATATTTCACCAGGAGCCAAATTTCAAACCGGGGCGCACAGCGATTTGAGCTCTGTCCTGTTGTCGAAATCATATTGGCTTCTTAGAGTGAAATTTTAGTAAGAGCTTTCGCTTTGTTTCAGCAACTCTAAACCAGTCTTTTTGCCTGAGCCAAGAAAACATGCTTGCCATACGGTAGAAGTATCAAACCCAAACCATTATTGTCTAAACATTTTATTAGCCTCTGCCTATGGCCCCCAAGCTCCTTGTATCGATTAGCTCATTAAACTTCATTCTTAGCTTCTATGTACTCTGCTTTCTCATTCTTCTATCATTCAACTGGATACTGTTGATTTCTGACCTGCTGTCTTCCCAGCCCTTATATCTCATACCCTATGAATAAACTGCAATAAGCTGCAACTAGAGAAAAAGATGAAACATTCAACTGAAAATCCAGATTTTCTTGCTTTTGAAACGATACCCCCGTACTTTTCCCGCGGTATCAGTAGCTAAGATTTTGAGGATTTCTTGTAGTACGGGGTTGTCTTTGTATGAAAGTTTGGAGGACGGACGGTTCGTGTCATTTATAAATGACCGCAATGTTGTACTTTTATATACTTCTAGATTTCATTCAAAACTTCATAATTATGATGAATAATAGTCTGATAATTCAGTAATCCGTTTAAAGAAATGCTTTGTTAATTTGTGGAGAATTGAAGAACGATCAGATTTTAGGATACTCCTTTCTACTTTGCTCTTCAAAAGTTAGTTTTGTTTTTCTGTTTACTCAGCATTTGTCTATCGCTGAAATATATTGTCCTTAATGAAAAACGTTTATCCTCTACAATGCAATCGGTCTCAAATTCTCCATTTTTGTAAAGCTTCAATGCAATCGGTCTCGAATACTCTTTTTATTAGAACCAGTAAATTGAAGTTCAGGCTGGCTGTTCTAAATTTTTCCAAAACTTTGAGGGTGGATTGTTCTTAATTTGTTCTTAAAGTACTTGGTTTTAAGAAATGCAATCGCTAGCAATTGTGCTCAAGGGGAGTGTTCAGGCCCATTTGTCAACAAAGTGGATGAGACATCCTTTATTTACCGACAAATTTGCAAATTCACCGAAAAAGCACCCCTAGATAACAAAAAACCCTCTTTTGATCAGAGATTTTTTAGGGTTTCAAAACTTTATTCAAAATTACATTTTACAGTACCTCAGCCTCAGCTTATTCTTAATTTTGTTCTTTACTTCTGACAATTTTGAAGCTCGTGAAAAGGAGGGTATACACGGAACTAGAAGGTTCGATTGCTATGTTTGTGAGGGATTGTTCTAACTTGAAGATTTCTCATTGAAAAGTTTGTGCCTGAAATTTTCGAGATTCCGCCCCATTTCAAAGGAAATTAATATTTGCGACCCTGCTAAGAGTGATAAGTGAAAAAATTCAAATTAAGTGCTTACACTTTTGTGTGTAACGGAAAAAATTCAAATCGTTACTTTTGTTTAATTTGTTCTCAAACCCCCATTTTTGAATGAATCCAACCTTTAGAAACCAAAAATGTGCATCCCTCCCATAAAGCTGATACGATTTCATTGGTATTTGTGTGTATAAATCTATTGACTTAATTAATTGCAGAATAATACCAAATCAAATAGCTCTATCATACATACTGTTTCCGTTTTCGTCAAATGCTTCTTCACCCGCCATTTTAACGTGACCTTCCCGGCAACTCCCTTATAGGCAAACTCCCCTTTCAGCAGCACACACGGGGTATTGCTCCAGTCCAGCAATATGCACGCTACCCCTGCTTTTCTGTAAATCACCAATGCTTACATCAACTTATTTTATCAATCTATTTATTAATCATGTTAGCATGGTTTCAAAAGGCCTTGCTACTAAGCCTGTTTTTAAATGCTTGTTTGTGATATCGCTAAGTTCTCTTTGACTACGGTATTCCGCATGCTGAGCAAACATGCTAAAGCCATTTGAATACACGCGCATTTTTAGATACCTTTAAGAGATATTTAACCACCAGTAACTGAGTTTCGTTTCTCGTTTTAATTGCGAGGCTTTTTCGTGCAAAGCCGATGCATCGTTCGGTCTATTTCAGAATTTTGGCGGTGGGGCTTTCAATAAAAACTCTCAATTTTGCACTGAAGGCGCTCTTTCAAATATGCTGGATTATCTTTTGTGTTTATCTCCAAGTTCGATTTAATAATACTATCTGACCCTATTGTTTTTTAACGACCATAGTTTTTGTAATGTTAAATCGAACTATATTATCTTGTTATTCATAAATCATCATCATAAAGCATCATAAATCATCACGATTAATCATCATGAATCATAAATCATCATCATAAATAATCATAAATCATCATAAATCATAAATCGTAAATCATCATCATAAATCATCATAAATCATAAACCATCATCATAAATCATCATAAATCATTAGAATCATAATTATGATTCTTATGATTGATGTCATAATTATCATCACCACTATCATAAAAAATGCCAATCGCTCAATCACTTATCTTATTCGATCGTAATCAGCTAACCCATAATCCATTCAGTCATTCTTTTGGTAAAACTGCCTAATCGATAATACTGTAACTCAGAATCGTATGCAGATCGATCAATCAATTAATCTCTCAGTCTCATGATGGATAGGCCACTCTCAGGTTTCTGTATGTTCTGCTGATAATCGCATATCAGTTTTTATCTCCAGGGCTTACAAAATCCATCGGCTTTAAACTTAAGATCTCCTGATCATCTTGACTTAATTCAACCGTCATTTTTAAGCTATGCTTGTTAAAGGCATTACTTGTAGACACGCCCCCTCTAAATTTTAACCGAGTTGAATTTGCAAATTTTCAAAGGACTTGAGTCAATGTGGGGACAAAAATTTTATGCTAAACGCTTTTCACAAATGATGGTTCGTATGTGTGATGTTTTGTTTTTGGTGTAATAGGCCAACATAACCTCTTGCCTCTGTTACACTAGCAGTTGCTTACGGTAAGCAAGCTAGCAATGATTTGTATATCAAAGATTTTTTCTTCCTAATTGATCTCAAGCTATTGCAATCTCATTAACTTGTAGATGTGTTTATTTATCAACCAGCTCAATGCCTTTATACATGTTTTTAAGCATGTTTATATAACCGAATCTCCAGCGAGCATTTGTCTTTGCATGTGGTATCATAATTTGAATTGATACAGAATCTATGGCATGATTGGCAGGCCGAGCGATCTTTTACCCGTAGTTTTGGTTTGTTTGAAAACAAGGCAATGATGAGCGTTAGAAAAACATTCTCTGTTTTTTGATAAAGCAAAGCTATAACTTTCAAATTTTGCGGGTTCATGCTGTGTTTCAAAATAAACATCCATTGAGATATTGTGTTCTGTTGTTTCGTCCAAAAACGAGAATCGTTGTTAGATTACACTTAATGGTAGCTACTGTAGATTGTAGGGGCCATGATAAATTATTTGCTCTCCTTCGATTGGATGTCTTTTGTTGTTACTTTGTGTAAGATGGTCATGCATTTATGGAATCGAAACAGTGGCTGTGATGTGATGACGTCACAAAACGTAATTCTGTTTTTTTGAATTTCAGTCATTGGGTCTGATCTGACACTTTCCAGAGTATTAAAGGTCAGAACACAGATTGAAAACAGTACGCTAGGAAATATATATACCCAGTTGTGGATCGAAATAAGCCAATCAGAAATGTGACCCAGAACTGGGTATATTTCCTAGCGTAGACTTTTCGATCAATGTTCTGACTTTTTATACTCTGTAGAAGCTTTAGTATGTCTTAAAATGTTTGCTTTTTCAAAGCCAATTTTTAAATTCTGTACCGCCTACAAATTTTTTAAATTAATATGAAAATTGTGTATTAGATTGTGGCAAGAAGTCATCGTGTCATTCAATATTTCTTGAAAACACAGAAAGCAGTGACGTAATCGGAAAATTCCATTTGCAAGCTAAAAATATATTCTGGAGTTAAAGATACCTACTAGTAACTAGTCATCGGGAGATTAGCCTAATGTTTATATGAAAAGAATTTGATTGTAAATCCACGATGATCCTCACGATAACTATTTATATACTGAAGGCGATATGTGTATAAGACCTAGATTTTTTCAGAGATTGCCGTTAAGGATTTCTGGCTAATCCCGTTGAGGAACAAAAGGAAGTATTTTGTTAATTTCTTTGCTATTGTGGGATAAAGAACTATTTATCATCATATTGTCCAGACTTAACACAAGGGAAACATAAATGTTACGATTTCCCGGATAATAATTCCCTTGGTATGCTAAACAATAATATGTACATCCTCTGAAGAATATTGTTATGCAACGGGAAATAGAATGTTTTTCGTTAACATGCGATGCTTTATCAAAGTTGATTTTATATTTCCGATTAAAACATCTGTGTTTTTTAAACCATCCTGTGAAAGGAAATATTTTTTGAATAATCTTTTGTGCCAGATCAGAACTGCCCTCAAAACATGGTCATTGTGAATTAAATGAAAACACATAATTGTGATTCTAGGATTTATGCTTGCAAGGTCTTAGCGTTAAAGCATCGATACAGGAAAGGTTGACTTAATTTTTTTCACTTCTTTGAAACTAAGAGTCTTGTTTCCAACATTTTTGGTATACATCTAAACCAAGAGTCTTTTTTCATGACTTCTCATGTTTTTTAACTGAATTTGGAACAGAAGATTAGGTGTATGCCAGTTGATACCATATTTAACCGGGCAGGAGTACAAACAATTTTTTAAGAAATTGGCTTTTAGAAACCAACCTCATAGTTGACGAAAAATGAAAAAACTCATAGTACTGAACCACCTCAACCTTAAAATATTGACTCAAAAGTATTTCTTTACAATGATTGGGTACTTATTCATGGTTGAAATGGGATAGATAGAAAAAAAGAACTTTGATGCTCTGTTTTGCTATGTTTTTGTGTGTTATTTTACCTTCTTAAAAGTAGATTTCTAATACTCGGTATTAAGCTTTCAGTACTCAAATCAGCAAAAAAATTAGGAAACTGTGTACTTATCCCGATGCTAGTTTCTTGTAAAGAAACGAATGTATCGTTGAAGGAGAATATCCGTTACAATCGTTAGATCTGCGTTAGATCGGTATGAAACCTGGGTTACCCTTGAATACTTCGAGTTACCATGGTAGATTAGTATGTGGATTGCCTTTACCATTATGGTAAAAGGACACCCTCCACCTTATATCCCAAACCATCCTGATTTCTACCCGTTTATTACCAGCACGGTTATGAAACCCGATTCACTTTTGAAATACCTCGATTTACCATGGTAGATTCATAGTTAAAGTATGTTTACGATTCCACTTACCATGGTAAGAGTATGTTCTAAATCGTCTAGTCTCGCCACCAGCAGCATCAGTCATGATAACAAACTTGATGAATCCTCCATGCTTTGGAGTACATGCACTTTAAATTAATGGTAGAAAAGTAAGCCGATTGAAATTTTCATGGCTTCTTGGGTGTCAGAGAGGATTCCTAAGAAGAAAGAATGTGATTAATGAATGATTGTACAATGTTTGCGAACATGAGAACTATGGAAATCCATGCAAAACCTAAATAAACTATTTTCCGTACGGTATGGGTTTATCGATCTGAATTGCAATTGACAAATAGAAAAGCCTGTCAGCAAGGACTGCCCAGCGTATTACAGATTGCGGGGGCTAAAACGTTTCGGGGGGCTATACATGCTAAAAACCAGGGGGGGGGGCTAAACCAAGAGCAAGGCGTTTTTTGTATGTTTTGTAAGTGCATTTTGGAAATTATGTAGTCTATTATAATTAGACCTATTATAATTATTGGGGGGGGGGGCTACCGCTTCTGCGGTCCCTGCCTGTCAGTGCTATGTCAAACAGTTGGGGCACGCAAGAAAGGGGACATGGGGGAATGATCCCTGCATGTTTCAGAAAGATGTCATGTTAATTACTCTTTTTCTGCTCTATGGACCTCCTCCCTATTCTAGAGTTCTCTAAACAGGACTGCCATTATTCGGAAAGCCATCTGTAACATTCTCGTACATATTTCTAATTACAGATTAAAGTGCTAAGCAGTCGGTTACAAATTAGATTGTTCGGTTTGCTAATCCTTGTATCCGACTAAAATTGAAGTAATCCGCACAATTGAGCGTAGTAACACAAATGCAAATACTCGATCCTCTTTGCTATGAATGCGTACAAATACTAGACCTGGCCGCCGAAAATGGCGTCTGCACATTGGAAGGATTGCCGCGTATTTTGCAGACTGAAGCTCGTCTTGTTGAATCAGCATAAATCCATGGAGTTTCCACAAATCTCTTCTATTTACCGAGCTAAGCAAAGTACCAGATCCCAGGCTTAAAGTGACTAAGATCTTTGTCTGCTCACTGCAACTTATTCAAATAATCACACTTTGTTTTAATGTTTCACCCGCTTGTTCGCTGATAATAACTTGCTTTTCACTGATAAATTTACCCACGCATCTGAAACCAACACAGCCTTTTCCACTGATTAGCGAACTCCCAACAAGCAACTCATTTAAGACCAGCAATTCACGAGATTTGTTCTTCATACCACTATGTTTCACAAATGCAAAGAAAAAAACCTTTCCTTTGCGTTCAAATGTTTGTATAAAATGTAATGCAAAATATGTTTTATTGTTCCCGGAGCCTATCTTTTTATGACTTACTTTCACAACAATAAAACAACAACCTTTGAATGTTTTCTGTTGCCTTTTATTCAAAATGGCTGTTGTAGTTCTGAATTAGAAATTGAAAAACTGAAGTTAGTTTAATGATTCTCACAGACAAAATACCTAAATATTTGATCAACGATACGTTCAGTTAAGTTGATTATTTGCATTGGCCAAAGATACCATAATTTGATTATTTCAAGTATATTGAGGTGCTTCTTAGTTAATTTTCAATAGTTTTATTGAGCTTTGCCTTCTGCTTATCATGTGTACTTATATTACGCAAACTTCTGAATTATAAAAACCTTGATGGATCGAAGCATGTTAAATAAACTTTGCCCCGAAAAATTTGATTGAGGTTTCCAGCTTTGGACACTATTATTATTAAGAGGTTGCTTAAATCCTAACAGCAAAGTTTACTGTCTTTTTGGAGAATTATCATATCTTTTTCAGTTATCCCTTCTGTCCTTAACATCGGACTTGGCTATCCCTAGGGGCGATTCACTCTTGCAAATAGCGTACGAGATTTTGCCTAAAACAAAAGGATTTCTGGGGATTTTCAGATAAAACAATAAGATTTTCACAAAAGGTGTACGAGATTTTCTTAGAGTGATTTGCCACTCGGCTATATAGTGAATCCATGATTTGAACAAATTTTTCACGGAAGAAAGCAATTTTTGACATTTTCTAGCTTTGATTTATTTATCTATTCATTCCATTATTTATTGTTTTCATTTCTTCATCAATTGATTTATTAATTAATCAATTCATTCATTCATTCATTTTTCATTTATTTATTTTATCCACAATAAACGACATAGTTGCTTATTTTCTCAAGGGATTTTAGCCCCAACCACTTTTAACCCTTTTTCTCAAATCTTTCACCTCTCTGTTTTTATTCTCTCATATTTTAAATTCCTTTCCTTTAATTCGTTGAAGTACAAACATGTTTTAGTTATAATACTGAACCGATATTATTTGTATCTTCACAATAAAATGTTTATCAATTCGAATATCTCAAAGAGCAATTTTAAGACGGGATTCTTGGTGAATATACGACGGCTGTTTTTGGAATCTTTGTATAAACAAAACCAAATAACAATACAGGCGACCGTTTAGCTTCACAAATAATTCACTCAATTTCAAGCTATGTCAGTTATTTCTTCTAAAGAATGTCACAGTAGTCTAAAAGTCTGTCTACTTTTGGAATATCCAGACTTTTTGCTTTATTTCAATTTTTTTAATATGCTGTTTTGATCAGTCTTTAAATTTTGCCAGCGAATTGAAATTCGACTTCTGTTAGCAGCAGCAGTTATTTGTTCTGTTATTTGAATGGCAATACAATTTCTCATCTGTAAATGTTTTCTTCAATAGCTTCATCGAAACATCAGCACTGTTAAAAAAGGGTTTTTGCCACCAAAAGTGTCACACCCTTCCCTTCTCTGCCCTCTCCTTTCTGATTTCTATCTGCCCATGTCTGTTGCATGTTACGTCACAGATGATCAATTTCTGTAAATGTCATATCTCTTAAAGAACCTTGTTATATTTCTGATTGTGCTCTTACAATTTGGTCGTAACTTTTACAATTGCTAAGTCTACTGTCAATTCATTTAGTTTTTTAATTTCTTTAATTTTTTACTTTTTAATTAGATTAATTTTAGTATAAATAAAACCATCAAGATGCATCTCACCAGCCAGGTTTGTTTGATATCTTACAGTGGAAAACCAAACATTGTCTGTACATTTGTTTCTTTTGCGTCTTCATTAAGTCAACATCCTCGAAAGTTTATCCTCACAGCAAACCCACGTGTTAGTGCCATGCTGTCAAACTACTATCATATCGTAATTTATGATTAATTTTGTGCGTAGAATGGTATTCCAACATTACATTGCGAGTCATTTTCTGACTCTAATACTGCTTTCTTTACTCAAAAACGGAGTTTTCGCTGCTATCTCAGGTTCAGATGAGGCCTGGGGTTGCAATTGGTGGAGGAAACATGAAACCCATTTTGAATCACCAAGAAGGACTATTCTGTGACAAAGTCAAACCAGCAATAACACAGTTGGGTTTAATGATCTATGACGTCACATGGCCTTATTCGAAAGTATCAGATATACCAGATAAAAATCTCTGGTTTTAACCTCATCTCATTTTACTGTTATTTTAGTAATATAAATCAAACAAAGTCATTTATATGTTTGACGTTACAATAAGTATTAATAATTCATTTATAATGAAAATCATGGTCTGATCTCTTTCTGGAAATAAGCCTCTTTTTGGCAAGCAAACTAATGAATGTTGTTGGCAAGTGCTGATCTTACGAAGAAGATCTCGAAAGTAAGAACTCCGTTGTTAGACGAATTTTCACAACGCATCCGTAACAGCATGTTGTTAAATTAAGAATTAAGTTTGCAAAATTTGCGAAATTTCAATTACCCTATCTCTTCTGGTAAACAGTTATTGCTTTGGGCAATGTTACTTCCAGAAAATGGTTCAGGTTTATAGAACGATATATTCTGGTAGTTTTTAACCGTGTGTCGTTTTAACTTTGGACAAAATACAATGCTTTGGAATATTGCCTTTCCCTCTTTGCCCTCGCATCAAACTCTACCCCTCTCTTCAACGTTTAATAGCAAGAAGAATTGGTCTCATTACTCACCAAGCCTTGCAGCTCCTGTATAATACAAGTAACTTCCCTGGAACGTGTTTGCAGGTAAACTTTCATGAAGTGACTCTAATCGCAATTGAAGTATCATGTTTTATATCACCATAACCATGATACATCCCCCCGAAAACAATGACTTCTTCATGTACAGCTATACTGTGTGATAATACTTGTCAGGGAGTTTGATTATCAGATCATCTCATGTTCTGATAAAATCCATTATCGTATTTTCGACCCCCCTGCAAAAATTGGCTTTTTTTCTCGACTGCTTTCGCCAATATGGAAGACTGGTCGCAAGTCACCGGGTGCAACGTGTGTTTTATCGTAATCTCACTAGCGGCTCCTGACAAACAGTGCTTTATGCTTTTGACTATTTGGGATTACTGGGCAGCCATGGATAATCTTCTCTTACTGTTTAGAATTTCAAGAGAACTTATTCCGCCTTGAAAAAGAATCCTTACTTTGTCGTTCTAAGTTAAAGACAGACCTAGTTTCCCACGAAATCACCATGGAGACGGTTTAAATAGTGAAGGCTGCTATCGTCTTTTTTGATAACGTTACCACCTTATTGCCATCACCTTAACTCTACCGCCATTGACTTTGCAGCTAACTTTATCGATTGCTAGGCCATTGGACGTTGAGCTGCTCTTTATGTGTTTGGATAGCGAATTTACGAACATTGTAATCTATACGTGGGTTCTCTTTTCAAGTTGCTTCACCCATATTGAGGAGACAAACGAGCGAAAATCTTGTGAGGCCATCTCCGCCCTGTCATCAAAATGCATGCGAAATAATGATTTCGTTCCGTGCGCATGCTCTTTGACTCCAAGAAAGAGAGTCATTTACAAAAAAGACTTTTTCCTGTTTTTCTTCCCAACAGCATGATTTTGTTGTTTGACAGTTGCTTCAGGATTTGTTTTACTATAGTTTTCAATTTTCTCTGAAGTGATTTATTTCAAGGAAGATTAAACAGTGATCCGCCTAATTTAATTGATTTTTTATTTCTTGCCCTTTTCATGCGTTTCTAACAACTTTTCATTTTATGTTACCTTATTCGTTAAATTCAATTTCAGTTGTCTTTTGGTTTGGCACAAATCCTGCTCCCAAAATGGAGGCTTGTGGAGCTTACCATTGAGCGATCGATTTCTTCTGTAGTCTTTAAACGATTGTCATTTTTCCTCTTGCTTACTTTTCTCCAATCGACTAATCAACCATTACGCTGGAATATAATTTTTGTTCAGATGTTGGGGCTTGAGTAGCTGGGAAGAGGGAAATTGAATGCTTGAAACGGTAGACTAGAGATGGTTTGTTTCGAACGTTAGTTTTTCAATTTACAACAAATGATCTATTAACTGCTCTGCCTCATTTTCAGGTCTTGCACAGCCATGCACGTGATTATCGTGTAATATGGGGACAGCCCATCTTTAGCCCATCTCATGTTTTAGGTTGTTGTTGTTGTCTTGCCCACATGATCTTCCAAATAGACTTTTCCATTCACATGGTTCATTTGAAGAGAAATTTCAACTGTTATTCCTGTTTCATTAGATAGTCACACCTCAGCATGTCTTGCTATCTTTTCCTTACAAATAACTGCACCCAGAGTCTCCCCCTGGTATTGACACAGTTTAAGCCACCCCCTCCTCGCTGCCTCGCCCCCTCCAGTAGCCTTGTTCCTCTTACAGCCCTTTTCTTGGTATTCATATCTTTTAAAAAAGTTAATCTTTTATTATCGATTCATTTTTTGCTACTCCGAATTTTCGTGACAGTAAAACACAAGAATATCCTTCTTTGTGCATTGTCTTACCAAAATCTCTCTACTCTGGACATTCTAATGGCTTGATTTGGAATTAGGCTTTCCTTTTATTCGCATTGTAATTATTTTGACAACATCCATGATCAACGCAAATTGCCATGCCTGGTACAACGTTTTGTGCTTCATATATGCCAGGACAGGATTCACCATTTTATTTTCATTTCCTTTTCATCGTTTTTATTTAATAATCTTAAACAATTCATTAAACTTGACTTGCAGTGAATGCGTATTTTTCCCGAAAAATCATTCTGAATAAAACTAAATTCATCAATTTCGTTTCTTTTCTTCTATAAGATTCCTTTTTATTTGCTGTAGTTATGGTTAGGCACAAAGCCTTTATTGACAGGTTACACCCAAATTTTTTGATAATTGAACACACTAAGGTCAGGCTAAGTGCAAATTCAGCTGGAATTGTCTAGTTTCCATACTGCTCGACCTGATAGTCATAAATAAGCATGATTAATAGTCATAAATTAGCATGATTGATTATTTCAAGTAAAGGGTTAGGGTTAGGGTTAGGGTTAGGGTTAGGGTTAGGGTTAGAGTTAGGGTTAGGTTTAGGGTTATGGTTAGGTTTAGGGTAAACTAATTACGTCATCAGGTCGAGCAGTATGGAAACTAGACAGCTCCAATTCAGCTTGGGTAGGCAACGTGAGAGTTGGAGCCTCTTCTTGGTTGACTGAAAGCCTACTCGGGCGGGAAACCGGTTAACGAGCAGGAAAAACGACTCGGACAACCTAACATAGAAACCTTCTGTATATTGCAATGCTCAAAATCTCCTTATTGTTATGAAAAGATGGGATCTTGTTGCGTCATCCTTTGGCGATTCAATGCAGAATAAGGTCATTTGAAACCAGTGCAAATTTACAATCTACAAGATTTGTGGTGCTGTGAAAAGGACGATAATTAACTATAGCATGGGGCTATATTTTGAGAATAAAGTGGAATTCTCAGCCTCCCTGGGTCCCCTTGATCAAGACCCCTTTAGCTATCCCTTTTAAAACAAATGAAAAGAACAAGCTAATGAGTCAGTCGTCCTTCTGTCTTGGAGCAAAAGCACATATGTAATGAAGCTTTATTCGCACGCTCGTTGAACATGAAAAAGGGTTTCATTTGCCGGGGCCTTGCCCCCCCCAAATCTTAAGTAACATAAGTAAAGTACTTTTATTTTGTAAATTATGGCTGATGTTACACTAGTTTATCAGGGGTAACCCCTCCCCAAACAAAATGTGGCTTCTCAGTCGTTTTTCATCACTCATAAAACAACTTCTCTTCCCCCAAAAAACAAACTTCTGTTTGGTAAGCCAGACAATTCTTGTCTTCACGTAAACGTTGCCCAGATTGTATACACAAAAAATCAAATAGGCGACCTACATTTCCAAATTTTGCTATTGTCATATGAAAGAGTTGAACTGATAAATCTATATCTCCCAGCTTTTTAGGTATCCTTTCCCTCGGATCCCTGTAAGTTCACGAGTTTTGCCCCTGTTAACTGAGAATATCAGTGGAAAATTTAAAATGTTTTAAGAATTTGATGTAAGTTAAAAGCCAAAAAGTTGAATTGAAGAATGTTTTGATTTTAGCTAGAAAGAATACTCGATGCTCCTTCGTATTGCTGGTAAATAACTGTTTTATTATTCATGGATTTTTTCAGACACTTTTATTTGAAGGCGTGGTTGGGTCTTTCAATCTTGATAATATATTTCTCCAATTGAGTTTACACAATAAAAAAATTCTACAAATGCAGTTTTGTCCTTCTATTGTTGCCCAATTTATATGCATAAATTAAACTTTTCAATTCCATTTCGAAGATAGGCGTGATCCGATTAAGTTCATTCTCAAACTTTTGGGCGATTTTGATTCATACTTGCAAGGATCTTTCAAGAAATACCAATATACTGGAAATTTTTAATCAATTAGGAATGAGCAGCACCGTTTTTCTCACACAAGCTCTGCGAAAATCATGGCCTGTGAAAAGGTGCGTATAGAAAAAGGGATTATGGATTAGGCGTTTTGGGCGGAGAAAACATCAGAGAAAATCATTGTTTAAGGAAGTTTCTGTTCGAAATGGAGTCAAAAATTGAGCCATTCCAAACGGGAATGTTAGCTATTCTTAGAAAGTTTAATGAAACTTTGGAGCGCCAATTCTTGAACAGGTTTAGCAATAGTTCTGTTCTCCTCCTCTCATATTTAGCCTCTCTCGTATTTAGCTCAAAACACTTTTGAGTTGCTAGTGGCACTAAAATTGTCATTATTTTATATGGCTGAAACTGTAAATTTATTAAATTGATTCAATTTATTAATTAATTTAATAAATAAACGTAGAAAAAAGTTTGTTGTTAATACTGACTTTCAGGATTGGACAAAACACGTCAAATATTTTTTCTTCTCAAAAATCTCAAGAGCTTGATTGTTAATTATGTGCAAGTGACGTTGTGTTCTCAAGTTTTGTACGAGTGAAGTTGAAACTACGGAAATTCTTTTCAAAACGTCGATTAGACCCGTCAAAGTGATTAAGATAATTCTAAGATTTTCTCTTTTTTACTTGGGTCATCTTCCAATCCCATTTTGTGATGTGAGCCGGATTATTGGTTGATAGACGAAATAATGGCTTGTTTTTTGGTGAAATCTGATTAAGTCATAATTATTTCAACCGAGAGTAGAAAATTTATTCAAGGTAAAGAGTTTTATCTAATAGGTATTTGGAGCCCTGTCAAACATTTTCTCGTACTCACATGATGAAGTCATGTATTCTGAATCTTTAAGATCTTAAACAACTTTAATCATATCTTTAAGGTCCGATTTCATGAAAGAAATAATTTTAAATGCGTGTGCTACCAACATATTATGTTGATGACTTCGTAATCAGGAACTCTTTGTTTGATTTTACCATGTATCGATCTACTTAATGCATTGAAGTTATCTTAGTGATTGACACATCGCTTATTTACACAACGTTCAAGAAACTAATCAATATCATTTATCAATACATACCCAAGCACAGTTTAACTGAGTCGTGGCATTAATAGTCAAATCAAGCCGTCGACTGCTGATTGCTAATCGAGTAAGCCTAAACCTTTAATCGCCTTTTGAACTATTCCTTAATAACAACAATATGATGCGCGACAGAAAAAATACAAGCTCCGTACTGACAACGCAAACATACCCGCTGACTTGCTAACGCTCAATTTTCTGCACCAACTTGCCAAATACTCGTCGAAACATGCTGTTTTGATTGCGATTCACCCGCCACTTGTTAGCAATGAGGCAATTGACTTGACCTGTAGTACGCTTTCACAGTATTCAATCCTGTCCTGCTGTCGAAATTCCTCACTTTAGTTACGCACTTGTTTAGGCTCATAAAAATTTCATATTTTCTTCTTTAGTCTCCAGCAACGACTGACTATTAACACTAAGTGATTGTTTTAGCTTCGCCAATGAATCAACACCGTGTTTTCACATCAGTTTTAACGTCATGTTGACTTTCTTAGAAACTTAAACTCAAATTGACCTTTTTCTAAAGAATTACAGCTTTTAGGGTGCTTAAATCGACTGATATAAATGCTTAAAACCAGTTATCGATGTTTCTTAAATTTTTTTCAAAGCCTGGCACGAGGTAAGGATCGCCAGCAAAAAGATTACTCAAAGACAAAATTGAAATAAGTTCATGGTCTGACTGTAAATGTCAAGTGATAAGTGACCCCTATCTTGAAACGGTGTCCCCTTACCCCATCAATCATTCATACAATAACCCCAAAATTTTCAAGTTTAAAGTAGTCAATGCCGTAATTCAATGCAAAGCTTTATGACGTTAAAGCCAAAAAGACTGAATTTTCTTTGATATTTGATTTTTGAATTAAAGTGCTCACTCTACACACAGAATAGAGAACTCTATTCTGTGCTCTACACATTGCTACTTGAATTTCTCTGTTCAAACTCTTTTTGAAAATGCCATTTTTTTCAGAAATGTTTAGTAGAGCATCCAATTCCCCAGCGAGAAAGCCAAAAATTTACACATAATCACTGCCATAGGATTTGGAACAATAACATCAACTTATAATGTCGTAAAAAGCTACATCTACCCCTTTTAAAAAAATTTTCTCCAAAACACAAGTTATAACTCTAGGAATCATGTATTTTCTTGTGACTTGAATGATGTTTACCTTTGATCGGGGCCCCCATCTTCACTATCCCATCCCCATCTTTATACTGAATACATATCCATAGTTAATGCCCTTACGGTAGTTATAATGTTTGGAGAGTTGGAAATGCATTCGGTATAAAGAAAGGGAAGGTATAGAAGTAATACTCAAGCTATTCAAAGTCCCAGGGAAATTCGAAAAAATTAGGCACCGTACTAACGGCCTCTGTCAACAGAAAAAAGGGGACACGGACACTTCTTTATTGCTCTTTTTTATTTTGAAATTAATATGATGCATGAAAGTTTTTTCTAACATTTTAACACTTCAAAAAATTTCTAAAAAAATTAAAGGCAATTTTTAAAATATCTTAAGAAACAGCAAATTTTTGAGCCTGCCCAATGATTGCAACTTTGTTTGTTTATCTAAACTTGTGTCCGCTTCTGCCTCTTCGATTAACAAGTATCGACCGTGAAGTAATGATCTTAATCGGTTACTTGGGTTCGGTCCTTTTTCATTTCCAAATCCTTACAGCCCTGTTTTACTGAATATGACAAACGCCTGTTTCATGGCTTTGATTTTTCTATTTATCGTGATCCATTTTGTTTTTTCACCTTTATCTGAGTATAGCTACAAAAATTCATTCATAACGAAATAGAAAACAGTCTCACCTTGAAACGATCTTTCCTGTTTATGTTGCGCTTCATCAAACCAAATCACTGTGTTTAACACAAAACTTTCAACGTGAAGAGCGTCAAAATTCCCATCTGTTCATGATCCTTATTATCAGATTTGAGGACATTGTACAATCCTGTGAGTACGAACAGCTTGTATAACACATGTAAAATCCGTTTATGGTAGTTCATCTCTTGAGTTGGGCCGGTTATGAGATTTGATGCGGATCTCTTTTGGCCATCTGTTTTCCCATTCCATTGTTAATGAATTTGACAGCCGATATAGTTTCCCTATTCAAACATCATAATGGAAGATCTCCAGAGAATATTCGGGATTTCTTTATTGCCCATATCTTAAACGAACCGCACTAACTGTACCCAAGAAATACAAAACCGAACATCTGGTTACAATTTTCTCCTTTGTCACATGAACTCTGATATTAGCGGCGGTGTTAAATGTAAAGTACCCATAGTTGAATTTCTGCAGCGATTTACTGTATGAGCCTAAAGCGAGCCCCTTTTGCCCCTGTAAAATTGTAACTAGTTGTTGGCCCTTGCTAAAGCTTTTGTTGAGGGTTTTATATGACAAAGTCCGAATTTCAAATGTGGGCCAAATTTGTAATTACAATCAAATGAAAATAGGCCAAGTTTGTAACTACATTCAAATGTTGCATTTCATTTTAACAATTGGCCATAGGTTTTAACGCGAACGTTGAAGAGGGGGCAGAAACAAAATGGAAAATTATCACAGCTGCATAAAATCGAACATGCATTGGAGTTAATAACCCTATGTTTTTGGAGAAATTGGGCAGTTCCTTAAAATTCTTGCTTTTTTCTACTCTTAGGGACCCTGCATCCAGGACCTGTACTCGCCTAATTCGAGTTTTGACGTTAAGATTTCTTAAAGTAAAATTTAACACATCCCGGTTTGTTGAAAGCATGCCTGAAACTGATATTCAATTTTTGATGTCCTTGTGGACAGAACAGTAATAAATGATTGTTGTGTATGATCACCGACGCAAACATTTTGATATAAACAAGAGCCTCCAGTTTGCAATGCAAATCGATTCTTCCGTTTACAACAGACCAGTTGTTTACTGCCAAACAAAAATTATTATTTTTTCTGAATTCATGGAAAAATATGTTGAGTATCATCACATCTCGCTCAGTCTTTGTTTGCTCATCAGTAAGTTTTGTCTGGTGTGTTGGAATCTCTATCTAAAGTTATTATATTAATCTTCATTAAAAGATGAAGTAGTAATTAAAGTAACTGAAAAGAAGGGGCGTAGCACTGGGGGCTCAAAGGGGCTCTTGACTCCCCCCAATCAATACCAAAAGATAGTCATTGCTTTTGTTTTTGTAGAAAGTTTTAGCGAGGCCTCAATTGTTCTTTCATGGTACTACAACCCTGCTGGAGAGCACTTTATCTTTTAGATAACTAGTAGCTTTGACTCATCTATGTGCGCAAGTTTCTGTTTGACATGCAATGTTTAGATAAAGCAGCCCCATTCATTAGGGCGTAAAGCTAGAGGGTAACAAATGGAAAGAATGTTTTATTGAGGATTTATTATGTAATTATAGTCTTGATATATATATCTACAGGGGAGCCTGGGACTAAGTGACGTAACACATGTTAACTTGATAAGATCAAAATATACTTACAAGCAATGTTTACTTTGTGTGCCTATATTGATTGGCAGACTGTAACCAGTGCGATGAATTTAGTAAATTACTGTTTTCTAACAGCTACCATGTATAGGTAACAATATTATCGTATTTCGAATACCCACCCGCATTTAGGCAGTTTTTTGGCTGTGATTTCTTCCAAACTCTGGCAAACATGTATCAAACTGATGGCAGAGCTTCATACAAAATCGCCAACAGCTACATCTTGTTGTCTAACGTGTTTTATATGTTCTGCAAGCCTAGGCTCTTGTATAAACTTGTACAAAAGCTGCTTCTGTGACACAAGTGGGAAAAATTTTGCTACAGTTCAACTTAAGTCTTTGTGGCACGGGAAAAAGTTCCGCTTGGTCGGCCTGATTGAGAAACGTAAAAATGGCCAAAACGTGTTGCAAATGTACACGATCGACGACACTTTTCAATTAAACTTGCCTTAGAGAAATTGGTCGTGTAGATGAGGTTTAAAAGTCTAGCAAATGTAAGCCAATTACACGAGCTTATCGAAAGACGTTAAATACGTAGCTCAGCAGTTTATTTGCAATTTTGAGCAGCTTATAACCCCTTTTTGACTGAATAAGGTCTGTTGTATTTCTTTGCCCCTATAGAAATTTGGGTCGAAAGTAGAACTTTTCTTAATGTTGCTATTTACATTAGAATGCATAATATACAACATTTTGAATGTACTTAAAAATTCTTTATTGAGCAATCTGTTATTTAAAGGCTGTATTTTTATTTGTTTTCTTCACAGTCCTGGAGGAAATGGAATTGCGCTTTGACAAACAACGAGCTCACAGAAAAAGATGAGTTTTATTATTCCTGGAAAAGCAAGTATACAAAATACCTTTTATTTCAGAGACAGTTTTACCAACTGATTTGTATTATCATTATTATCTTGTTTGTACTCAACCCTTTAACTATATTGCAAGTCGATAATCATTAACATTTTCATTTTTATAGTATATTTCTAATAGTTAAGCATTTTATGATCGTATCGAAATTTATCGCACTAATTTCCAATTATTGGCAAAACTTTTTTGAATTCATTCCAAAATCTATCATATTTTGCGTGCCTAATGTAGTTTTTCTGGTATTAAGACAGTTTTTGAGTCATGCTATCTTGTTTGTTATTGTTTGAGACAGTTTATCATTATTTTTCGTGCTAGTTTTGCACTTCTTTCTATTGCTAGCTTATTGAGACGTGTGAGATTGTATGTTATTTTATTGGCTTTAGAAATGTAGACCTGGAATTTCGAATAACCGCAATATTATTTCATTGATTATTTTATCAACTACTAATTCGGTTTTATTTTGCTGCCTTGTTTCTGTAAATTAATATCAGAAAGAAGTAGCAAATGTGTCTTGGCAACTAAATGTTCTTTTAAGGGGAACCCATTACAATCATCTGCCAATCAGAGATAAAAGGGTAGAGGTCAGTCGCCTAGGGTGCTATTTAGAGAACAAAAGGGCTCTGTTAGAATTTGTACAATAAAGAATGCAGTCCACAAGCCAGCTTGAATCTTTATACATGATCAAAAAGGAATGTTGCAAACAGGCCGAAAAAATACAAATTCCTTGATGATGAAATAGATAAATACATTTCGTTTGCGGTGTTGGCAAGTAAATGCTTGATTCGTATAAAAGCCATATCCCGCTGAGCGCTGAAATCAAATAAACGCGGGATTCAAATAAATGCCGGATTCAAGTAGATACCGGATTCAAATAAATGCCGGATTCAAATAAATGCCGGATTCAAGTTGATACCGGATTCAAATAAATGCCGGATTCAAATAAACGCCGAAAATACTACACAATTCAAGAATTCGATTAAAACTCCAGTTCTCAAAACCAAATGTGCATGTAGTCTCACTTTTGTGATCGTTTACTTTTGTAAAAACTAACTTTAAATAACCTATATACAATAACAATAACTAAAAACGCCGGGTTCAGATACCTAAGCGCCGGATTCTTATCAACGCTTGATTCGATATAATGAATCGGGCCTTGTCAAAAACTTCGTTTTTTGCATAATGCTGCAATTTTTATTCTGATAAATTTAGTTAAGTCCTAACTGTATCGCCATTACTTTAAACTTGCAAGTTAAAAAAGCTAAAAAATTTTGACAAACTTACCCGAACTCAGCAAATCCAATTTTTTATTGATAAACAAAATTACTCGTCATTAATCAGTTTTAATATCTTTGTTTTCTCCCTTCATTCAAAAAATCGTTAGAGACAACTTGGTTGTTATCAATCTATGTCACTTCAATCTTGAATTATATTATAATATCTTTTTAGGTATTGTTCCAGCGTTAAGTTTTATCAGTTGAGGTACCAAAATGTATTTCTAGCTGATAAGATGCACGGAAATTTTGCTATTTCCAAACATGTTTCGTTTTTAAACAATCTTTTCATGGTACAGAATTTCAAAATGGCGTTTGCTTATTCAATTCCATTTTATATTCAGTTTTCCACACAGTATTTTGAAGAATTATCGTTATTTGCAGAAGTTGTGATTTTCCATTTTTTCAATCTTCAACCCCAAATCATAGAATGATAATTTCGTCTGCCCCCAAAAAAACTAGAAGCATTATTTTACTTCTTTTATGTCGTTAATTTTTTTATTTAATTACAAGTCTTTGATGTTTACAAAAGTTTTTTCTAATTACTCAAACCTTTAAGAAACCGGAAACAAAACAACGTAGTCTTTGTAAACATTTTTTTGCAATCACAAACTGGAAAATGCATCAAATTTCTCGATTTTAGTGTTCCTTATTCAATTCAAAATCGTGATTACGCCCATTGTGCAGTTTTGTGTAATTTCATTAAAATTACTATTCGATCCGCAATTTTTATGGGTGTTTAAATTTAATAATGACTTTAATAAAGGCATTATAACGCATGCCAGAGCTTCTCGTCTAACACACTTCACAGCATAAAACCTCAAATAGGCGATAAAAATCCCAAGCTAGGAAATAGATATATATATATATTTGAAACCTCCTGAAGAGTGAGTTACTCACGAAACAGGCTTGTAGAGATAAACCATGTAGTTTTACTTTTTTCAACTATATGATATATCACGCTCTACGTGCTAACGTATTGAGCACTGTGCTACGGAAGTATCAAAAGACAAATTTCTATATATACATATATATGTATTCAAAAGCTCTAGACTGTAATGTTTTTTAAATATTTAAATAGATGATCAGTAAAAAAACAACTTAATTAACGTTTCGCAATATGCTTCTTCAGAATATTTGAAGAATGATTCAGAATATATATAGAATGCTTCTTTATTGTTTCTTCAAGTTGTTTTTTTACTGATCATCTATATATATACACCCAGTTGCGGATCGAAATAGGCCAATCAAAAAGAGGTCATTACATTGTTCAAGGGTGAAAAATATGTCTTAAAATGATTAAGTATGTCTTACAATATCTGCTCTTTTAAACTTACGCTTCTCTCTTTTTATTCCCTTTTTCCATTTGATGCTACCAACACGGTGAGTAAATTTCATCATGGCCTTTAAATGTTCAAGTGTGAAGATTTATAAATTCTAATTTAAAGTATAACGTGTTAGGTATTTTTCCGATTAACCAATTTCACTTTGTTGAATAGAATCTATTTTTTAGTTCTAGGAAGCACTCAGTATGTAGGCCATTTAAACATAAAATATACATTTTGTCAAACTATGAGAGCATCAATGTTTTTACATAAAAATTACAACTAAAATTTACTTACAAAATTATCAAGCGTTAAATGCTAAATTGCCTTTTTCTTTATGTTAAAATAAAAATTCGGGGAGAAAAACAATTTTGCAACTCACTGCAGCATACGTATAATTTTAATCTAAGGAACATGTTTGCTTCCATCATGAATTTTTTTCATCGTATCCTAAAATTGTTAATATATTTTTAATAGAATTTTAAGATGGAAATATACATAGGTTTTTATTAAACAACTTAGACTATGTTATCGAAATGATAAAGGAAAATATTTGTTAACTGGGAAATATGGGCCGGGGGATTTTGGATTTTTTGCTGGTAAAATAATCTTATGTTTGATAAAATCACCTGATGATGTAAAAAAACAATGTTCTCTTTGTGTACATCTTCATTAGTGTATATTTTCCTCTACAAGCATCCCTGGCACCTTCACGGGCTTGTAGTGCTTAATAAGTAACAAGGTGGGGGGGCTCTTGCGCAAAATGGGATTAGAATTATTCTCATCTAGCTTTTTACAAGTAGCTCCATAATTTTCTGCTTGAGACTATTAGTAAGAACATTAAAAAGTACTAAAGTAGATAGAAATTCTCCAATGAATGGCTTTGTGAAATGCTCTTCGGGAACGGACGATCCAGATAAAACTAAACTATTTGAGATGGTATCAATATCGAGACAACTCTGACGGAAAGACCTCATTGCACGCCCTCAATTTTGGAACCAGAGATAACTTTTCTATTTTACGTTACTATATTATACTTTATTATACTATACTTTACTATACTATACTATAATATGCTATACTATACTATACTATGCTATACTATACCATACCATACTCTACTATACTATACTATACTATACTATACTATGCTATACTATACTATACTTTACTATACTATACTATACTATACTATATTATACTATACTCTACTATCCTATACTATGCTATGCTATACTATACTATAATATACTATACTATACTATGCTATACTATACTATACTATACTATACTATACTATACTATACTATACTATACTATACTATACTATACTATACTATACTATACTATACTATACTATACTATACTATACTATACTATACTATACTATACTATACTTAACTATACTATACTATATTATACTATACTATACTTTACTATACTATACTATACTATACTATACTATACTATATTAAAATATACTATACTATACTATACTATACTATACTATACTATACTTTACTATATTTTTTTAAAGAAAAATAATTCTATATTATGTTATACTATTTCATCTTGTTATATACTTTGCTATGCGATTTTCACTAGAAAAAGATTTATACGGATTTACTAATGAAATAATAGGTTACGCAATTTCCATGGAGTGATTCTCCTTTCGGGCAGAAAATGCTGTAATCCCCCACCCCCACCCACCCTCTTTTGCGCCCCTGACCTTCGGCACCCCTGTCTTTGACTTGAAACGCGTGCTAGACTTCTGAATTTGATGTTTCTCTGTTGAATGTACCTCAAAGAAGTTGCAGTTCAGAAGGTTGTCTATTTTCCTGCTTGCACCCTTTCTTGTCTCTAATCTCGGTAACTTTTGCGATATGACGTCAGAGTATCTCGGCTAACCCAGATGTTCGGCAAATTACAGAACGTTCTATTGGAGCATTGGATTCCTTTTGGTTTTCACGAAATCGACGAGAGCCGAGCGTTGTATCAAATAAAATGGATTTGCAAAAACTCCACAGCCAACTGCAGTCGATATCTGCACAACATCAGGTTTGTTTTCCATGCAAATTTCTTTTGATAATAAATGTGACTTTATTTTACCTTTTTTTTGTTTCACCAGACTTTACACGAGTTTTTGCTCGATCATTCATGAATGGCCTTGGGATCCTAGCTAAATGTCACTCACCTCAAGGATACCTCATCGTTTGTCACGATTTTCTCCATTCCTCCCTACAAAGCAAAAGTCGATTACTCAACTAGAAGTTTAGAAGCTTTTGGAAATTTCACAATTTTATGAAGCCTACAGTCAATAAATCAATTGTGAAATTTTGCTTTCAAACTTGGCTAGGAGAGCAGCATGTAAATTCTTTCAGGCTTCTCGACTCAGCTCTTTGAGAAAAATGACATGAATTTAAAAGAGGAACTTCTCTGCAGATTTTATAGACTCCCCTAAAGTCCTAAAACAAAGAGCAAAATCTTCAAAGATCTCAGTATTATTTAACCAAACTGCAGATTCCTCGTTTTCCCGAATTATTTACAATGAATTGAGGTCCAATTGCGATTTAAGCTGCGGGTACGTAGAGTTTTTCGGACCAGCCCCGAAAACTCTTTCTTCTGCAGTTTCGCATTTGTCTTTGGTAATAAAATGATCAATCGCATTTACAGCCATCTAAATACAGAAAATTATAGCCATGTTGCATTTAAAAGGCAGAATTCAATATTTTTATTTATTAATCAAAGCCCAGACCTCGTTGGTATAGTAAACTTTGACTGCAGTTTCATGTTTATTACCCTTAAATGTTTAGGGAGACAGCTGTCACATTGGAATGAAATATGATATGAGAATGTTAAATTTAACAATCATCTTCTTTACCAAACCCTGAAGGTTCCTCTGGCATACCCAAAACCTGTCAAATTAAAACTTCCTCTTACAGATAAAACTTTTAGACAGCTTTGATTTAATAGTTTCTTATCTAATTTTCCAACAGTCAAACTTGAGGCAATTACTTAGCATGTAAAAATTACAATTTCCAAAAATAAATTTCTGCCTTGAGTTGTTTGTTTACAAGCAACTATTTTCAGATTTTGTGACAATAATGTATTGGATTTTTGATAAACATTGTTAAAACTAAAAACTTGTTTGTGTCTCTATTTTTTATTGAAGGATTCATTTTAGAAATGGAAAGCTGTCACTTTGTATTTTGGTTTTTTTTCTTTCCTGGTGTAGTTAACTGCCCCTTAATGTTTAAAACTTTACTGAAACCATTTTATTTTACCTTTTCTTCTGGTATACACTAGTGTACAACATTTTTATCACAAATGAAGGTGGGTTTCCACTTTGCAAAATTTATACCAAATTTCTGATTTACTGTTTTTAGGAGTAATAGCATTAGCTTTGCATACAGGCATTTTAATTTAATTTGGTTATAGATTCTTTCTAATTATTTTAGCTATTTTGAATTAGATTATACCATTAATTATCCAGTCTCCTAATTATGAACAGGAAACATTTGATGAATTGCTATTTTATTTAAAAATCCTCCATCTATGAGCAACTCTTTTTTGTAAGCTGTTTTAATTTAGTTAAGCATCCATCCTTTTTGTTTCAATTAGAAAAATGCCAATTGTGAAACATGTTTTGGAGACATTTTCAATTGATTTCCTTTGCATTAGGATTCTGGGAATTCTGTATTTAATTTTTTCTCTTCTTTTATATTTAAATATTGATGTCATTTCCATTAAAAAAATGTAGTTCTCATTCTTGCTGCTCTTAATTGTAACTGTTATTTAAAATTTTGTAATTTTTTAGTGTTAGTTGTTTGGAAAATAACTCTATTTGGATGTAATATAGTGCAATTTAGTAAAATACAATTCCCTACAAAACAAAAATGCAGTTCATTCTTGACAATAAAAGCTACCTTGGAGGATTTTATAGTTCCTTAGCTGTGGAAAAAAACTAAACAAAAATTGAGCTTGAAGATCTCATATCAAATTCATTGACACCCACTGCCTCCAAAGATTGCACATCATTGTTATTTTATTTTTTAAGGAGAGAGAACTTTGAGGTCAAATGTAAATACCTTCTTTAAGGTTATTCTGAAATGCATGAGCACAAAACAAAGGTTCATTTTTACGTTTGTCATTCCAAAGTGGTTTTTGGCATGCAACTTTTTGAAACACTCCATATGATAACTGCCTCATTTAAAAGTTCTTGCAAAAACACAACCATTGCTGTAACATTTAAAACTATAAACCAACATCTAGCAGTTTTGGATAAATTTTGTTTTTTTGTAAGTTAACAATTTCAGAATTTGAGAAACAATTTTTTCGGTCTGATGGCAATTAGATTTATACACAATATTCTAAAATTGTGACTATCTAATGGATAATGTTTGAAAATGTTTTTTTTAAATCTACTATAGGGAATAAGAAAAAATTAAGAATTGAGAAATAATTCTTTCTTAGTCACGCCATGATGTTGTAGTATGGCCTGGTCCTTTCTTTGCTGCCTTAACTATCCCGAGTTTTGCCAATTTGTACCAATTCACTGCTTTGTGAGGGATGGAGAGAGGAGCACTCTAATTAAATGTTGAAAATATATCTAGATGCAACCCACTTGCAAACACTCTTACCATTTGGTCACTCTTTGTTTGTAGTAAGATGTTGAAATGTTTTTAGTTTTGTTTAATAATTCCTCATTTTAATTTTTGTTCTAGATGCTCATCAAAACCCTTAGCAGCAATGAAGAGGTAAAAAAGTGTTTTTTTAACTATACCACCTTTTTCGTGATGATAATCACAATCATGAGTGGCGTGGCTTGACCTTCCAGACTAGGGGATGGTGGGTCATCAATAGGAAAATTTACGGATGAAGAGATAGATGAAGAAGAATTTAGGTGCTATTCTATCTCACCTACTGAAAGATGATTCTATCAACAAATTAAGAATTTTGTAGACAAACTGAAGATTTACCAACAAATTCATGAAGTCTTGGGGGGTGTTACACCCCCTCCCTCTACACCCCGATTATCATAATCAACCAATCACAGGGGAAGGCCTTGAGGGCATTTCTTTAAAATGATTGTACTTATGAATGTCTTATTCGTAAGGCAGGCAAGAAGCATGTCTATTGTCTACGAAGTTTGTGCATTGAATTTCACCAGACTATGAGAAGCACACTCATACTTTTATGCAGGATATTTTTTTCCATTTCAAATTAGTTTCTAATCTAAATTGTTTTTCAAGAAACTCCCACAACCCACAAAACGACAGACTGAATCAAGCTACATTTAGTAAAAACAGCTTCAGAGCTTTGGGTCTCAAGATGTGGAATAGTTTAGCAAACAAGAGGAAATTCTCGGAAGCTGTCAACAATTTCAAACAGTTGATAAAGCAGTGGTTATTATAGTGCCATTGTTATGTGTGTAGACATAACAAGCCTTGAAACATATGATTGAAACAAAGTTGGCATCATCTAGAAAAAAAATCAGTTCTCTCTGCCTACTATAATTAGGGGTTTGGGAATGTAATAGTTTTTTAAATGTATAGTAATCATTGTCAGTTTTACAGTATGGTGAAATTCTCTTTTTTATTTTGTGATTAGAAACTAGAAGCTTTAAGAATTTTCAAATAAAACAAATTTAAAAGTATATCTCGATTTTCCATTGGTAAGATTCAAACTATTTTTTGTAGGAGGCAAGGAAAGAGAAGATAAGAAATGTCCATGATGAAGTCACTTCATTCAATCGAGAACAGGTTTGAGCTTTGCATTTTACTGCACCACTTTACACTGCTGAAAGCTCTTTATAAAGCAATGTACAAGGGTTTTAGGAATGTTTTTACCTTCTTTGTATTGTAGGAGAATGGTTGGTATAGATCAGCCTAGACCAAGGAACCAGTGGGGGGGGGAGGAGCTGAGTGGTGTGCCATGGTAGACAAGTAGTTAAGTCACTCAACTGCCATGCCAGAGCTCGGGGGTTCAATCCTAGCTTATGGATGGCCCTCAGTTCACTGAACTGACAATTGGTACCTAGTTGAAACTAGGGAGGTAAAAAGCAGCATGGAGAGGAACTGGCCACTCTACCACACAATGCTTCCACACAATACCAACGCACAATGCCACCACACAATGCCACCTCACAATGCCACCACACAATGCCTCGGGTCAGGATGATGCGCCCCCAACATCGCATTCCCCAACATTTGATATCGAATACAGGACTAACCTTTACCTAAGAATGTAAGGTTTCTTGCCAAAATAGCTTGTCATAGCAGCTTTCCATAGTGTATCCTCTTATATAATTTTGGACAGCCACTGTTGTCATCCCCAAAAGTGAGACAAATTAGCATTTTAACCTTATATTTGGCACACCTTGTGAGAATTGGTGGTGGATTGGGAGAGGGTGCTTCAACCCTGATATCTTCTACTTCTACTTTTGCTTCTTCTACACGATAAATCAACTACTTCTTGAAGAAGGTTTTGTCGATGTAAAGGAAAAATTAAATTAAGAAAAAAAGGAAAAGGGGAAACAAATAGGACAACAGCACATGCCAAGATGAAATTATCTAGAGTTTATCAAGTACATTTGCCGACATTTTGTGCCCCCCAGACTGATATTCTAGAATGATTGTCTTGGCTACTCATTTACCCATCTTGAAAGCTAAGCTGTCTGTTGGTTTATGAAAAGAAAGCCGATACACCAGTTTTTACATAATGAGACAAAATATACTATATCACAAGGAGGTTATTGTGGAAGAATCTGAGGACTGTAGAAAATATAAATACATTCATTGCTGTATTGACTTTTTGTTTATCAGTTAGAAATTGTATTGCTTTTGCAACTTGAAATGATATGGCCTATAGAATTGAGTTTTAAGACAATGAATCTTCCTTGTTCATGGAAAATACTTTTATGCTAATATATGTTTTAGAAACAACTGATTGAGAAAATCCGCAAATCAGTTAAGATGGAAAATCTCACCAAGTATAAAAATGGAGAATTTCAGTCAAAGAAAACGATCAAGGCAAGTATGAATTGGTTATAGATAAAATTTGAGCAACTTCTTATCTTATAATACAACTTCTGCTTTTGAAGTTTGGATTGCTTTGTTCTGGCTTGTGAGAAGAAGAATTTTGATGGCTTTTGAAAAAAGGATTTGAAATTGGAAACAGTTGCTTGCTATAAACGATTCTTAGTTGTGTTTGAATATGAAAAACACAAATGGTTATTTAGACAGTAAAATTTTATGAGCAGTCTAGCAAAGAGGGTAACCAGAATTTTTTTTTTGATATGTGATCCCGGTGGGTCTATGACTCAACATCCACCAGAGGCCCTGAAATAAGGGTGCTGTTGGTCACATGATCAATCATTTGATTGTTTTTATATCAATTAAGAACAACTAAAAACTACTTAACTGCAATTACATTAAGCTGTGACATTCATGGCGAGGAAAGACACAAGGTCATCGAGTCCTCACCATGAATGCCACATACAATTCAACAACAAGTTACATCATCTAAGAAAAAAGAAAAAGAAAATAAAAAAATTTATAATTAGAGAAAGAAATGAAAGGAGTACTGCTGCTGTATTTCAGCATAAATTTGATCTGCAGAGGCCTTAACGAAGGAAATTGTTGCTTCTTATATAGTTCTGTTTGCAACTGTACCCAAATTCCGATCTCCAAACAAGAGTAAATGACAAAGGTCTTTCCTGAGAGCTGGTCAAAGAGATCCTGGCGCTTCATGCTGTATATAAGGAAGTGCAGGAGAAAATTTCAGACACTTTCTCTAATTGAAATGATGGTGACGTCAAAAGATGAATCAAATATGAATATTTCGTATCGAAAATAGTTCGATTGTCTCCACAAAGTAATCCTGGGCTAATTTGATATTTAGCACTTGTCAAAGCAATTAGAAATAAGCGAGAAAAGACATGATAAAGAGTTTGCACTCGTTTGATGACAACATTTTCGCAAAAATTTTAGAGGTCATATCTTGGACAGGTATAATTTACAACATAGGTTTCTCATGATTTTTTGTTCATTTTTGCATGTTCTTTCTAACGATACCATTGGTTTTAAGAACGATATCCTTGTTTGATCACGTGACCAGCAGCTCCCTTATTTTAGGGTCCCTGACGGATTTTAAGTCAAGGACCCACCAGGAACACATGTCAAAAGAAAAAATTCCGGTTACCCCCTCTTTGCTAGATTGCTCACAAAATTTCCCTGTCTAGTTGCAAGGCTTGATATAAATGCTAATGCTGCATTTTCTTTTATTGCAGATTATTCCAGACAAATCTCCAAAGGCTGCACCAAGCATAACTATTAAAGTGCCAAAGCTAGAAATCATACAGGAGAAGAATGCTAAGGTTGCTCACTTAGTTGATATTTGCTGTATGTTTTTTTCTGTCCACATACAGTTGGACTGTTTGCTTAGGGACCAGGCATCTTCATAAAAAAAGGATGTCACTGGTTGACCTTAAAAAGGGTCGAAAATTATTATTTTTTACGAGGGGCAAATCACTCTAAGGAAATCTCGTACACCTTTGGTGAAAATCCTATTGTTTTATATGAAAATCCCTGGAAATCCTTTGTTTTATAGGGAAAATCTCTTACGCTATTTGCAAGAGAGAAGTGCCCCTCGGTTTTTTATTTCCTATTGGGTTTGTTTTCGAAATGGCTTGGTAATTGGAGGAGAGATATAGAATACAAGAAAAGTTATTGGAGGAAACGTATTTTCAACATATCGTCTTTTTTAGGACAAGCACACTGGTCCTAAAACCTTATGTTGTTCTGTTCTTAGTGTCCGTAGTTAGACTACTCAGTAACTAATTTCGCTTTTAACTAAATTTACAGAAAGAGGAGGATTTTAAAGTTTGGAAAACCGAAAAGTCATCCACTGTAAAGTCGAAGAACCATTCTGCTGAAGTAAGAATTTGCCGTTTTATTTTCTTTTTAATTCTTGCATGAGAGAGGTTGTATCCAATAAGAGCTCACGTTGATATTGTTGAAATTTTTAAATCATATTCTGCTTTGCAAACTCTCTATGTTGTTCTGTGTATCGTAAGATTTTTGGAAACATTCTTCAGACGATTGTCAAGAGTGAAACGTTGGAAGTTTCGTGAAGAATGTGAATGTGAAGAGCCTATTAGCAACGAATGATTTCCAGTTCTTTCAAATAGAAGATGTCTGGCATTATACTTATCTTACCTCTTTATTATTATCTTACCATCTGGTATTATCATTGCCTACCTCTTTATTTCAGTTGGTTCTTAGTGTAAATTCATACCATTCATTCACTTTATGTAATAAAATTTAACAAAGTCAACTTGGTAACTTTATTACAATAAGTCAATAAATCAATAAATCAATAGATCGATAAATCAATAAATAACTTGAAATATAGAGTGAACTCGTATTTGTATGAATTCCTTAGGCGAGGGGTCTTGTTGTAACCTGCCTGTATCTAGAGTTTAGACTAGAAAATCACGCCATTTGTGAGAAGAACAGAACAGAACTCTAATTATATGTGATTACAACAACAACAGCAGTAGCTTAGAAGAGGGTCTTACTTGTGACTAACGTGAATACAACAGGTCTCTAAGAAGTTTCTTGGAGACTATTTAGAACTCGTATTGATCGTTTATCAACTAGTATGATTTATGTACCTCACGAAAATCAATGCTTTGTGTCCGATAGTAGTTAATTATGATAATAAGAATCACCAGTAGATCTGTGATAGTAAATAACCATCATTGTCACTTCTAGATTTTCAATAGTGATCCAGAGTCAAAAGGAGAATCACTTCTAGATTTTCGACAGGGATTCGCAATCAAAAGGAGAATCACTTCTAGATTTTCAATAGTGATTCAGAATCAAAGGGAAAATCACTTCTAGATTTTCGACAGGGATTCGCAATCAAAAGGAGAATTACTTCTAGATTTTCAATAGTGATTCAGAATCAAAGGGAAAATCACTTCTAGATTTTCGACAGGGATTCGCAATCAAAAGGAGAATCACTTCTAGATTTTGAATAGTGATTCAGAATCAAAGGGAAAATCACTTCTAGATTTTCGACAGGGATTCGCAATCAAATGGAGAGCCACTTTTAGATTTTTGACAATGATTCATGATCAGAGTGGCTAGATAACTAAGAACAAAATATCACATATATGCCTGGAGAATATGATTTTTAAATCTCAGGGTTGTTGATAGTTTGCGGTCTGTATCGTGTTAGAAGATGATTAGAAATAAAGAGAGAGATTCTTTAAATATATAATTTAAGTTTTTTTTGAAATTATGCGTGTTCAGGATATAATCAGTAAGACGAGGTAACGATGAATGGTGTAAAATGTTTTAAAAAGGTTACCTTTTGCAAATTACTTTAAGACTTAGAATAAGTAGTAATCCTTTTGCAAATCATGTCACCGATTCAGTATTTTGGTTCGATGCAAAATGCTTCTCTTATCTTTTGTATAAAAAATTTCACTTATTCTTACTTTTTGTTGTTTTGTAGCAAGATTCATTTTTGGAGAAACTTGGCCTTGTCAATCAGGAACGATATGCAGGTAAGTGTTTTTTGGGTACATCAGGCTCTAAGGCCTTTTTGCAATTTGATAAAAATACACAATGTTGGTGTTATGTGAATTTGACCGTGGTCGACTCCCAGGAAGTCCTGAATTTCCTATTGGTCCATATTCAAGGATGGTGTGCAGGAACCCTTAAAAATTCTCAAAAGATTCTAAAATTTTGAATGTTGTTTTGAGGTAACCCCTTTAATTGATTGCTAAGTCTATTTCCTTGCTTTCCTTGTATTTATGTACAAAGACCTACGTTCAAAAATGAGGCCGTTATAGGCAATCGATGCATGATTGCCCTCATTATCACTCCACGATTGTTATATGGACTGCACGTATAGGTGTAGTGTAAATCTTTGTATTTAACTGTGCTCGTCGTGTTGTGCAATATCTGAAGTTCTGAAACCAATTTAATCGCGGATACCCAATTAAGTTGCTTTCGAGCTTCAACAAAAACACGGCTATGAAGTATGAACACTTATGCATGTATGTATGTATGTATTATTTTGCCATAAAAAAAATTACAATTCAAAATAAAGAAAAAGAGAGTGATCTTTTTACTAAAAACACCCCAGGTTGAAAATGGCAGGGATACCATTAAAAAGGTCAATACAACCTTGTTTCCATAATTGCCCCTCCAGATGTGTTATAAAAAAGAAATGTTCATGAAAAATGGACTTTGTATCAAACAAAAAATTTGTTGGAAAAAATGTTAACTAGCACCTTTTCGTAAGCTGATTTTGGTTTTCAATAAAATATGTACGGGCTATCCTCTTGCCTTTACAGATCTTCAAAGCATTCATCTTTGATCTTATGTTTGAAACTATTGATGTTCTTTGCAGATTTTCGTTCTAATGGAGATTGTTTTAAATTTTGATGGTTCCAACTTTTTAATGCTTATTCTAACTCAATACTCACCATTTTTAATAATTTAATCTTTTTAGCTAATTTCTGCTTATTTCTCTCTGTTTTGCCTGTTATTTCTCTTTCTATGTTGTCATATCCCTGTATCAATAAAGGATTTATGCTAAATTCCCTATAAACGTCTCTATGCTTCTGAAGAGGCACAACCTGTAAAGATTTACATTCATTTTATCGTTATTCATTTCTTTCTTCCTTTGTTTTTTATCCCAGCGATCCTTACTCTTAGTGAATGCTGGACGAGAGAAGCTTTCACGTGTCGAAGCATGATGTATTTCTGTTTCCCCATCGTGATTCCTTGAGAATTTGTTTTTAATATTGAGGTTTTGTATTCTATAGAAATGAGATTCAAACAGCACGATAGAAAGCGAAGAACACGAAACATTCCAAGCTATTTGCTTCTGTTTTCCACTGACAGTGACAAGGTTTGTTTGTGTTTGGACTCCAAATTCAAACACGTTTTTATTATTTTAATTTTCTGTTCTCGTTTTGCTCATTTTCAAAAACGTCCAACACAATTATTTGTTTCCTATTAAAGTGTAAGCTAAACTTGAAGAACGTATAATTTTATTCCTTTGATTAATTCTTTCTTGCTGCTTTCCTCATCCGTCTGGATAAAATCAAAATCATCATACAAAATTTTAAAGAAGATCCTTTCTGAATTTTTCCACTTCGCTGTACTGCCATAATTAATCGAGCCTGTTTGAAGTTTGTTTATTTGATACAATGAACTTTTGAAGAATCTGTCATTTCTGACAGAACCTGTCTTAAATGAGCCTGGCATGGATTTACTTGGTGGATGGGGGGGGGGAGATTTGTTCGGGGGCTGGTACAGATGTGTGTAATATAAATTCTTTTAAAGGTAGCCAATTGAAGTTCTGTTCCTTAAAATTTATGATAATCAATACTGATGTGAAGTCACTGTTCCTTAAAATTTATGATAATCAATACTGATGTGAAGTCACTGTTCCTTAAAATTTATCATAATCAATACAGATGTGAAGTCACTGTTCCTTAAAATTTATGATAATTCATACTGATGTGAAGTCACTGCTCCTTCAAATTTATGATAATCAATACTGATGTGAAGTCACTGTTCCTTAAAATTTATGATAATCAATACTGATGTGAAGTCACTGTTTCTTAAAATTTATGATAATCAATACTGATGTGAAGTCACTGTTCCTTAAACTTTATGATAATCAATACTGATGTGAAGTCAATGTTTTTTATTTTCAGTGTTATGAATCGCCACCTGATTCTTCAGATACCGAGGATCTTGATGTCAGTTTTGGAACCAAGCGCAAACGAGGTTTCGTATCAAGAATTGTTTTTATTTTGCTGTCAGTGCATTGCTTTCTCTGCCTTTATTCATTCACACAGGTATCTATAAGGAGTTGTTATTCCTTTGAAGATGGGCAATGCGAGATTTTTCAAGGTGAAGCAAGCATTTTGACTATCTCCATAACAAGGCAGCCGATAGTTAGAGTGGTTTGTACGAAGTTGGGGGCTGGGGTCTATGAACTGGGCGCCTGGGGTGTACAGCCACCAGCTAATAATTTCCCACCAGAAACGTTCTGCTGCTTTTTGCCCACGGGGCATCCTGGAACTCGTTACAGCTTAGAATTTACTTTTTAACTATGTTGTTACCATGGGTATAAAGACAGCAAGCAATGGGAGAATAATCTTGACTGTTCGGTTTAGGCGACTAGCTGTGAGAGATCTGCCAACCCAATCAAAATTTGAAGCTCTTGATTATAAAGTCCCCAAAGTCGAAAAACTGCTAATTTCAAAGTGAAAAGTTCAAATTTTTTTCTATGCAAATGGTCGACTCATAGAACTTACCCTTAAGTCAGGTCCTGTCTTCGCAATACAATGTTCTCTAAATGGCTGGCCCTACAATGGATGTCCTTACAATGTCATGAAAAATTTAAAGTTTAAAAATTTAAATTCTGACTTTGTTTCTATAAATATTTATCTTAAAAGACCAACAATTGTATGTCATTCATTTTTCCTTGTTCATCCTTGACAACCACATTTATTGAATTTTAAATGGGAAAATTATTTCTCCAATTACACATCCTTAGTCAATGGGGTGCCGGGTGTTACCATGGTAACAAGTATTTGTAAAGAAGGCCGTGAAAAAAGGGAAAAATTCACATTCCTGACCTTGTGTCTCTTTCTTGGTGAAAAGACTTTCCCGCGGTTTTCCCAGGCGTGGCGAAATTTCCCTTGGTTTTCACAGACGTAAGCAGTGTTGCTCTTTGGTAACACAAATGCAAGATTCTTTAAACCAATTTTTTTTAAACGTATATTTTCTTGAGACATATGGAGAACTATCTGAGGATTTAAATGCACTTGAGGTCATGCCTGACTAGCTCTTGACTTAGGAGATTAGAAATACTGGCTTCATTAAAGTTATATATGGTTTTCGCATTAGCTACTCCTAATTGCAGTTCTCTAAAATTTCAGAAATATTCCCATAATGTGGCTGTGTGCCAGCATCTCTCAACTTTATCTTAGAATTATTATTTAAATATAGTCTCCGAAATATGTTTAATTGGGAATTGAATAGAGATTCTTTCCCCTCCTCGTTTATTCCTTCATTGCCACCGCATATTACCATATTTTTGCTTACTTAAGGCTCTGATGCCAAGAGTGGTGGCAGACCTGATATTAAGATTTTAGGAACTGGAGGAACCACGCAAAAAGCATGTTTTTGCTTACTTAAGGCTCTGATGCCAAGAGTGGTGGCAGACCTGATATTAAGATTTTAGGAACTGGAGGAACCACGCAAAAAGCATGTTTTTGCATTCATATCTTGAAGAATTGGGTTTCTTATAGATCACTGCGAAGGGACTTTGTAAAATAGCTAAGTTTCTCTTCAATCTTTTGAATATCATTACATACTGTTCTTCTCTTTAAGTGTCTGTTTTTCCTGCAGATGGTCCAAGTAGCTGCAGTTTGCTACCCGTGAAGAAGAAACGGCGCAAAGAAAAACACCAGGAACCGATTTCCATGAGCTCCAAAATTGTAACATCGACAGAGGGGGTACGTTTTAATATGTCTGTTTTACTAAATATTCTTATGAATTTTTGAAGCCATTCAGAATATTAATGATTTGCCGGAAATTTTTAAGCAAAAAACAGAATTTATAATTCATGTTACGTGTGTGAAATTTAGCCGGTGTTTCATTTTGAATGCAATTATTCAGCGCACAATGATTCTCAGCATTGAGGTTTTAGAAAATCACATCCAACGCCGTAGATGCATGTAAAACACAATAATAAGATGAAAAAATAAGAATATTCTCTCGTTAACTAGGGGGAGTTGAGTTATAGAAGCTTCAGTTGAAGAACTTTAGAAGTTTTTGAAAGTGCGATGAACTTGAGCGAAGTCTTAAAGGCATTTGACACGGGTAAAAATGGCTAACAGCCACTCGACCACGAGCGGTTGACCAATCAAATTGCACACAGAGAAAAAACACGTGAACAGTTTCCGTTTTTCTGCAAATCGGTGAAATCCGAGAGCAGCGCACAGTGGTTTCACGTGAGCGATTTTCAATACCTTTCTTGTGCGCGTGCTCTGATAAAGTTGGCCTAAGTTATTTTTGGATTCGCTGTACTTATGCATGTCAAATACCTTTAAAATAAATTTAAATGTCTTAAGATGTCTTAAACAGCGTTACCCCACTTCTCATACGATATTGTCCCGAACCTCACTCAGTAACGGTAACACCCCTTTTATCAAATTTAATGGCTTAAAGCTAGAACGGAAAACAAAGAAACGTTTCTGAAAATATAGAGTTCTTTCAGTTATTCTTTATAATATACATTTTCACAAAGCTTAATGAGAACAAACCTTGACAATAAGGTATATTAAGGAGTAGACCGTAGCAGAAAACCCAGTTTGTGGAAATGTCACGAGTATTGTCTAGGTATTGATGAAAATTACTGTTTACCGGTCAATCATTATGTACTCGATGCCACTGATACAGAACTGTACACGTGTTAGTTTATAGAACAGGACAAGAAAGTTGCAATTCAACGTTTCACGTTTAGTGCGGTCATCAGGCAATTAGAAACATATTTTAATTAGTTACAAAACAGTCAAATTTTGCTCTGATGAAGCCCCGTATGCCGGGGCGAAATATTAGCCTTCACTGATTTACGTATATTTATTTTTGTTTATTCTCGGCGTATTGCGGTGTTTCTTATTTGCTACTATAGTCTTTTGAAACCTACCACTATTATGGCAGCAAAGAAGAAATGATAATTATGAAAAAAGCTGGAAAATACTTATTTCATAATGACATAGAAAAGATCTTTTAGACAATAAGGTATCTAGATTTCTTGCTCAGTTGAGATAGAACGTAGGAGAAAGAACTTCTGGCGACTTATTCGGTGTCCTATTTCAATATGATAGCATCAATACTATCAAGATATAATAACAAGCATAGAACGAGTATTTTCAACAGCTGCCTGGTGATTGCATTGAGCGTAAAACTCGGAGTAGCAGCTTAGAATCGTTCTGTTCTTTACACCCAAAAGAGTCTTGTAATTCATGCTAATCTTATGTTACGTTTTTTGCTATTTTTCTTTCTAAATAATAGCTATTCAGAAAGATTTTTATTCAAGAAGTAAAATTATGTGTTCTTTTAGTGCATTTGCCAAAACATTTAAAAGCATTTTCAATATTATAAGGCGCCTTGTTTTGATCTCTTCTAACCAAATTTTGAGCAGTTTTATAGTGCTCATCGTTGGTTTTAAGCTTGGCAACGTCATGTGAGCTTTTTAGGGTACGGTGTACTGGTTAAAGTGGAAAAGAAAATTTAAAAATAAAGGATCTGTTGAAAACTTGCATGATTCAGCTTTAGGAATCCCCTTTGCATAGGTTATGTCATCTCGCCTAGAAATCATCTACAGGATTTCTTTGTTTTCATTTCCACTTTAATAATAAATAAATTATGATAGAACAGACATATTATAATCCTGTCAAACATGTTTCCAAAGTTACTCTCACTCTAGACAAAGCAGGGAATAAATATTCATTATAATGCTTTTATTTGCTTTGCAAAAATATATGTTAGCCATAACATTGGCACCAAGAGCCTCGTCACCCCCTGCCTACAGGATTATAATTTAGGTGCGAAGATGGCTCAGTTGTTAGGGTCGCTGACTAAAGACCCAAGGGTCAATGGTCCGAGTCCCCGACATGACGAAACCTCCTCTCGGAGTGAGGAGAGTTACCAACTCTCTATAATTCCAGGCCTGTAGGAATCACGAGGTGTGGTCACATCGAGAGGAAAGGCCAGGACACTGTTCGATAAGCATAGCTTTTCAGTGTCTTAAAACTACAATCCTTGCCAAAAATAAACTGGAACGCCTTCCCATTGCAGCATGCAAATAAACAAAGCAAGTCTAAAACTACCCTACCAAAATATCACTACCGCTTCAAAAATTCCGACCCTCCACCCCCGTACAATGTTGATTTATTTTCTCAATACCTTCATACAGCTTTCAGTGAAAAACTTGTTACCTTCAGGATCAAAACAGTCCAATTGAACAACATTGTAATGGGGGGGGGTAGGGGAGGGGTAGGGGAGGGGGGATAGGAGAGGGGTAGGGGGGATTATTCAAAAAAAGCTTCAGCTTTGCGCAAGTGTTTCAACAATTTTGGCAAGGATTGTACCTTCAGAAGCTAGGTAGCAAACAATACAACAATACAATACAGCTCTGACAAAATTAATTCCTGTTGGAAAAGAATCTGTTTTCCAGTCTGTTTCAATAGTGTATTGGCTTTTCAATAGTGTTTTTTAAAAGGATCTCTCGTGAAGCCAGTATTGTCAAAAATAGTATAGCGTTCTCGTTTCTCTCTTTCACCAATACCAAATTTAGTCCATGTAACTGAAAAAAATATGTAAGACTTTGATATTGTAAAATTTTTACTTTCCACATAAATGCTAAAATATAGTGCTTGTTACCAGAAAAATCGCCTTGATTGATTTTTTGTCATCTTTTGGCCCTTATTCGATATGTCATACTCTGCGATATGTTGGGTGAAAATTTACCACTTATAATTTTTCGGATTTTGCGTACTTATACTTGTAATAAAGTATTCTATACCTATTTCTATTATCAATTCATTCTTTGTGTAATTTCTAAAGAATTTCAGTCTTGTCAGGTTGACGAATTTTAGTTTATTCAAAAATGTTTGCCATTCATCATCTTTATTGCTTTTGCCTTTTTGTTTTCAAATTATCTCTGTTGTTTAAAGCATTTTGTCTTTTATCATGACGTGTGCAGAGTTGCTTCCAGTTTTACAGTTTGTCAATTAAATCTTTCTTTGCTCAGATTGACATTCACGATTTCCACGAAATTACTTGTTCCGTGTGCAGAGACGCTGGAAACTTACTCATGTGTGACACATGTGATCGTGTGTACCACTTATCGTGCCTTGATCCCCCACTGTCAAAAGTACCACCAGGAACATGGTTCTGTCCTAAATGTTTGGTAAGCATGGCCTATATTTTGTGTAGTAAGGTCAGAATGTTATTTGACGATCGTTAAATGATTTTCTAAACTTTGGTTTCCTAATTTCAACAACAATATGAAACATGTTAATTATTGGCTTCCCGTTTCCTAACCGTAACCTTTACTCCTAATTGTGCTGTTTAGTGTATTAATTCATGTAACCCTTGATTTATAAAGAATATTTGATATTTTATTCCTGGTCAGAATGTAAGCTATGATAAAAATCCAACATTCAGTGTACGACAAGGCTCCCTCCTTACTCTTATTCTCTTCATGATATTAATCAAAATGATTATAGGAATTCCAACAATATGATGACGAAATTCTATATCTTAGCGATATTGATATTTCTTTGAAAAAGTCGTAAAATATTCCCATGGATTGTCCTTTGCTTTGAAGAATAGGGATTGGCTGTGGCAACAGGAGTGGCAACAGGACTGTAGAAAATGCAGTAGAAAATTGTAGATTTTGTCACCGAAATGTTTCAAAGTAATCAGGGATAGGGAAATTAAGGTAATTTTAGCAAAGAAAAAATCAAAAGGAAGGAAGCTTATCTGCATCTCAAAAGAATGAAGAGTGTGGTAGTTTAATAACATTCAAAGATATATGCAGAAGGATTCTGAAAGGGGAAAGTGGGCATATTGCGCCGTAGAATAAGCTTGTTTATCCATAACATAGATGTCTACAGATTGACCCAGGCCCATCGAGAGCCAGCTCTGGCCCTGGGGCTATAAACAATACGAGCTCTTTTGCAGGAGTAGTGGCGCAGGGGTCATTATTCTGTAAAGATATTTCAGTTTGATACATGATCATGTGCAGTCACGGTGCTAAGAGGGTATGGGATACGGGGATTCCCCCCCCCCCTCTTGACCCATTATTGTCAAAATATGGTCCATCTACTTTACTGCTGTTAAAATATTACCTGAGATGGATAGGTCATTTTTTTAATTAGTTAATAGAATCTGGGCAAACATTGTAGCATACACTTGTGTTCAGAGGTTTCTGCAATTGAAGTGTTGTATTAAGTGAGCAATGTGATGTTAAACTAGAAATTCTCATTCTGTGAGCCTCTAGAATACTCGTTCGCATTTTGAAAACAGAATGTAAGTAGCACTTTACGACAGCTTAAAATTTGCACTTTACGACAGCTTAAAAGTGGCATTTTACGACAGCTTAAAAATGGCACTTTACGACAGCTTAAAAGTTATACTCTACGACAGCTTAAAATTTGCACTTTACGACAGCTTAAAAGTGGCATTTTACGACAGCTTGAAAGTTGCACTTTACTACAGCTTAAAAGTGGCATTTTACGAAAGCTTAAAAGTGGCACTTTGCGACAGCTTGAAAGTTGCACTTTACTACAGCTTAAAAGTGGCATTTTACGACAGCTTAAAAATGGCACTTTACGACAGCTTAAAAGTTATACTCTACGACAGCTTAAAATTTGCACTTTACGACAGCTTAAAAGTGGCATTTTACGAAAGCTTAAAAGTGGCACTTTGCGACAGCTTGAAAGTTGCACTTTACTACAGCTTAAAAGTGGCACTTTAAGACATCTTAAAAGTGGCACTTTATGTCAACTTAAAAGTGGCACTTTACGACAGCTTAAAATTTGCACTTTACGACAGCTTAAAAGTGGCATTTTACGACAGCTTAAAAGTGGCACTTTGCGACAGCTTAAAAATGGCACTTTACGACAGCTTAAAAGTTATACTCTACGACAGCTTAAAATTTGCACTTTACTACAGCTTAAAAGTGGCATTTTACGACAGCTTGAAAGTTGCACTTTACTACAGCTTAAAAGTGGCATTTTACGACAGCTTAAAAGTGGCATTTTACGACAGCTTAAAAGTGGCACTTTAAGACATCTTAAAAGTGGCACTTTATGTCAACTTAAAAGTGGCACTTTACGACAGCTTAAAAGTGGCACTTTATGTCAACTTAAAAATGGCACTTTACGACAGCTTAAAAGTTGCACTTTACGTCAACTCATTACTACAACAATCACCCATAGCGAGAGTATTTTGTTCTGTCAGAGGACGGTCGGGTCCTTTTAAGGACATCTGGTCAGACACTTCATTTGCATTTAATCAAAATAACTCGTTATATTGCAGAAATCCTTTGACATTTAGCTTCAACGCATGTCTGCACCACCTCCTTTAAAGGCTTTTGGCCACGGTCATACAAACAATCATATTGCGTCTTTGATGTTGATTAAAACAGACAAATTAGGAAATCTATCTTCGATTAAATGCTAATTTTGAAAAAAACTAAAAATTCTCAGCAGGTGATTTGTCAAAATATGTTACTGTCTTCCTCGCCCTCACCTGCTACATCTCTGTGACTATAGATCCAGCAAAGCTTGATTTTTGAGGACATTGATCTTGAAGGGGGGGGGGGATATTGATTATTTGGGGGGTATTCATCTACTGATAGATTGTGTCATAGTCACCTTTTCGGATAACTTTACTATCCAACATGGTGACCTGTTTTGCCAGATTCTTTACAGCCAACACCGGTTTCAAAAATTCTGTATGTCCCGCATGTAACGAAGATGTGGAAGTTTTTATATTGTTTTCTTATCTGTTTTAGGAACGTTTAAAGGATTTCAAAAGCCCAGATATTGAGGAGATGAAACGTAATAAAGAATCATTTATAGAGTATAAGCAAGGTAAGATGAAAAATGCGTTACTGCTCTGTTAGAATGTTGAATTAAAGTTGTTAATAGTTTACATCGAAAGATTAGCCAAGTTCATAGCAAAGTTGTCAGTCCGATGCTTGTGGGGAAAAACTCCTCAAAACAGTTCTGTGTAAATTTTTTCTACTCTGCGGACCATAACTCTTAAAAGGGTAAATACAAAAGGAATCGGGCTATTTGGGGGTCATCTTAAAGCCTTGAATCTATATGGGACTCTATTTTCTCTTTTGACACTTTCTCAACGAGGTTTGATAAACATTGAAGTGGAGAAAGGTGGAATTCCGATATAAACTAATTATATTTGTAGAAGTGATGATGCGTGTATACTAAAACATTTTTATCTCGTTGATTGAATTTTGCTTTTTAAATTTCCTATTCAGTTACTTCAAGCTCTATCCCCAATCACTCCAACAGTTCAATTTTGCCATTCTAATTTTCACATTGGTGGAAGAAGATATATTTTTATCTCTAAATTTCTGGCTATTCAAATTTCTTCATTAACCTTTTTTGCCTTCCCTGTCATCTTTGAAATTAGTATTTGCTTGGATGTTTATTGTTTTTTTCAGTACATTTTACATAGATCACTTTATTTTTATTTTTTATTAAATTCTTATTTCAACACGATATTCCATCAGAAACCTAAACACAAGTTATGATAAGCTAAAAAAACTAATAATGGAAGACAAAATTTTAAAAATTAGTTAATAATATGTGTGAATTGAATTTGACGTCTGATCTTCCTGGGAGTCGTGCATTAATTCGGGTTTCCTGAGCTCTTTAAATGAGCTTTTGATTTTCGTTTGAATTGATAGAGCGAGGGGATCTCCCTTAGTTCTATGGCTATTTCGTTCCAAGCTTTAAAAACACCGTATTAGGTATGCTTGTCTGTTTTTAAAAGGAATAAAGATCCTTCACTTATTTCCAGATCGATTGCCAGTATTTTCTTTGGGCCTATGCAAGTCTTTTTTGCCAGAATACGTGCACATGTGTAAACACTCATTGGGAAATCTATATTTTCCTGTATGTAATCTATCTAATCTGAAGGCGGATTTCCACTAGGCGAATTCTTTCGTGCGAATCGAATTTTTGCCAATGCGAGCATGCGTGGTGTAATATTCTCAGATTTTGCAGCAAAAAAATTCGATTCGCAGAAAGTAGATCACGGCCCTACTCTACCCCTGCAAATATTTATTCGATTCGCGCGAAAGAATTCGCCTAGTGGAAATCGGCCTTGAAATCTATATGAACTTCTAAAGATACAGTGCTCTGCAATGATCGTTATTTTGTTTGCTACCCATCATCTAGCTTCTTATTTTTGTTTTTCTCAGAAATCGATAAAAAGCGACGTGACACGTTAAACGCGGCACTGGAAATTCGTAGAAAACGGCATAATTTTGGGACGCAGATTCGGCAGTTCACCGCGTCAATAGCGGTAAGTTCTAGAGATTCACTAACGATGATTCTGAATTCAGTAGTGCCTCAATATAACCGTTGTAAAGTGTTGTCCGTTGTGAAAAGGTGTCCATTTTGAAGAGGTGTCCCTTGTCTTGAAGTAACTTCCGCAAAGCTGAGACCTTAAAGAAAGAATTTTAGGACGAACTGTGTCATCGTTTTTTGTAAGCATCAAGTTTAGAAAAGGTGATCGCTATATAAAGGTGGTCGCTATAAGAAAGTGGTCGCTATATAAAGGTGGTCGCTATATAAAGGTGGTCGTTAGGAGATTATTACCTTAAGGAGGTGTCCATTAAAAGAGGTTTTACTTCATAGACATTGCATGTTCTCAAGTCCCTGTTTATCAGGGAATTTCGTCCTGTGTTTAGTTTGGTCAAATCGGTGTGAAGTTCTTTCTTAAGACTGACGAGGCGGTAGAAGGTAAAACATTTCATGAAATTGCCGAGACAAATGAAAGCTACTGAACATGGTATTAGCAGAATGTTTCACAAACCATATTAGTGTTGGTATGAAATCGGGTTCCACTAATCAACGTATAGTTATGGATCAAACCATGAATCTGTGTAATGTATGACAATTATGAGTAGTGACTTAATATTGGGAAATTGCCTTAAAATGTTCCTTTTGGGAACGATAAATAGCTAATCGCCCGATGACTGAATCACCCCCCCCCCTGTATGCAGAAAAAGATACCTGCACGTTTGAGTAAATACGGGGGATTAATCAGTGTCGCTAGACCTGCAAATCTTTATCTCCCCCGGCAAACCAAAGCCATTCGTTAAGTTCTCTTCTCGAAGTTTCCCCTAAGTTACAATCAAGAATCTTTTTTTATAGAATCAAGAGCAAGCAAGAAAAGCGTCACAAGAAAACATCGAACAACTAAAAGTTTCTTTACTAAGAATGAAAACTTTTTTGTCATTGATCAAAGTAAGTTGATTTATCTACCCTTCAAGAGCAACCAATCAGGCCAACACAACAATGACCAGGTTTGCTCAAGCAACCAGAGAGCGATGACATCTTCGTGGTCTGCTTATTTATACCGCGTATCACAATTTCGTTATTATAGGTCTGTTAATTGCCACCCTCATCAAGGTGTCAGGTATTTGGTATCATTTTTTACTTGTTGCGTAAAACCTGTGTCGATGTTATGTTTGTAACTTTTAATACTTGAAAACTGCATTTAAATACATTATTGTAAGAATTTTTTTAAAGTTATTGTGAATGTAGTAATTTCTTGGAGGAGTGACAAAAATTAGGGAAAGATTAGAAGAAAAACATTTTAGTTGACAACTCTATTTAGATCGAAAGAAGAAAATTATATTCTTTGAACTGCGCATACTTTTTGATAGATGCGACTCCTTAAGGTCTAACTAAAAATGAAGATATTTTGGTTTTGAGATAAACGCCCAAAGCATCAGTTATATAGCAGTAGATAGATTCAGTTATAATTAAGGTAGTAAAATGTTTATATATTAAAAAGCGCTTAATCCAGTTTTCAAGTGGCTCAAGACACCCCTTTCAATTGGCTTGCAAGTGCCAAAGTTTGGTGCATGTCATATTTCAGACAGTCACGTACGCCTTTATTGTAAGAAAACTAAATTGATATAGGTACAATTTTTCAGAAATTTAGACTACAGTAAAGTGTAGCTTAATTTAATATAAAGCATGGCAAATATAATCATGAGTTAACAAATACGCTGTTTCAGTTACTCCTGGAAAAATCTAAAGGCCCTGTTACATGGTTGGAATTATCCATCAGATATTCATCAGATATTAATGATATGGGATATTCTATTGTACAATGTAACATATACTTTATTTTTGTACATAGTTGAATCATAGGTCTTAGTATTTGATGGATATGTAATAAAACAGTGCGTCAATTTAACGAGGTCTTAGCTGCGAATTTCACAATTGCAAACCAGGCAAGATGGAAATAGATTGGAAATCGCCTTTTGAAAGTACTTTTTGGAATTCATTTTGCAGACTAGGATCATTATAACTGTAGCCTTGTGCAAAATATATTAAAGCCTAGGTCTCATGGATAGACCTTCTTACGATTACAGTGAAACCTTCACGTGACGGATACCTCCACTGGACCTTATTGATGGATTTCCGTTTTGTTGGGGTTGCTTCTACAAATCTTTGACTGCAGGATAACGATTTTGGAATGAATTTATTTGTGCGTTGTCTTGAGATGTCTGTTTAAAAGGAAGGAGTTTATTGTTGGGAGGTGTCTGCTGTTTTAAAGTGTCCATTATTCGAATATAAGCTTATAAGCTCGTGTCTATTACTTAAAGGAGTCCGCTATTTTGACGTCTCCATGACTGTGTCGTTATTTTAACGTGTCCGTTATTGGTATGTGTCCGTTTTAGATAGTGTCCGTTGCTGAAAAGTGCCCGCTATTTTGACGTCTCCATGACTAGAATGTGTCGTTTTTTAACTTGTCCGTTATTGGCATGTGTCCGTTTTAGATAGTGTCCGTTGCTGAAAAGTGTCAGCTATTTTGACGTCTCCATGACTAGAATGTGTCTTTTTTTAACGTGTCCGTTATTGGTATGTGTCCGTTTTAGATAGTGTCCGTTGTTGAAAGTGTCCGCTATCTAGACGTCTCCATGACTAGAATGTGTCGTTTTTTAACGTGTCCGTTATTGGTATGTCTACGTTTTTGATAGTGTCCGTTGTTGAAAAGTGTCCGCTATTTTGACGAATCCGTGACGGGAATGTTTTGTTACATGCCTTGTCCGTTTTTTGAAGGTTTCTGCTATAGGAGGATGTCCGTTATTGCAAGTATGTTTTCCGCTTTGTAAAGGTGTCCGTTTCTGGAAAGTGCACGTCATTGAAAGATTCACTGTTTATCCTAGATGTGGCATTGTTCAAACTCTACTGTCACGGATCTAAACACTCACGTTTCTAAATATTTATTATGTAGCAGCGTTCTTGACGCTTAAATTGATATTCAGTTTCAATTAATGTGCAAAGAATTAACGCTAGTATTAGTCTGGTGTTGAGAAATAGATTTTACCTTGTTGTGTTTTTGCAATTGTATTTAAAATTTTCATTGATTTCGCAAAATTCCAATAACATTATTCAAGTTCAAGCAACTTTGTTTTTCTGCGACGAAACAGAGCAAGTCTTTGTTGTAGATTCTTGTTGCAAAATGCTGTATCAGTTATATTAGACAGCGAATTTTGCATAACATTCTAGCAAACTGGGTAACCGAAGTTTTTAAAGTTTAAATCATAAGAGTAAAGGCCACTGATCATTTTAAGCTCTGGGAACATTCTAGCAAATGACCGGAAGTTGCGTTTCCGGAAGCATGAAAAATGCACGGTCAGCAAAATTTCAATTTTCAAACTTTTCAAAATCTGGTGACACTATCGGAAAGAACATGCAAAACTGAGCAAAAGATTTAAAAAGAGCAATGTGATCTGACCTATAAGCAAAAAGTTTTTTTTGTTGATTTCCATTCGCTTTAACTGCAATGTGGCAAATTTGATTTGCCTTCTTTGAAACCGAAGTAAGCTACTTGCCAGAACCCTGGCTTGTCGACCGATGGCCTAATCTAAAGTATGCAGCCATTAGGAACTTTCCCATATTTTATGATATTGATACAACAGAGAAGGACTAGAGGGTCAGAAATTTGCTCAAAATTAATAATTAGGGCTGGAATAATCAGAGGAGGGGAAATAGAAAACATTGATTTTTTGGCACTGTTATGACGCAATTTTTAGCCTTTCCACAAATATGCTATTCTGCCTTTTGAGCACCTGTCTTCATCGCGATGCCTCTTGCGTTCTTATACTTACGTACGCACGCAGCTTCTTAGTAGCCACTTCATGACGTGAACAGAACAAATGTTTCGCTGTAATCATCAAACAACGGCGTTTAACGTTGTCAAGTGATCGTTTAAAAACTTTGATGTATAAATTAAGGAAGACTGTGAAGGTCAATAATTTACAGGACCAACAAAATAATAAAGGGGGCTGGAAATAACTTTGGTGAAGGTCAGGAAAGTTTCTATAGGAAATATGCTAGTTGAATGATTTTTAAGTACTCTAGAGTAGTTGGGATGTCTTTTGCGTAAATCCATACATTCTATGAGCGTAGCAGATGCAATGTTGTAGGGACCTTTCCCGAATTTTGTTGCTTTATTGAGATAATTATGCCGGAATAGAGCCTAAATTTCCATAAATGTTGCATGTTTAGGGATTCTTTAGCGCCTACCCCACCCCACCCCCTCCTCAGCCCCTATGTCTCAAATGCCAGTGATGCTTTGCACACATCAAGCCTCGCAACCAACCACGTAGGACGTTGCACAAAATGAGACGATTTTTGAGCTTTTTAAAGTTTAAAAACTATCGCGTGTAATATTTTTTGCAGGCAGATGTTTGTATACGGCATCAGACAAAGCTTAAAGAGAATAAAGTCACTTTCATACTGACTTCAATCAAATGCCGAAGTTTCGCATTAAAATTTAAACGCCATCATTGCAAGCAAAACAGAAGTTTCGCAACAGAGTTCCCAAGATTTGTGCATGAGAAATCACAGGAACATTATTCATTGATCGATCAGTTCAAGATTTTAGCATGGCTAATTTGGGACATTGTTATTTTGAATACGAATAATAGAAAACATGGTTCGAATTTTGCAAAGTCGATGGCTTGGGCCTTAAAAGTGCCATTGGAAGCAAATTGCTAGCGCTTAGTAGTCAATTCAGATTATTGAAAGCAAGTTTACTGGCATTGCATCTAGGAAAGCTAGGGCCTTTTGCAAGACTTAGTCTATGAATTCATCAAGTTGAGAATCATCCACCCCCTCCCTTCTCCACAAAAAAACTCAAAATGTGTCTCGGGTAAGAAAAAATGGTAAGTTCTCATATATATTCAGGGATACACTAGAATGATACACTTCATTGCAATGAAATGATGCAACTATGTAGTGTAGTGCAGCGAATACATAACGCTTTTTGTTTATCACTATCAAGCAGGAGTGTAGTGTTTACTTGCTAGGGGCCAAGGAGGCTGCACTCCCTTGCTAATGCCCGTCAATCTCTACTTTTGGTATTGTATTTCTAACATTGTATGAAAGAACGCGGTTTTTTTCATAGTCCTACACCCCTGGTTATAAGCGCAAGATTGCCGCAGTGTTTCACATACATAAGCAACAGAAAATGTCGTCAGATAAATTTTCGGCGAAAAAACTTCGTCAAAGAAAATTTCGGACAACTTTTCAGAACTTCGTCGTGACCAAATTTTGCCGTGGATTTTTAAACACAGAGAAAGCAACATATTACCAAAATCTTAAGTGACAAAGTCATACAGGTTGCTTTATATTCAGTCCTATAGAGATACCGAACTCGTGGAGACATGGGGGCTTGTGCACCAGTTCGGACTTTTGCTTGATCCCCCAGAAATCTGTTCACACGGAACCTCATGTCAGAGAAAGCCAAATTAAAGCGGTATATGTTCTATATTTTATGCAAGGGTGGAATCAAAAGAGATGCTTTTAAAGAGTCTCTACTCTATATCTCTAAGGCATGGAAGTTTAAAAACAGAGTATTATTAAAGATGTTAGTGTAAATATAAGTATAAGACTCGGAATGATCTCCAAAAGAAAAGGTTGGTCTCGAAATTCCAAAGACGAGTTGAGCAGGAAACATTCAGCAAGTCAACCAAAGAAATATTTGCCATTAGGGGTGGGGGTGGCGTCCTCCTAACCCTTTTTGACCCAGGAGAGGGTTTTTTTTTAAACCAAACCAAAGAGATTATTTGCCATTAGGGGTGGGGGTGGCGTCCTCCTAACCCTTTTTGACCCAGGAGAGGGCTTTTTTTTAAACCAAATCAAAGAGATTATTTGCCATTGGGGGTGGCATCCGCATCTTGTTACACCACTCAGTTGCTATGATTCTTTATACGCTCTTATCAGAAGGAGTGCTCTTCACAGGGTTGTCCCAAATATTGCTACGCAACCTGCAACAGGTGGCGTACGGAATAATCACCGCCGTCAACTTGACGCAATTTTTTGCGGTGATTACGCGATATCCAAGAAGTGTTTTCATCATAAATTAAGCGTTCAATTGTCATATGTTAATGTTCCCCAGTTGGTCCCCTGATGCCCTAATTCCCGCTACGTTTTTAGCCCGATTCCCGACCATGGTTTTTAACCAATTCCCGCTTGCGTATGGAAAAACCAATCCCACATCCCAGCCTGTTAGCTGAGAGGAAACATCCCAACCTCTTATAGAATCCATTGTATTTCTTCTTTTGCATTTATGTGGATAAGGAGCCAGCCCAGTTAGGCGAGATCCCTCTGCATGGTAGTTGGGAACTCACTGGGGTGGGATAAATTGTTTTCCAAATAAAAGCTGGAAAGTTTCATGAAGCTGGAAGGTTGGATGACAATTTACATAAAAACACGATCAGATTTTGTCGCAATTTACTGATCAAAGGCTCGAAGGTGAGGTCATGGCCTCTGATAAAAGGGGCTGGGGGGCTGAGGGCCAAGCCCCCATTCTTTTGCAAATCAATAGAGCTTTTTTAAAGTCTTTTGCTACACGTGTTAAATTTGGCCTTGCCCAAGCCCATGGGGATGTTTTTCTCCATATACAGATGAAGGTTGGATACATTTCGCTATAAAAATGCAATGATTTTGTTCTATCTATAAGCTTATTTACTAAAAGGTGGGATAGATTTGCTCATATTAACTGGCCCTGTAAGTCAGTGGTGTAAATGATAGTAGTTTGACTTAATCAGTTTCACCGTCACGACTGATGGCGGTGTTCGCATCTTATGCTCAGTATTGGTTTCACCGAGGCTAGAATTCCATTATAATTGTTTGATGCTTCAATTCAAGCAGTATCAATAACTTGAAAGGAAACTGTATATAGCTGAATTATTCAATGAATCTATCGCTGAATCGTACTGCGCGACCAAAGCGCGTTTTTGTGCCCAAGAAGAAGTCTGCTTCACTGCTGTCGATATTATCATCGCCTTCTGAATATTACCATCACCCTTTTTGTCAGATTTATCCAATCGTGCAATTTTTCTCATTCCTCTAAAATTGCCGAGAAAGTAATTATAGAAGATAGCCCAGATGACGAAATAAGGTGTCCACAAATTACGTACCTGATACTGTTAAGATTTCTAAATTTGCCAAGGTCAAGCTAAGCTTAGGCCCAGAGGTGGCATCAACTAATGACACGTCGTCAGTCAAATCAGAGAATCGAATTGAATTAAGAGTGGGTACTGTATGGCATGGGCTCCGACACAGGTTTGAAAATGGGAGGGGGGGGCAAGGGAAAATTAAAAACCCAAAACAGAGGATTTTGAAAAAAGCTCTATTGTTTTGCAAAAAAGTTCACGTACACTTTTTATTTCTGAAGGAAGTAGTAAATTCAAGTTCAGGCTGGTTGTTCTCAACGTTTTCGATAATCTGAGGCTGGGTCGTTCTTTGTTTGTTCTTAAATCATTAGGGTGTATACTGGGAATTTGCTTGCTTTTGTGCTCTAGGGAGGTGTTCAGGCCTCGTTTGCCAACAGAGTGAGTGAGACATCCATTATTTGCCGACAACTTTGAAAATTCACCAAAAAAGCACCCTTAGATGGCAGAAGACTCATTGTTTTCATGAGAAAACATTGTTCAAAAAACCTTTAACAGATGCTCAGCTTCAGCTTGTTCTTAATTTGTTCTCAATTTTCGACCAGTTTTGCGGCTCGTGATGTAATGAAATTGTTCTTAAAAAATAATATCGTGAAAGTGCAAGGCAGAAAAAATACTTTTCTTTAAGTTAAATTATGATGAGGTAAGTAGGCCAGTTTTACCTTCTAATACTAAAGCAGTGAAAAGTATAGAACCTCACCCAAACACTGCCCAAGAAAAAAATTAACAAAGCTTCAAAGTAACGTCCCGTAGAAGGATAAACCTTTTTCTTGGCTCTGCTATGAAAGTTGGCACAGCCATTGACTACCCCAATAACGTGCCTAAAACAAAATGAGATAGGAGAAGAAAGACACCAGCTCCAATATCTTTGACATTTTTATTTAAAATGTTAATGAAAATGTCAGTGTGGTCATTTTAAGACCTCATGCTGATTTCTTTCAAGTATCTGACAAAAGAATTTTCCAAATAAGGAAAAGTAAGGGTTTGAAATCATGCACAGCGGTCGTTCAATGAAGATCATTAGCCTACAAATGGCGGCCACATTTGAACGCTAAACAGATATAATTTATTAACATTATTTCAGAAGAATTGTTTAGAGAGATAAACAAATAGCAAGACAGTGTGTTAACGCGGCAATAACATGGGTTTGGGAGTTCTAGAGTGCAGAGAATCTTCCTGCATATGTAAGGACAACATTCGAGCGATAGCTGGATTGCACGTGGTATGTTTACTAAAATTTATTTGTTTTAGCTGTAACATTCAATGAGAATTTTCCTTATTGTCAAATTGTCTCCAGGAAGATTTCAGACTATCTATGAAATGCAGCTAAGAACAACTCGCAAACCACACCATAACTTACCAGAATTTGTTAATTAGGCCAAGCAGTTAACAATTCCTTCGCTTGGCTTAGCTAGGCCTACGTATTTTGAAGCTGATACAAAAAATATCAAAGCATTTGAGTTTTGTCTCATAGTTACATTGTCCATTTTCTACTGCAGTTATTCGAAAATGCAGATTTTGTGTGCACCGGACCTTTCAAACCAACATTTACACCAAAAGGTGACGAGAAGGTCGCGGGGCGGGGCTCGCGCCCATCATTAGTAGGTTTTGTTCAGGCAAAATCAAGAATTAGCCAAAATGTTTCTCTTACTATTGCAACAAATTAATAGTGGCACGGAACTTAAAAATATTTCTCCGGAACCCAAGAGTTTAACTGCTGCTTTTAAACTTTCTCAGCCAAAGCCACGGTAAGTCTAGCCCTGTAGAGACTTTGAACATTTGTTTTGTTGAAATAAGCATGAATTTGTAAATTCTTGATGTCCTCGTCTAGAAAATATCAATTTTTTGCATTTTTTGGATTAAATAACACTCTGATTACGTCGGTTTTCATATGAAACGAAGTTCGCCTCTACACACACACCTGGTGAATACATGTTTCTACAAAATACAACGATCAAAATTGCCGTTTGAAACGTACAAGGCAGCGAATACGTTAATAATTGAAGCACATGTCATTAAATTGCTTTTTCCAATAACGTCAGAACTTAGATTACTCATAAGAAATTCATAACATTCGATCACTCGAGTTAAATTTCCCAAACTCTTGAATCTGTATCAGAAATTGACCTTACAATAATCTTGTAAATACAGTTCTACCCAAGATTCCGTATCATTGATTCAGAATCTTAGTCATTTTACCGGATTGTAAAGTTTCAAGTTATCTCAAAGTATCAAAAAGAGTTCTAACGATAGCTTCCTTCTGAAAAAGAAATCAATTTTCCACTGTTTTGAGAGTTTTTTTAACCCTTTTGTTTATAACCGTTGATTACAAGCAAGCACTTTTAAACATTTTCTATTTCTCTAATAATTTTTATCTAAGTTTTTTCAGAGCCGTGTCATCCTAAAAAGCAGTTTGAGCCTTTCACTGCTTGAATTTAGAAAGAAAAGAAACTAGCAATTACTCTCCTTGGCGAGATTAACTAAATTGTGATTTTGCAAGCAGGCAAAATATATAGTTTGGCTGTTAGTCTTAATAAACTGGTCAGAACTTAATAGCTTACTGTGATTTCTTCCTCGGTTACGATAAAAACAGCTCCACCTACAAGCCTCATTGCTACAATAAATTAAGCTTTGAATTCGATCAACATGATTTTGGTTCCTCTAAAAGATCGTTGAAGAGAAACTTTTCATGATACCAACCTTAAAAAATAATTCATTTATAATTGTTTACTTATTATTATTTGACATCATTTATCACACTGACCGCTCTATAATGTTGAAATTTTGGAAGACATGCACGATTTTAAACTCTATACTGTTAACTCAAGGCTCTATCATTGGCTTCTTTTTATTCATAGTCGCAAACACTGTTTTTTCTAGAAATCTTGGTTTATGTTACTTATTGTGTAGTCAAATACCTACCATCTTTAAGATTCCTAATTCTTATCTTTTATTCTTACGATTTTATCGCCATTTTGCTATCATCTTTACCTGAGAACTTTAGCGCGATCGATAAGACCTGGCCTAGGTGTGGCCTCCACATTTCTTTAAATCGACCGTTCATGCAAGCCACAGTAATGTGTCTATTCTAGACTGATAATTTTGGAGCTTACTTGCTAGAGTTCCGAAATCGAATACTTTATTCACTGACTTGCCCGTCCCCCGGCCATGCGTCTTCACTCATGAAAAACAGTGATACAGCTGATTTTTGCTACGCATGCGTGTACTCGGCTGCTCATATCATGTTGAAATCGCTATGCTTCAAGAACATTACACAACCCGAAGGCAGATGGTCTCAGAGCAACAAGTAGATAACTCCAAGCCGCGGTGGAAACACATAACTGCCACCGTTGAATCTTTGCGCTATGACTGATCTTTTGGAACAAATGCAAACCTGGAAAAAGCATGATTTCTGCGTTCAATGGGCATTTCTAAATTGTTGATTAGCAAAGGAGCAATCACCTTTTGACTCCCCGTTTTTTATTGAATATTACACTGTCCGATTTTATATCGGTAGCTGGAGAGAAGGTTGGCAGAAAGAAGCATCGCGCAAACAGTGCGGAATGCTTCAAGAGCGCGCGGATCACGATTGCGCGCATTGTGAACAATCGGCTAGAATGAAAGAATGCACTCACCCCCAAGTTTAGCAGGTGGAAATTTGCTAAATACACCGAAGAACGAATTCGCTTTTAAGAAGATTTTTGAAAGAACGACTGGGTCCTGGGGGACTGAAGAGAAATTTCAGTTTAAAGTATTTGCGTCGAAGTTCAGAGAAACATTCACGAAGAAGAAAACACTTATTTTCAAATCGAATGCTTGAAATAGGCTTCAAAACTATTGGGTCAAGCTGCTCTTGACAGAGAAGAAAAGAATGTTGGCAAGGCCCAGAGCTAGAAGTAAGTCTTAACAAATATATTTGCTGTATACAATAAATCTTCTCGGGAACTTTTTGCTAAGTTTAAAGTATCTTTCGTTTTTTGCTTAATCAGTTGTTCTGATCAGCTCAAGATCCACCATGAAGTGAATGTGTTCGAGTTTTTCCCCAAAAATGCAATTTTATATTTCGTTAGAATTTTAAGTGTTTTAGCAACACAGCTTGCATTTTTGGCTCTACACAGTAATTCTTAGCAACGAGCCTTCCGTGCAGTTAGAGACTTCAATGCTACCCTAGTTGTGTTCGATTCTTTAGAATTGGATGTACGGTGACAGCAGGTTCCAAAATATGCTTGTTGCAAGAAAAAAATTTATTTAAGTTGTTCAAAGCCCTCTCACATTTGATGCTTATTTTTCACCTGCCTGAACTAAGCCAGTTTTAACCTGATCAGTCTTCAAACGCGCGCACAGAATCCACTTGGCAAACTTTTTTATCTTCATCTTGAAAGAAGCAAGCTTTGGATACCTATAAAGACGTTTCCGCTTATCTAAATCAGCAATTTGTTATGAGATCTATTTTATTGCCTGTCCAAGAGCAATTCTTAAGCAAGATACCTCTGAAATGTTTTTTCCTTTTCTAAGCATTTTCGGTTGAAGTATAGCAATTGCATCACGATAGGGTACGTGTATTTTTTGTGACTCTATGACATGGGTATTGCTCTTTTCCTATGCAAGTCCTCTGTTTCTATGCACGTATCTGCAGGGCAGATACAAAATAACTTTTAATGTAAAGGGAAACTTTTAATGAAATCACTTCTTGAAAAATTCCTGATTTGTTCATAGTTGCCTAATTGATAACTTTGTTTTTCATTTTGCGTTCATTCCATTAAAAAAATTTAATTTTTGCTTTCCCTAAGAGTCTATCTATTCTTAATACAGCTGTCGTCAAAATAATACGGCTATTCTCTAGGTCTTTTTCAAGAGCAACCAGCCTAAAAGTGACAAGGCTCCTCCTACTGCGACTGTATAAAGGGATTATCTTTTGAATTAAGTTCATAATTATTCATAGCAAGGTTTTTAAGAAGCACATATCACATTTATCTATTTATCCACTTAGGAAATGACCATGACTTTCTTGCTCTATCATTGCGACTTCATAAATACATTGGACCAAAGATAATGTATCTAAAACCAAAATGCCCAATGGTCGAAATAACCTTTAACATATTGTAAAGAAAAAGAAAGTAGTTGCTTGAAGTTACAGTTTTAGTATAATGAAAAACAGGTCCCTAGATATCTAACCCTAAAATGTCCCTTTAAATCACTTCTCTATGATTGAAAATAATCTATTGTAGTCAAAAAGCAATTATGAAATTATTACGGCACTTATGAATTCGATATTTGGTCTTACTGCATAGATCTTACTGCACGAAAAGATAAATACCATATTCAAAAGTTTTGCAACTCAGTATCTCTGATTTATGTTGTAACAATCCTTTCTTTCTAAAGGAACCAACTATAGGAAGAGCTTTGTGATAATTTGTGTTAGAAAATGCGGAGTAAAAGTTTACGAGTTCACAGGGACGAAAACAAGTTGCTAATTTTGGGGGGGCGTGGAAGGATGAAAATTCCAATCTAAGTAAGAAATTTTTCATTTGACCAGTAAATCTACTGTACCTACTAAATTGATATTTGTAAATAGCCCGAACACCATAGTTCTATTTTCTTTATAATTACCAAAACTTTACTCAATAATTAGCCTAAAGCATAAAAGCCTAAATCTCTAAATTTTGATCAACATGAAACAGACATTTTAACTTACAGTAAGAAGTAAAGCAACATTTAAGCAAAACCAGTATTAGATATACTTAATGATTAGAAGTATTCTTTTAGATCAATTAATCAATTGGCGCAGATCAATCTTATCTAAAATACATTTTTTCACGATATAGAAGCACCAAGAACTTGAGCCTTTAATTTTTGTTCTTGATCGAAGAAAACTACTAACAATTTTCAGAGGGCCAAATGCCTTTTCATTCATTACAATTGAAATGATGATTTGAGAACAAACTTGTGCATATGCCTGATCCGAAAAATGAAACACTCTTCTTTGATGAAATACTTCTACTGCAATTTTGCAATGTGTTCTTGCTTCACAGCAGTTTTGTCATAGGAATTTATGATAAGGAGTCAAGGGCGTTAACAAATAACAGGGGGAGTTTAGCATAAACTCGTTTTTATAAGAAGCGTTGAGAATTTTTAGTACTGAAAGATTATTAATCTTTTATTGAATTAACTCCTCGTAGTTTCTTAAAAAACTCCCACTCTAATACTTTCTGATCAATACAGGAATTATTAGTTTGGTCCTAAGAAAAAATTCCAAGTCAACCGTTATGTTTTCCAACTGTAACTGGATTTTCCAAACTTTGGGGGGACGTCACGCCCCCCACGCCCCCCTATTATTTACGTGCCTGCGAGTTCAGCTTTCTAGTTGGAATCCCAGAAAGGTTAACTTTACTATTGCAGCAAACTTTAGCAGTACCCATTTATCTGTGGCTCTGTTTTTACAGACTTTAACATTAACTACACGGCTCATATTTTTTTCATCGTGAGAGTGACTTAGTTATCAAGGAATCACACTTTGTTGTTAGAAGTTATGAAATTGGACCGTAAATCCTCAAATTAAAATCACGAAACACTTCAAATAATGCAGTGGAGCGGTGTGAAATAATGTTGAATCTGATACAAACTTCAAAATTTATTGACAATGGAAAACATCTCATAGTCTTGCAAAACCAAATAGGGCAATTAGCAAAATTCTCAAGGGTCAGCCCAGAAAACCCTATTTTCCTCAAAATTTTTAGAAATAGATTTTATTTTTCGAATTGGATATGCCTTTTTCTGGCCACATTTGAGCCAATCAGCAATATATTTAGCTGGTTTCTGATGTTTAGAGTTACCTCAAGGGCTATTCGGTTTTCATGAACAACTTATCCAGGAGAACGTAAAAGAGAATATTGGCACAAAAATCGAAGTACTCTCCCCTTCCCCGTTCCCCCTATCCCTCCCCTCTCCATCCCCTTCCCCACGCCCTCCTCTTATTATAGCTCAAATTCCCTTGCTAGGCCTTGAGGCATCTAATTGACCCTTAAAAACCCATTATTTTTCATAGCGCTTTCAGATAATTCACTGTACATAAAATATATGACGTCATAAAATTTTTGATGACGTCATAGCTCCATATGCTGATATCAGCAAAACTAGAATATTTATGTATCATTCAAAAGATCTCTTTGAGCTAATCCCAAAAATGCAAGTTTCATTCGATTATTTCATTTCCATCAAAAGTTATGACACTTTGAATGTTGAAATTTGTATGAAAATGACGTCATCATTCACGTGATAACAAGGAATTTTCAAAAAAGGTACCGGCCGGATTTTGAAAGTCCATAGCTTGATCTATGAGATTACGTCGAGAAAACAAAGGTTAGCAAGTTTGTTAGATTGTTATACCATATGCCCTGTCTTTTTATGCCGTTCTTACAAATTATGTGATCAAAATTAAGAAATTTTAAAAATAGGTTTTTGATGACGTCACAATTCAGTACTCTATAGCAGGGTTGTCCAACCTTGTTTCAAGAAGCACCACTTTCAGAATAACGCAGTAACTGGGGGGGGGGCGCTTTAATGTTTATCGCTGCATTGCCTGTTTAGCCCCGTTCCGTTTCATATCGTCCCATTCCAAGAAATGAGAGACTCAGGGGTTGCGCGCACGTGGAATCACTTTAAATCGTTCCGTTTAGTGATACGGAAAATGGAACAGTGTGCAATTGTTCCGTTCCCGTGTGAACAGGTGGAATGATCCGAAAAGCAGAAAGATTACTAATCTGGCTAAATGCTGGCATTGTTCATATGGAAATACTGATTTGCGCGCTGGTAAACTCTTGAAATTCTAGCACAAAAAGTAGAACGGAGCAATTGTCTTTCCGCGTGAAGAGAAGAAACAATTGATACGTGATCGTTCCGTTCCTGTCTGAACGGTTCATTTCCCGTTTGTTGAAACATTTTGAACGCCATTGGAACAGTACGCAACCATTCCCGTTCGAGCCAGGTCTTAATCTGCTTCTGCCAACAGTTTTAACAATTTTTATTTATATTTGTATGTGCACCTAAAAAGAAAAGTAAATCACGGCATGCTGACTTTTGTAGCACAATCCGCACTGAAAAAATCTGATTTCCTTAGAGATTTTTGACTAGAAACTTCTAATTTATGAACATGAAACTGGCCTTCCAGCTTGTCATAAGATGAATTTTTAGTTATTATGCCTAGCAATATCGTATTCCTTCTGCACTGCGATTTTTACAAACAAAATCAAACACATAACAAAGTCATTTTGCTGAGCTACTGAAAAATCGGTTGTCCGCGATAATATGCAATTGCGTTTACCAAGTTCACTATCTCTCCCTCTTCCATTCATAGATCGTATTTTATAGTTTGGGCACAACAAAGAGGGTTTGGTTCCCTGCGTTGAACTGGAAGTCGCCAAGTGTACGTGCGCATAAATAATATGAAACAATAATCACGTAAACAACATGAATTAATTTCTCTCTTACAACCTGAAAAAATACAGTGCAGTTCTTTATCAACTTTGACCCAAGCGCGGGCCACATTAGACAACATCATGGGCCACAATGTGGCCCGCGGGCCACGCGTTGGACAAGCCTGCTCTATAGCCACCTCAAAGCATATGAGAAAAGGCCAAACTTTTTAAGTTTTCATAATTAGGGCCATCAGTCAGGTAGTTCAAAGCGAATGCCGAAATTCACGAGGAAACAGGTGGAAGAAGGCCACGTGTCTAGAGCGCTGACTTAGCTCCTCAAAGATACGGGCTTTAATCCAGGTTCTACAAATGACCTTGACACTTTTCTTCTATTCACAAAGCAGTAAATATCGTAAGTCCTCAAATTGCCCCCCCCCCCCTCGTATAAGCCCCCAGCCTAGAGCTACAAATTGTCAATAATCCCCCTCGAATAAGCCCCCACTGCTACCGTGAATTATCGAATTGGACCCCTCCATTTGATGATTGTTGCCATCTGAAGTTGCCTATATGGCGTTTTATTGAATTACCACAACAAATTCATACTTTTGGTAGTAATTAATTAAATGCTCATAAAGAAATTCCTATTAAAATAAACAAGGTCGTTTAATAATGTCTACAATAATTGTATAAGTCCCCCCCTCGTAAGAGCCCCTCCTCCCAAATAGGCCACCATCCAAAAATACCAAAAATAAGTAAGCCCCAAGGGGGCTAATTCGAGGTTTACGGTAGGTACCCAGACGGAACGCTGGGGAGGGGCCTAGGTGTCAGCATGATTAGAGTCGCAGACTACCGGCCTAAGTGTCTATGGCTCGAAGCACTGACAAAACTAGGTTTTCAATTAGAGTTAGGAAAGTCGCTAGATCTCTGCTTTTCCAGGCATAGAAACCACATCGAGAGAAAGGTCTATGGTACTGCTCGATAAGCACAGCTTCTCCGCGCCAAAAAACCTACCTTCACAAGCTTGGTAGTTACAAAAATGAAAAAGTACTCAAGGTAACAGCAAAGAACCTGTAGTTGTCACATCTTGTAACATTCTTGGGATTCGAAAGGTCTCCCTTTCGATGGTATAGACAAGTGGGCGAGACCTAGAGACAATCATCTCTCCATTGATAAGGTAGGATGATCAGCGTGGTTTTCAACCCCACTGGAATATCTGTGAAGGGAAAGTAGATGAATAACCTTATCTTCTTTGCATAACACCCCCATATTCTTTTGAAGGTATTCTTGTATTTAAGTAATGGTGCTTCTTCCAGTTTTAAAAGGCGTAACTCTTCACGGCTTCTAAAGTCTTTTAACTGCTCTTTGCCGCATCGATCTCCCAAAAAACGGACCGCTCGATGGCAAGTGGGTAATGTTGAGGATGCACTCTGAAAATCCAACCTTGCGTAGCAATCAAAAACCTGATTCTTTTCTTTTGCCAGTTATAAACACCTAAGCTGTCTCGCCTCGGTCGAGCAGGCTGTCTCTTGAACTGGGATAAAAAATGTACATTTTCTGTTGCTGGTGTTGGGCTAAAAAATCTTGAAAGACTAATGGGGCACAGTTTAATCAAAGTCACGAGACAAAACGAGCTGGTTCGGCTACCGAGATAGCCTGTCTAATGGGATAAAAGTTGATCTGGTGACAACCCGCCCCAAATCCCCCACCCCACCCCCTCCCTATTGCAAAGAGAGTTTCTCTTTGAATACAGTGTGAATCAACTACTGTGCGATTTTGAAGCCATTATCTTTATAACAAAGGGTAGAAAAGTGCATTTTATGACACTCGTTATTTTTTAATCGTTATCTTTTCGTTATTTTTAATCATTATATAGTTATTTTTTAATCATTATCATTTTCGCCATCTTCTTTTTTCTCATCCTTGTGATCATTTGCAAAATTTACTGTCGCCTCAATTGTTATAAGTCATGCAACTAGCAATTTCACAATGAAAGATTTAATTATACACTTTTTCAACGGCTGTGTTATTTTGAGGGTGTTTTTGTAAAAAAAGGCTGTTTTATCTACCTATCTTTCTCTGCAGAATTTTTTGTTGGTTTTCGGCGTAATTCTATATCAATGGACATCTTTTGCTGGAATATTTTCTTGATCTTATTAAGGTAGCACTTAAATTTAAATTGAACACCTAAAAAACAATAACACTGCTCTGATGTGGATAAACAACAGCTTTGCAGAAATGAATCACTTTCTTCCATCCGAACAGTATAAATGAAAAGTGTCTTGGCCTCCAGCCGAAATGTAATTCTTTATAGGCCGTTGAATGTGCTTCACAGATGCACCTAATCAGTGAGCACCTTTGTTGCACTGAAATTTTTAAGTCATGCTTGAAAAGCTGACTGCTCTGTACATCATAAATTATTGACATGTATCAATTAAAAATATTTTGTAGTTTCAGTTATACCAAATTAAGAATGTGAAATTTTGATTCATTTTTGTTTGCATCAATTCATGTTTTATGATTTAACACCTCTCTCATATACTTCTGAAACTAGTTCATTTTGCGGGGTCCCATATACGCAAGCCTTTTTTGTCTTTTGTTATTAAAGCGGCCATTGCTCTCAAGAGATCAGGATGATCCAAGTTTCCCTGAGACATGAACGCAATACCAGACACATTCTTCAATGCTCACACTTTCCAAGTCTATTTGCCAAACGCACGAACTCGATTCCACAACTCTTCCTTCCTCGTTAGACCTTGCATACTTTGAAATGCTCTACCCCCTTTCTGTTCCCCAAACTCTTACAACCGGACTTTATTCTTAACAAGACAATTAAGCTTGACCTTTCCTCTCTCTTCCTAATCCTTCCTCCATTTCCTTGCTAGGCCTAAGCAATAGGCACTTGAACCATTCCAAGCATCACCAACTAAAAAAGCCTTGAACCACTGGTGGCCCCTCAAAAGGAGGGCCTACCTTTGCTCCATTACGTAAATGTTTAATACAGACCAAGGGTAATGCTGAAGCAAAAAGTCTTTCTATCTAATTGATTTCACAACCACGGCAAGAATTAGGGTTTTATAAACTCATCCTCCTTTCCTACACGTGAAAATTTACTCAAGAGGAAATTCGCTCTGTCCAAATTACAGTGAAATCGGTTGAATCTAGCTCTTGAATTCTAAATATGATATTCGGTTGTGCTATTTTAACGCTTAACAGCACTACACTTGTCTGAATCAATTTTCTTCTTCTTTGTAACTCTCTTCTCCCACCTACCCAACTCCAGATTATTTTAAGATCAATTGCTTCTTCAATCTGTCAAGTGCTGTGGTTTGAGTGCGAGTAGCACCTGAAATGAATCATTTTTTCGCCGTATAGCTTCGCCTTTCTTTCAGTATCGCTCTTCATTCCTAAAATATTAATGAAATTCGTTGTGGGGGCGTCACTCCCCCTAGAAAAGGGTTTGCCAGCAAATTGCTGATGTCAACAGCAAACAGATCAAATCTCCGTTACAAGTAGTAATTAATCTTATGGACACACCTACCGACAACAAACTACGCCCACATACTCAGCTAACATCTTGTTCTACACTTATCGTGTCTTTTAATCCTTATCAAGTTATCAGAAGCTTTCCAAAAACTACTTTTTCAAATCCGCTTCCGCGAGATAACTTAAGCGTTTGTTCTCACAATGGCCAAGTAGAACCTGCAATGGGTCATGCAATGAATATGGCTACAACCATAACCCAAGTTTGTTTACATTCTCCATGTCTGTTGTGTACAAAATACCAAATTTAAAGTTATTTTTATGGCCTAGCCTTGTCTGTCCAATGCAGTCATAGAATTTTGATAGAATTTAAAGAACATACGGAAATCATTTCTAGTATTTTTCCAGACATTAAAGATCAATATTTCAAGAAGCAAAAGCAATGATGAACAAGTAAAAGAAAAGTATTATTTCTCACTTTCCGTGCCATACAGGCACCGCACAGCCATTGGGCTAGCAGAGGCTATAGCCCCTCCACTTTTTTGCGTTTGCGCTTGAAAACGCTCATGGAAGTTTACTCTAACTATGGTCTTCCTAAACATTGAATAGTATACTCCTAAGAGTAGTAGTTTTTCTTGACTGGGAACACTTTTTGTTTCATTTTCTAGGTGTTTTTCTTGATGTTTCATTATCCCCAATCTAATTTAACTATTTTTAAAACTATTGATATCTTCCCTGAACCAGATTGTTTATAAAACCCCAGTAGAAATAAGCCAGTATTTTCTAAAAAGGGCGTTTTCCGGCGTTCTAGAGGGCGTGGCCTAAAAAATTTCGTTCACGCCCTTTTCAGCCCTCCTACATTTAGACTGATGTGCCGTCCCTGGTGCCATATGTATTAAATAGGCAGATTTAACAGTGAGAGGTTTCAATAGAATCGCTTAGTGATGATGTTTCAAAGATTTGTTTTTCTCTAAAGTGCTGCTTTTATGTTTGGAATGGTTAATTTTCCCTACATTTTCTTGACAAAAAGCTCTCTCTAAGACCTTTACTTGCCAAATTCACAAGCATGGACCAATCCACTCGTCCTTCCTCTAAGGACTTGTGAAAACCAATTAACTTAATCTCGTCTCCCTGTCAGGAACTTCGAAACCGCGGGTGCACTAGGGCTACGTACTCTCTAACTTTTAAAAAAGTCCTCCTTTTCTAAGACGTGACCTCTTTAGAAATTATGGAAAGTGCCCCCTTTTCTGAGATGTAGTACCCTTTCTTGCCTGTGCCCCTCTAACTTTGAAGTAAGTCTGTTGTCCCTGCTCCCTCACTCATTAGCCCTTCCCTCCATGTCCTTGTTAGGCCTTTGCTATAGGCCCCCTCGCCTTCCTAAACATTACCATCTAAAGCAACTGTTGGTTTGGCCCAATTCCTATATTTTACCAAGATCAAGTGCTGATTGGTAAAAGTCTTTCTTTATATATCCACATCTCGGCCCATTTGTAACAGATTTATGTGACTTGGCACATTCAGATTTATTTGATGGTGTAATTTTAGTGATCAAGTACTTGTTTCAGTTTTGTACTTCCGATTTATAAAGTATATGTTCTACTCCAATTCTACACTAGATAGATGTAGAATTGAAGTAGAGCACATTAGCATTAATGGAAACATACTGCGACACTACGAATTTGAAAAAATACGACTCCCTTTTTTCAATTTAAGCAACCAGATTTAAACACATTTGACAATTTTAAGTGGCCTAACATCCTCCTCCATTTGTTAATTGTTCGATCATTTCCAACCTTGGAACTTATTAAGACCCTGATAATCCATTTCACTCACAAATGTTGATGCCAAACCAAAAGGTTTTTCAAAAAAATTGTTTTTATAAAACCTTTTGAATAATTTAATGCTAAAAATTACACTTACCTGTGTCATTCAATGCACAAGGTCACCTGGTCCCTTCTGGGCACTTACAAATACACTTTTCTTTAACAAACACAATTGAGAAAAATTTGAAAAAATTTTAAGTTGCTCAATACTAGTCAAGATATTTGAAGATTAAATTTCCTATAGCCGCAAAATTTTCCATCAATGCCAAAAATATTTTCAGTCTGAGTGTATATTACCTAATAGGCATCTTAAATCAAACTTTATTCGTGATAATCAATAAAGACATAAGTTAGAAACCTCAATTAGTATACTATATAATACTATATATAATTACATATATAACAGACTCTTCGTTTCAAATCCCGGAGGTTAGAACCATATAAAATTTTCCTGTAGTGTTTCTTAATTCCATTTTCAGCTATATTTTCTAGAATTCCTAATATATTTGTAGAAATATGGTCTGCTATGACACCCTGTTCCTAGTCTATTACAGTACCGTTGGAAGAAAAGAATCCTTGGAGGGGCGGGGGGTGGCAGCATTATTTAACCCAATAAGTGACCACGGAATTTACTTGTTGGAAAAATGGATTTTCATATTACGAGCAATAGTAGATGTGGCCTTGTAAAATTATCCCCCAGGCTTAATAATTGCAGTTAACCTAGATACATAGCACTATCAACGGCGTGGTCATAAAAAAATGGTGGGAGCAAGCGTCCAGGAAAAATTACTTTGGTTTCAAGGGTATTTTCAAAATAGATGTTTTGTATTGAGGGCTTAGATACATTTGCACTTTAAAAAATCTGCTCCTATAACTCCAAGAGAATCTGTTTGGAGATAACCGAACGGAAATCGAGGGAGCCATGGCCAACCCAACCTCAACCCATGGTGACTCACCCATGCATTACATACATGATAGATCTTGCTAATATCATATGACTTTCACATGTGGAAAGTTTGTTTATTGTCAGTACCAGTAAATTTTGGTTGACGACAGGCCTAATATTGAGGAAGGAAAATTTTTAAGTACGGCGAACAAGGAGATAATGATTTTAAGAATATAACTTGTCAACGTCATAAAAGTTCTTTATAATTCCTTCCTGGCTATTCTGCTTTCGTTTTGATAATATATGAAAGGTTTCATAATTATAAGCATCAATAAACTATAAAGAATTTCCTCTCCTCTAAGTGAGGCCAATAGACTTAAGGCCTCATCATAATGAGACCTGTAGACAAACGAGGCCTGTAAACAATAAGCCTCAAAATGAGACTTGTGAAAAAACAAGGCCTGTAGACTTCACTCCTTCCTTCATTTCTATTATATTTTACAGGAATCTTGTTCATAACCAGATTTAATGCATGCCAAAAAATGTTTCTGCACTTGAAAATGTGGTTTCACTTTTGGTCTTTTTTGCCAGAAACAGTTCATTTTCGCAAAACAGCAAGTGAGCAACTGCGTGTTTAAAGGACTTTTGGCAGGATTTGCAGATTTACCAAAGATCCTGCATTATTATTAGGTTTTCGCTTCTTTACTTAAGTGACTAATCCTTAAGGTTGATTTTAATGCAGCACTTGGATGATAATGTTATTCAGGGATAATGGATGTCGGTGTTTCAACACAATCATTTGCAACATACATTAAGTAAATGGTTTGAAATTTCTCCATTACCAAACATGTTTATGCAAGTGTTCTGTCTAGAACTCCATTCCTAAAACTTGGCGAAACAGAAAGTAGTCCAAAAAATATATAATTAATAAATACTACTAATATATAGGAACAATAAAAATATTCTGCTTCTTATAGCTATATCGAGCTATATTTTTCTATTGACTAAGGAAACCTATATTACAAATCACACTTGGGCCACGGAAGGATATAAGAAAACCTGGCTTAACACCATCATTGTAGAATAGATTATCTCTTATCCGCTACCAGAACTACTACAAAATTAAAATTATGCTGATTAAATAATGAATTCTTTAATTAACATTTTGCATACATGCTCTCTATACTATAGTTAGCATGTTAACATATCTAGATAAAATAAGAAATGAATTCCCAGGATAGATTATCTAGGTTGGAGACAAATAAAAGGGGTCCCTCAAGGATCGCATTTAGATTCAAAGCTTCTTAAATTTTGCATCGATGAAATGATTCATCTGATAGTACCATGAAACTGAAAATTGCAACTGAAAACATCTGGGAAGGAGATTTTCAAAAGGAAACATGAAAAAGTAGCAATTGATGATGAAAATTCCGAAAAATGGTACTAAAGGAATGGATTTTTAGGCAAAAATTATCTAGTGCAAAGTCTCAGAAATGAAAAATTGACTTCCAGTTTTTTCAGGCCTAATTTTATGAAGTTGCATTTTCTAGGGGGTGTACAGAGAGGAATCAGCTAGGGTGAATACTAAGGGCTTTGATTCTAAAAGAGCATATAAAAATTTGATGCTGGTTTAGAGTAAAATGTTTATGTTGCATGCTAATAATGAAAATAATAGCAATAACAATGATGATTTGTTAATCTTAGGTTAACCTAAAGTTAATTTAATTGAGGCCAACCAACAGCGAAAAGTTAAAGCGAAAAAATAAAACCTCTTTTGAAAATGCGACTTCTCTTTATTAAGATTTAAAGGGCATATGTCGCATTAGCAATCGGCTAATGAAATAAAAGCGTTTGGAATGGAATTCCATTGCTTCGTGATTTTTCATTTCTTCTTGTTGAATTTTTACTGCCGTAGAGATTCACCCTCGATTTCACGCTTTATACTAAGCAAAATACATAATTGTATTGCATTAGCCAATCATGTTCACGACACATGCCCTTTAAACACTTACAGAAATCATACTTAAGGTAGAGAAGTTCTTCTGAATCAGTAGTTGCCATTTGTCATATCATGAAATTTGTTTTTAGTGCCTGCTGATAATAGAGTTGATTGCAATAATGCTAATTATTTATTTATCTAAGATTAATCTAAAGTTAAGTTAATTAAGGCTGACCATCAACGAAAATTAAAACGAAAAATAGAAGGCCCTTTATGACAACATGATCCCTTTTTAATACAAAATACATATTTAAAAAAGGCTTTGAAAAAAGCAAACATTTTGTGTCATACTAAAGCTTTTGTCTGACACTCTTCAGAGTATAAAACGTCAGAACATAGAAAATTTCCTAGCGTAGAGCTTTCGATCTATGATCTGGCGTATTATACTGTGAAAAGTGTCAGATAAAAATTTTAGTATGACTCAAACTTTTTTGCTTTTTTCAAATCCATTTTTAAGTTTGTACAACTAAAAGATTGTTTGCAAATAGTTATTTGATATAGAAACAAACAAAAGCTAGATACGTTGGAGAAACTTCAGTTGCAAGTTTCTAAAAATATCAGCCATAAATATAGGATTGATATAATATTAAACTTTTTTATATTTCTCTGGCAAATCCAATTTTAGTCTCATTTTGCAAATGACTATCTTAGTCTGTCTGACTCTAAATTTCTATACAGCTTAGTTAACAAAGTATCTTTTAATGCAATGGTTGACACTCATTTCTGTGTCCTACCTCTTTTGCTTAAATTTTTATCATGAAATATCCCTATCAGGGTAAACAAGTAGAATGCATTCATTATCATCTCTAACGTTTTCGAATTTAAATACTTCAATACACCACGGACAAGGGCATACAATTATTTACTAGACTTTTGCATAAAGCTTCAACAGTCCAAATAATGCTTGAAATTGGAACTTTTATCCAGAGCCACTCCCCAAGAAAATGATCTGTAAATGGCTTTGAAAAAAGCAAACATTCACTAAACTAAAGCTTTTCGTCTGACACAGCGTCAGATTATTGGTAAAGCCCGATCGTCGTTCCGCCTAGCAGTTTTGGAATTTATTTACATAAGCACGAAAAAACCGCTACTGTGTAGACAAAAGGAGTTCGTTTTTACCTTAGGATTCCACTGATAACATTCTAATAGGCAAGCGGCACTGATTGGTCAACCTTTACAGTCATGTGCTCATGTTTCTGATTGGCCTATTTCGATCCACAACTGGGTATATATATTTCCTACCTTAGAGCTTAATCTATGTTCTGACGTTTTAAACTCTAAAGAGTGTCAGACAAAAAGCTTTAGTTTACTAAATGTTTGCTTTTTTCAAAGCAATTTTCAAGTTTTGTACCACCAAAAAATTGTTTAAACATATCTATATTAGATGGTTCTAAACATGATGTACCAGAGTTTAGGCTAATGCAAGGGGATTTGTTTCCAGATAGCAAAAAGTGACAATCGCATCGTTCATTTTTCCATTTTTGTCAATAAACTAATCAAAAGTGAACACGTATTTGCCTAAATTTCATGCTAGACAATATTTATATCAGATTTGCATTCAAAGATAATCGTGTCATCTCCATAACTTTAGACCTATTGTTATTCACAAGAAAAATTCCATTGATGACAATGTTGCATAAAATGGAGTCAAAACAGAACCTTGTGGTATCCCCCTTCTCTTGGTTTTCTCCAAACACTTAAGAAACCATTTACAATCTCTCTTTTGGTAATTTAGCTGCATATGAGCTCTAAAGCATCTCCACTAAGCCTGCGTGAAAGAAATTTAGCTGATGAAAAGCATTAGAAAGATTCATAAAAAGAGTCCAATATTCTTCTTCATAGAAAGATTCATACTCAAAGAAGGACTGTCTGCACTTTCGATATAATTGTTTCAATAAAGCATGCACCCTAAAAGCACCTATATCCTGTTTTCACGAGGGCCTAGCATGCGTACATAAAATTCTGAGGCATGCAAAGCGGCAAAATCTCTTCTTGTCCGTAGCTTTGAACAGAGAATGCATACATTTGTTTGTTAGGGTGGCATCAAAAGCATTTAATTGCATTGCCATCTGCTTATGGACACTATTTCATCTGAGGCATCGATTTTTAGTCTCGAACTAGGAGTTTAGCCGAGCAAACTTGAATTTCTTATTTCTGCTTCCTCTATCGAGGTTACATATGCGCCTATGACAACAAAAACGCTAAGGGAAACAAATGCCTGCTTTACTTATGAGGTGAACTTAGATATCGCGATGTCAAACCCGTTTTTCTGGCAGGGCAACCAACTGTTGTCGAGACCGAGAAATTTTCTTCTGAGAACGACGATAAAGAGATGTACGGATAATTTCTTGCTTGTGGCCAGCAATGGAGAAAAAAGAAATGGCCTGAGGCTGTACCACTCATCTGTAGCACTCATAAGATGAGTACCACTTATCTTCTTGAAATCTGTTATGTGCCTTGCAGGTTAGTAGTTAATTGACTTGACTGTTCCCACACCGAAAGATCTCATTCTACGCACAATCGAAGGCAAACCTCGCAGCAGCTGCAAGTGTATGGAGCCCCGTCTCAAAGAATCGCTAAAACTTGCCGATGTACTCTCGACATATCATCGCATATGCTGGCTGACTGGGCAGGTACTTCTGATCAAATTGCAACACTCCTTCAGTGTCGCGTTACTTTCTCGAACAAGTATTTATTCCACTTCATTGCCACAAAAACAAAGATAGAATGCAGCAAGTTCCTTTTGATTTCTGTGATGGAAGCATTGAAAAAAATCACTACGCGGCCGGTAGAAAGCGCGTTAAATGTTGGTTATTGGGGACAGCAGCCGTCGAGATGAGATCATCTTCACCCAAGGCCATATTCGCAAACAGATCATTCGAAGAAGGTTTGTTGTTAACTTTTATACCCCTGCTGGTGTATCTCTTCAACAAACAACCTTGAAAACAAATAGCTCATCACAATTTAACCCAATCATATATATTTGTTTATGGTGGACTTTGTTGGTGTTATCTTATTTTTTCACTTCACAGCAACATTTTCAGATAAGCTATCAGCTCATTCGCGATATTTTTTATGATACATGACATGGCTGATAAACTTTTATGTGGCTTTTTTGTAATGTTTACGAGTTGGCTTGAAAATATAGTATCCATTTTAATTGAAGAACCAGCCGGCACTTGACTATCATGTGTTCAAAGCTGGTCAGTTTCTTACACTTAGTATTTTAATAGATAGAAAATTAATTCAAAATTCAAGCAGACTTGCGCAATTTGACAATTAATCTAAAAATTCGAATCTGACAAATAAGCCTGGAGTTAACCAACTCATCAATTCTAATAATTTTATACAGTTTCTTCTCAACTAGTTGACTGTCTAAAATATTGATGCTACAGAATACTGTGAACATAACATTCAGATTTTCGTGTTTTTAATTTTCTACATTGACTTAATGCGCGTCAATGAATGTTTGTATCAATACGAGAAATCAGAACAATATCAAATTAGCACATTATGTAACACGAAAGAAAAAGAGCATCCAACAAGAGGATCTTATTAATCCATGTGTTTCGAAACCACAAACTTCAATTAAAAGCTGAAAGATTTCACAACTTTAAACTTTAACTGTTTCTAGCTTCTTAGGATAGCAAAAATTGACCATAGATTCTCCTCTAATCGTGTTAGGCGTGCGTTGAGAACAATGCGCCATCTAAAAGCATCTGGTCCGCATAGCTGTATGTCAATTTTGTTTGTGACGCTGTTTGTGCAAAATAATAAAGTGTTTGCTCATATAATTATATCTTCGTCCCCATTCATTCATTTTCCATTTCTTTTGCGAATTTATCAGTGCTTTTATATACCCTATATTTTCTTATGTCTCGAAAAATTAAAGACTTGCTCTAAGCATGAGCTATTCTATTAAAAACATTTACATATTTCTGCCTTGCCGTCACACAAAGTAAACCATTTGATAGTTCTGTACATTCTATATATTTGTATAACATAAACAAAATCATTTATGAAGCTAATTTCAAACGGAGGCCATCAGTGCTTATACTTTTTTGACCAGTTTAACTACAAAAGGAATTTTTAAAAAAAAATTATAATCAAAGTAAGACAAAAAGTTTTGATAGCGCAAATTTGAGCACTTAACCAAATTTTACCACTATCAGGTCAATCTTTTAAAACATAAATGAAACCATTTGTTTATTTAAACATTTCGAGCATCGAATTTATTTGCCTAAGAATTGTAATCTTGGGAAGAAAGATTACAATTGTATAATGAATTGTAAAATTCATATAAGTAGAACAGTACCACTCTTGCAATGCCTAATCCAATAAGCGAGGCATACACCTATTTTCATTGTTATTGTCATCTATTACTATTGCTAGTATCATTGTTTGGCTTTATCATTTTCTGTATTGTCGTGTGTTGTTATCATGAGCAATACTACCAGTACTAGCATTGAGGCCTACACCTCAAGAATATTTGCATTGTTATTGTCATCTATTACTATTGCTAATATCATTGTTTGGCTTTACCATTTTCTGTATTGCCGTTTGTTGTTATCATGCGCAATACTACCAGTACTAGCATTGAGGCCTACACCTCAAGAATATTTGCATAGTTATTGTCATCTATTACTATTGCTAATATCATTGTTTGGCTTTACTATTTTCTGTATTGCCGTTTGTTGTTATCATGAGCAATACTACCAGTACTAGCATTGAGGCCTACACCTCAAGAATATTTGCATTGTTATTGTCATCTATTACTATTGCTAATATCATTGTTTGGCTTTACTATTTTCTGTATTGCCGTTTGTTGTTATCATGAGCAATACTACCAGTACTAGCATTGAGGCCTACACCTCAAGAATATTTGCATTGTTATTGTCATCTATTACTATTGCTAATATCATTATTTGGCTTTCCATTTTCTGTATTGCCGTTTGTTGTTATCATGAGCAATACTACCAGTACTAGCATTGAGGCCTACACCTCAAGAATATTTGCATAGTTATTGTCATCTATTACTATTGCTAATATCATTGTTTGGCTTTACTATTTTCTGTATTGCCGTTTGTTGATATCATGAGCAATAATACCAGTACTAGCATTGAGGCCTACACCTCAAGAATATTTGCATTGTTATTGTCATCTATTACTATTGCTAATATCATTGTTTGGCTTTACCATTTTCTGTATCGTCGTGTGCTGTTATCATGAGCAATACTACCAGTACTAGCATTGAGGCCTACACCTCAAGAATATTTGCATTGTTATTGTCATCTATTACTATTGCTAATATCATTGTTTGGCTTTACCATTTTCTGTATCGTCGTGTGCTGTTATCATGAGCAATACTACCAGTACTAGCATTGAGGCCTACACCTCAAGAATATTTGCATAGTTATTGTCATCTATTACTATTGCTAATATCATTGTTTGGCTTTACCATTTTCTGTATCGTCGTGTGCTGTTATCATGAGCAATACTACCAGTACTAGCATTGAGGCGTACACCTCAAGAATATTTGCATTGTTGCTATCATCTATTACTATTGCTAATATCATTGTTTGGCTTTACCATTTTCTGTATTGCCGTTTGTTGTTATCATGAGCAATACTACCAGTACTAGCATTGAGGCCTACACCTCAAGAATATTTGCATAGTAATTGTCATCTATTACTATTGCTAATATCTTTGTTTGGCTTTACCATTTTCTACATTGTCGTGTGTTGTTATCATGAGCAATATTACCAGTTATAGTATTTGATACTGATAATTTTGATACTGACTTTATTAGTTACCAAATTATAACTTCATAGCTTTTAGAATTTTGGATTTGGATAATATAACCTGAAAAAGCATTATAAAATATCTCTGAATGTGGCAACAAAGCTTGGTACGAAATTGCTACGATTTGACCATGTTACTGTAAGCTTTCACCTATCAAATCTCTGTAATTTGGTCGTGGTTCTAAAAATTACTTAACAGACCAAATTAAAAATGACCTTTTTGTAAGACGCAGATAATTTGTAAAAGATTTTGGACATTAAGAGTTTCTCCATAGTTCTTCATGTATGTGTTCTTCGTGTACCATTAAGCAGTGAATGCCGAAACCCTTCTTCTTCAGAGTCTGATCTTAGACATACGACTGTTTTTCCGTATTTATTCCATTACAAGCCGCGGCTTATAATTATTTCTTTGCACGTTTTGCTGTGGTTTATAATCAAGGGTGGCGTATAAACGAGAGCCGCTTACATTATTATACCAAGATCCTGCCAAGCTTTCCTTCTAGCGATAAACGCAACAAGGTAATGCATATGAATGAATAGATGAATAACAGAAAGTCGATTTAAGCTTAGTATGATAAACTGCCTACGCATTTCGATTGCCATCTAAAATTCCCATTGGTTGGATTACACAATAGACCTATTGTTACGTATCCAATCAGCAACGTAAGGCTAATGCACAATGTTTTCTTGATCATAAACGTGTTGCTAAGCCTTTTGTTTGCTCTGAACGGTTGACTGACGGGGCATACTGCCTTAAACAGGGGCGATAAGAATGCCTTAAACAGGGGCAATAAGACGGCCTTAAACAGGGGCGATAAGACTGCCTTAAACAGGGGCGATAAGAGCTTTAACAGGGGGTGATAAGAGCTTTAACAGGGGGCGATAAGAGCTTTATAATGTAGAAATTAATTTCTTTTCCTGTAATAAATTATAGCTGTATACTTATTATTCAATTTGTGATTTCAAATAATATAACATTCCGGATCTTTTTTCTTTGTTCGAAATGCTTTGGATTTAATCAAATGTTTGCACAATCTTCTTACTTGAAATATACGCACTTGACATTTGCAAGATCACATCGTTTAAGCCGTTTTATTTTCATGTTTATATCATTTGTTTTTGTATGTTTGTACTTCAATACGTTATATTTTAATAAATATCTTTGTATCTTCAGATATGTATGGACAGCATTTAATTATAAATTGTTGCTTGAAATTTCAGATATAAAAGTTATAAGCATCGTTTGCAAATAAACAAGATCCAAATTTTGTTTGCAGATGTACAAGGCTCAAACTTTTTTGCAAATATGCAAGGTTTAAACTTTATTTGCAAAATACAAGTTCTAAACTAATAACCAGTACGACGACGAAGAAAAAAGACGCCTTGTATTCGACAACTTCCTGCTACATCGTGGACAATTCCAAGACAAATCCATTAAGACATTAAGACAAGGACAGACCTTCGATTAATTCCCAACAGTCCTCTATTCCTATGATTTTGTGCTGACTTTCTTTCCCACATTATTTTCTTTGTCTGGCCTTTATTTCTTGTTTATTTCTCTAGGTTGTTTATTCCTTTTGTCTTATCCACGTCCTGATTGCTCCTTCAGCGTACTTCTTTATCACATAATTTACGATCCCTTTTGTTTAGCTCTTTCATATTTAAGTTGATTTTTTCTCACCTGTAGTTATACTGAAGTTGACTCTAGCCAGAGTCGAAACGTTTAATTTAATTCAATGGAATTTTCGTAATGGAATTGCCTAAATTGGAACTGTCTTAATGTTTTAATGGATTTGTCTTAATTGGAATTGTCCACGATGTAACAAGAAGTTGACGAATACATGATTTCTTTTTTCTTCATCGCCGTTCTGGTTATTAATTTCATTATTAAGCTGCGTTTTCCGAAAGTTCTAAACTTTGTTTGCAAATATGCATGGTTTAAAGTTTGTTTGCAAAATACAAGTTCTAAACTTTGTTTGCAAATATACAAGATCTAAACTTTGTTTGCAAATATACAAGGTCTAAACGCTAACAAATCCCTTTAAAGCAGAAATACTTCCCGTTAAATGTGAGCAGCAAGGCTCAGTCTGTTTCGCAACTGGCCTAAGCAATACCAACGACATTCGAAGTTGACTTTCAACAGTCTATGGTGGATCTTTTCTGACAACTACCGCAGGCTTGACGACAATTATTCAGTAGTATTTTTAAAATGCTCGAGTTCTGGGTTAGACGCCCGCAAGACAATTTACATGCAATAAGCGTATTCATTAGGAGGTGTCAAGGTGTTACAAACACACAAAGCTTGTTCTTGCATCTTAGAGAGCTATTGGTAGAATTCAGTAATCTACACTTCGAGTGACATCTTGTTGGTATTGCATAGGCCAATTGTTTGACACACTGCCTTTGCTGCTCACATTTAGCGGGAAATGTTGCTGGGTATTGCGTTTAAGCTTAGGCCTTATATATTTGCAAACGCATTTTAGAGCTTATGTGCTTGCAAACGAGACTTTATATTAGATGTTAGTCGTATTTATACTATATCTTAACAATATCATTACACTAGAGTACCAAAGTGTGACGTCATCAAAAAATCTTCTTTAGAGTTTTCTCAAATTTGACCATATTATCTAAAAGAACGGCATAAAATACCTAGATATGTTCAGAATTTGGCGAAATAAGGCCAATGAAAGATTTCAACTTTGCAACAGATTACTGTTATTCTGGTTATTTCATAAAGTTATGAGCCAATACCAAATTATAGAGGTTTAAGGGGGAAAGTGCCGGTGCTCATGTGGCCACATCTCAGCCAATTCGCAATGCCTTTAACTGATTTTACATATTTAGAGGTATTTCACGATGTTCTTTCTGGTTATGGGATCAAAACTGGAAAATTCTAAGAAATAGATTTTTATGACGGTACTCCATTACATCATATAGTTTTTATAACAGACTATTTCCCCTATGGTTGAGTATAGTTGCGCTACCTGTCAAGTTGAAATACACGAAATGAAAAGGTCGAGACTCAACAAATGTATTTGTGAACAAATGCGGATAGGCCTGCCAGAATAGTTAGAAATGATTTGCTTGCGCATAAGAAGCTGCTTATTTTTAACAGATGCTGAACTTAATTTCGAAAATACCATAAAACTGGGCATTTTTGTGATATCTTGCGACAATGAAGTAGGGCAGAAAATTCATAGCCAATCTCACTCCGATTGTGCAAGCCCATTACAGGGTCATGCATAACGTAACTCAAGCAAATTATGTTTAAAGAATCACTTGATTCATGGCTTGAAATTATGGGTCTAGGGACCCGTTCTCCTTTGTTTGAAAAAAGTTGCATTTTATCAAACAAAAAAAATTCTTTGTTTCAGTTATTTGATAATACAAGAATTTTCAATGCAACCTCATGACTAATGCCCCTCTTCTCTTGACTGATGCCCCCTATGCAATGGCGTAGCAGTGGCAGCCTGGAACCCCAATAGATTTTCCAGTTAGGGGTCTACCAAATATTCGGCATTAGTAAAAAGTAAAAGCAAAGCATCGAATGCTCATCAACAGACTTTCCATTCATTTGGACTGTAATATCATGCAGGCTTGGGGTCCCTTGAACTCATTGATCACCTCCAGAATACCAGTTTCACAGTAAAGTAACAAAAAACATTTTTGCTTGGGGCCCCTTAAGGTTGGGGACCCTTACTTCTGAAGTAAGGGTAACTTTAGTCCGTTACGCCACTGTCTGTATGTCTCTTTCAAAAATCTAGCCCCGAATAAAATCTAAATTTTCGCTAATGACCATTAAAATATTCACACATGAAGCTAGTTCTTGATTATGATTGCGAAGTTCAATGTGAAAAAAGTTCATACCAGCAGTGATGTATCGATTAAGCGTGCAAAAATATCTGATTTCTCATTTGCAATTAACAGCTGTTATTATATTCGTAAACGAAATAAGGAGGCCTGTTAGATATTTATATGGTTCAAAAATCCAGATTGTTGAATCCTTGCCATGCGCCTTCATCACTTCTTAAAAATCATGTTTTATATTGGCTATGTTATAGTTTCTGTTGGAGCCACGCCTCGTCATAATATTTTCTACATACAGTTCTTCTGGAGACTGATTACAACTTTAAACTCATAACTCATCACCATTAGGTTTCTCTTTACTGTCACCTGAATTTTCAGCATTTCACAGAAGGTTGATAACCAACAAAAAAAACGACTGCAATTGTCTTACCACGATCATCTTTCGTGTATAACAATACTGCTGCAGTCATTCTTTCATATACACAGCATAGTGTCCCAGTGTCTTGAGACTTGAAGAATTTTAAAGGACCTTCTGCTCATAACAAACTTTTCGTAGCAAAGTGCAATTTTTTGAGAATTAGACCGACATGACATTGGCAATGTATTTTGTTTATTGTTTCACTGAATGTGTAAGCTGACCGACATGTCCACAAAGGGCAAGCCCTTGTTAAATGGCAAGCATTGTCATTAGGTGGGCGTTGTCAGGCTGCGCAGCTGCGACACTTTAACCGAAAGGCATGATTCCAACCACTGCGCAAAGCAGTTTCGAGTGGGTGTCGTAACTGTGTGAATTTCAGAATATGTAATCAGAAATCAGGAAGGAAATTCACAACCTCTTGCAATCAAAAAAATTAAACCGAGACTGTATGTAAACGAGATTTAGCAAAACAACATCAGGTTATTGATTTGCACATAATTTAGCTGCAAAACTAGCTGCAAGGCATGCTTGTTGTCATACTCTTGAATTCTGATTGGTCAATGTGTTATGGAGAATTTAGATCGCTCAGCCAATCAAAGATTTGGAATCTATGCTTTGAAACACTCCAGCAGCAACAATGGATTTGAGCAGCTAGATGTTTTTCTCAGAATTTCGACAAGAACTACGAAAGAAGTTCGATTTAAAAACGATTTTCATCTAGTTTCTTGTGCCTTTTGTCAGCTCAACATGAGTTTAGATGAGCTCAATTTGAAATTTCACTACTGTGGCTTTTTTCTAATCTATATTTCATACACCATTAATGATTGACAACACACCCGTAAAAAGCTTGTTCTGTGCTCAAGAAAATAATGGGATTACCAATGTTCTAACAGGCTCTACGTAACTCAATTTCGTTTATATTGTTTTGGATTTTCTCAAGGTGACAGGTGTATAGCTCTTCGTTTGTAAATACTGTTATGCATAAAGCACAAAGCATTTATTTTGCTAGATTCTGCAGACCCCCATCTTTGGTTTTTCTTTAGTGCTTTCCCCTTCTACTAGTATTTCGAGTCATACGCAGGGCCGCGTTGAGAATTTTGGGGCCCTGGGAACAGGATATAATGGCGGCGCTACACGGGCGCCTTTACCTGATAATTTAATAATAGATATGGCTGCAGACGGGCCTGAACTACATATATCTATCCAAAAATTTGATTTTTATCATATGTCATAACTTCTTTCCGGAAAAATCTTACCATTTCAGAAATTTTGGGGCCTCTCTTACGCTAGGAGCCCTGAAAACATGTAGGGGTCATGTTGTGGATGCGAGAAGGCAAACTTTGCTGAAACATCGAAATAACATTTTTCCTGAAACTACTTTTATGAAGCAAAACTACATTTATTCATACTGACTACTTTTTTATTCATTCTTTCTTACAGTTCCGTGTTATTACCTCTTCAAAAAAATCTTCGAAAACTCAGATTTTACAAATATGTAGAATACGTTGAAAATATTATATAAGCTTCTTCAAATCTTTTTTCGAATTTTACGTAGTCAAGCATAAATCTTTCGCTCTTCTATGAAAAGGGGCACAGAGGCCGGCGGGGGGGGGAGGGGGGGTTGGGTGAGAGATGGTAAAGTGCCTACCTTGTTTAAATAAATTTGGAAAATTATTTTTTAAACACTTGCAGCTGCGACTCTAAAACATTTTTTCCTTGTATCCCACCAGAGCCCTCTATTTTCCCTTCTTCATGTTTTTCCACTGGTATGGCCAAGTTTTTTCTTGGCTTTCCCCCTGAAATAGAAAAATCCATTAACAAAACAGTTCCATAAGTGTAGAATGCTCCAGCTTTAGAAGCGTATGTTTTAAACATTGAATCGTTTCCTTTTTTAGCTTTAAACACATGTTTTGGAACATTGAATCAGATGCGAGTGGGAAGGCAATAAAAATATCAATTGAATGAGAAGGAGATGATGTTTGTTACTTTTAATGGATTCCGATCTTTCAAAACATTAAGATTAGCACTGCAGTAGTATTTTTGTGTTCTACCAATATGACAGCGTTTGTCTAAAGCAGAGCTGCGATAATATCGCTATTAACGGCATCTGCGGAGACTTAGCACGCTCTGATCAAGTTTCTTCTGTATCTGTTAAATTCGCTAAGATCGCATATAATTTTCAGATTACTTGACAACGCTCTTTGAATAGCTTATACACTTGATATTTTCTTGAATATTTATTACAGAAATCTGAATATTTAAAATAAAAGACATGTCTCTTGATGAGTAATGCAAGAGTTTAGGCCAGAGTTTAGTTCAAGAAAGCGGTTTAATGACATGGTTCCAGTGCAAAACTCAATTTTCTTTGTGTTAAACAAAACTCTTAGTGAGGCCTGTCCTTACTACTACGCAAAAAATACACTTGTTTAATAATGTCAAAATCATTTTATCAAGATTTTATCAATATCTCTTCCTTTCTGATAACGCAAAATCGTCCGTTCTTCTATTACTCTTACAATCTGCGCTAGTTAGGGTTCTGAAGGCCATGATTTCATTGTTTTGATTGCCACTCCATGGCATGTAAAAGAGACAAAGTGACGTTAAAAAAATTATTTTAAGTTTTTAGAATTCCGACCTAAATTCTAAAAAATAGCCCGAAAGAACCTGTTAGGCAGGCGTGAGCAATCCACGGCCCGCGGGCCAGAATTCAGTCTGGGAAGAGAAATTTTGAGCTCTGCGAGATGATGAAAATATATTACAATTTTTTTTGGTTGGCTAGGATGATTCTCCGAGTGGAAGCAAATATTGAATCAAACTATCGATACAAAATGAGATTATCTTTGTCAAATCTGGAAATCATGGAAAGATTTTTTCACAATCCTTTGTCACAAAGTCATCCTGCTCATCTGGCCCACTCTCCAAAATGGTTGCCTAACCCTTTGCCTCCTATCTATGTTCTTAAAGAGCATTTGTAGTTGTGTTGTTTCTCTTGTCCCTACACATTGCTGGCTCCAGCTAGTTTTCTCCCTCTTATCTAGAAGAACCAGTTAGTTGAAGTTCAAGCTGGCTGTTTTTAATTTTTTTCGAAAATTTGAGGCTGGATTTTTTTTTATTTGTTCTTAAACTATTTGGGTATAAGCAGTGTACTAGCTAGTTAGCTCTAGGGGGAGGGCTGTCTTCAAGTCTCGTTTGCCAAAAATGTGGGCAAGACATCCTATTTTTGCCAAATTCACTGAAATCACCAAAAAAGCACCCTTAGATGGCAAAAAACTCCTCATTTCTTAGGTGGAATTTTTAAGGAGGTTATACAACATTGTTCAAAATTACATGTTGCAGTAGTTCAGCCTCAGCTTGTTATTGATGTATTCAATTTTGAAGCCTGTGTTCTTATAAAAAAGAATGTAATTAATTCGTTTGAAGCGAGAAGCTATACGAACAAAATACAGGGGCATTGTTTCGAGTTCTATCTCCCAAATAAGTAGAAAGCGCATGGAATTTGATCAAGTGTAGCAGTTTTAAAAAAAATAGCTTTTTAACAACAGACTTGAAAAGTTTCCTAGATTATACCTTGCTTTATGATTAAAATCATTCCTTTAAATTCAAATACAGACGTGTTATTTTATTCTTTATTCTGATAATAAATGTTAACTGTATAAATTTCTCTACCAGCGTGTGGCTTTGATGGATCCGGAGGAAATGAAGGAATGTCCGAAACCTCTTTCGAACCGTTCTCCCCAACGAATAAAGGAGAGCGGATCGTTATCAACGTTGGCGGTACAAGACATGAAACCTACATCGGTACATTGCATTCTGTTCCGGATACAAGGCTTTACTGGATAACGGAAAAACACACAATGTCGCCAGAGTATGATCCAGACAGACAAGAGTATTTCTTTGATAGACATCCAGGGCTATTTTCATATATTTTGGACTATTACCGGACCGGAAAGCTTCACTGTCCGGCTGATGTGTGCGGGCCTCTTTTTGAAGAAGAGCTTCTGTTTTGGGGCATCGATGAGGCTGTTATAGAGCCTTGTTGTTGGATGAATTACCAAAAACATAGGGATGCAGAGGTAACGTGGTTTAAACTTTTACTGTGGAATATCGGTAAATGTCATCAAAGACCGAGATACAACTTTTTATTGTTGGGGAACAGCCCTGGTAAATGCAGGGGTGGATCCAGAGCAAATTTGAAGGGGGGCAGTTGGTAGTGGGGGCGCTGAAAAATTTTCAAAAATTGATTACGAGAGTACGCTGTATACAACAATTTCAGATACCTTTTCAGAATAAACAACATAACTTTAAGGTAATCCTTGAAGCAAATTAACCTATCGGTCTCAGAAACTTTTTCACCTGATTCTCATTCTTCAAAAGGGGCGCATAATTTCCAAAAAAGGTGCCAGACTTGCTTCAACTCGTCGAGGGAGGGGCAACTACCCCTAGTTGCCCCCCTTAAATCCGCCACTTGGTAAATGAGTGTAACAATGGTCATTTGTTAAGGAGACCCGCTGGCCCTCCAGGCCCCCCAGACACTGTATCTCGGACCTTGCATGTACTGAAACTAGCCTGATACAAAAATTAATCATTTTCAGTAGAAGAATTCTTCGAGTACGTACATCGACAAGATGTAGTTATTGAATAATGCCATTATTTTACTTTATTTGAGTATTTCTCTATTGTAATTGCAAAAATAGGCGTTTCCATCATTTCCTAGACATCAAAAGGTGTGGCAATAAAACTCTATCATTATCTAGCACACCCTAACCCTTGTCATCAAACTCCGTCCCTGAATCGAGAGGAAGGACCAGGACATTGTTCAATAAGCACAGCTTTTCAGTGGCTTTAAAACTTCCTTCAGAATCTAGCTGTAGCAAAATACAAATTCTTGAATCTTGACATCCGTTTTTCCTAAAGGTAAATCTTCAATCATTTGACTCACTTGACGGAGATGATGAAAGAAATTCTGTTCAACCATCCGATGTAGAAAACCAGGGACAGCTCGGGGAACAGGATAGCAGGCATTTGGAACGAAGAAGCACTTTGAATAGCATCATGAGAAAGTGGACCTACTGGCAGCCAAAGGTCTGGTCAACATTGGAAGAACCGAATTCGTCTAAAGCAGCCCAGGTTGGATTTACAATGATTTTTTGTCTTTTATTTTCAGTTGTTTTCAATAGTCGTATTGTAAAGTTAAAAATGTAGAACCATAATGACGGGTTTTGTGACAATCGAGGAGGCTTGAGCAACGAGAACACAGGGGGTCGGTCCGTTGGATTGCTGTCACGAAATCCAACTATCTATTCAACTTTTAATTTCCCTGGCTTTTATATTGTTATTTTTCCCCTTTTCTTGCATCTTTCGAGATAAAAATGTCCAGGCTCTTCTTGGATAATGATTTTTCAAATTTCTTTCGCACATTTGTTAAATTTCGCTTGCCACATATACCAAGAATGCTTGTAAGAGATTCCCTCAAAGGCATAGAAGAAAGACTGTATCCAAGAGTGGTTTTATTGTATTTTGCTTTAGCTGCACTGCTGAAGAGAACAACGGAGAACACAGCAAAATATCATTACTATATGAATGATTTACAGATATGATATCGGCTTTGAAAAAAGCAAACATTTTACAACATACTAAAAGCTTTTTCGTCTGACACCCCTCAGAGCATAAAACGTCAGAATAAGGTTCCGAAAGAACACGATGGAAAATTGATTGGTCAACTATACCGGTCTTGTGCTTGCGTTTTTCTGATTGGCCTATTTCGATCCACAACTGGGTATATATTTTCCATCGTGTTCTTTCGGAACCTATTCTGACGTTTTATGCTCTGAGGAGTGTCAGACGAAAAAGCTTTTAGTATGTCGTAAAATGTTTGCTTTTTTCAAAGCCATTTTCAAATTCTGTACTGCAAAAAAAATTGTTCAGATATGATATCATCCGATATGATTGACATAATCTTTGTAACTATAGTATATAACTAATGAGATATCTATTGCTCCTCCACAGGTGATTGGTCTAATCTCCATGAGCCTCATCGCGATTTCAGTCACGACGTTCTGTTTAGAAACATTAGAGTTCTTCAAGAATAAGGGCAGTATTCAATATCAGTTTCTTGAATACCTTGAAATCATTTGCGTCACCTGGTTCACTCTTGAGTTCGTCAGCCGCTTGATATTCTCTGCTGATAAAGTTGCATTTTTCAAAAGCCTAATGAACTGGATCGATTTTTGCGCCATTTTCCCATTCTTTCTAGAACTTATGCTTCGTAAAAATAACATGAGGACTATAGTTGTGTTACGTGTAGTTCGAATCACGCGATTGTTTCGTATTTTCAAGCTATCGCGGCACTCATACGGCCTACAAATCTTAGGCCACACACTGAAGTCCAGCTGCCGTGAGTTATTTCTGCTTGTTTTCTTTCTATCCATCGCTGTCGTAATTTTCTCCAGCCTAATCTATTATGCTGAGAAAGACCGCCAAGCTGATAAGTTCGACTCTATCCCAGGCTCCTTTTGGTGGAGCGTTGTTACTATGACGACAATTGGATACGGTGACATCGTGCCTAAGACCGCGCCTGGCAAATGTGTAGGGATAATGTGTGCCCTCTGCGGAGTATTAGTTATTGCACTGCCCATTCCTGTTATTGTAAACAATTTCAGTCTATACTATTCTCATGCCCAAGCGAGACTGCGAGTTTCAAACAAGCGGAAGAAGCCGTTGTTGTTCGGCGCGGCAAACGCGCTACGCATGACAGATCCTTGGATGCCAAATCGTCTGTTGCAGAAACAGCGTTCCGAGCAATCAGACTTCACAGCCATTTTGCACTCACCAAGACGCACCCCACTAGCCAGTCCGACCCCCACCATCAGACAGTTTGCTGCAATCAGTGGGGCCAATGCTGTGTGGAACAGAGGGAAGGAGATTGGGTTTAAGCAAGCAATTTCTCGTGCCTCCCCGTGCCCTAGCATAAATTCTTCTCTCAATTCTCGCGCCAGTGTCAAGACCCCACCATCATCACGACGGGTTAGCAACCATCTAACAGAGGAGAACGGGGCATCAAAGCACTCAAGTCCTACCCGAGGGTTACCCTCACAGCTTCCAGTTATACGTCTGTCACCAAACTACGAAAGCCCCAGCATTAATGTGAGCCCACCCAGCACGCCAAGTAGAACCAACAGCCAGATCCAAAGCTCTGTAGGCTCTCCATTCCCATTGTCTCCATGCGCAGAGTCGTCAACATTCTCCCAAGACCTTTACACCCCAAAATCAAGCACGTGTCCATCGAGACAGGATCTTTCTCCCTTGCAATCACCCTTATTCTTGTGCAGTCCTGACAAGTCGACCCTAAGCACCTGTATCAGTGACATTATGACAACTCCCAGCACGCCTTGCAGCTTCAGCAGCTCGTCTTCCAAACTAGCGAGTCCCCGCGGACGCATGGGACGTCGCAATGGCATTTGCATTCTGGGATACCAGTCAAGGGGACCGCCTCGAAGGAAAGCGTCTACTGCCACGAGGACGCGTAAGACCTCGACGCGCTCTTTTCTGGACAGCAGTGATTCTCAGATGTCAAGTCGCAGGGATTCTCGTGTGTTTAGCAACATGTCAGTAGCAGAGAGTCGCGACGAGCGCAGCTGCCTTGTTGCACCTTCGCCGGGCGTTAGCAAAACATTATTTGAAGTTTCTCGACGTCTTGAGACGATGATGCCAGAGGAATCACCCCCGGAACGTTCACCGAAACCGGCCGCCAGGACAACTAGTGTCTCGAATGATTCGGTTCGAAGTGCCTACTCAAGCCGGTCGTCCTCACCTCTCGTTAGACAGAAAGCAACCAACGCGACACTTGAGTCGATGAGCTCACAAGAAACCGATCAACCATCGGAGCAACATGATGGAAACGAAGAGAACGTGCCAAAACTTGAATCCGTTATGAATGGGTTGATATTCAAACGACGAAACAGACAAAAACAAGAGAAGGGTGTTGAGGGTTTTAGTTGCACCGTCACGCCCATGTCGGCTAGCCTCGCTGGCAGTGGTGAAGCCATAAGCGGAGCACCAAGTATCGATGTCAACGAAATAAAGGACAGCTTAAAACAGAAATCAAGTCAAGACCAAATGTCTTTTAAATCACTAGAGGTCTTTGATCGATCATCACCAAACCTAACTCTTCAACCGATTAATGATAATAAAAACTTAAAAACAAAATCTTTGGATGACATAAGAACTAATCGAAAGGAGAAATCGGAAAGCGAGGGACGAAATGTTATAAGTGTTTCGACATCTCCTAGCTCGCCAGGCTTGGGAAAGTTTCAGTATACTATTACGTGCAGAAAAGAGGCGTTTGTTGAAAGCAGGAACGCAAGTGCTGAAGAGAGGGAGTATCAACAAGGTAAAGAAGTCATTCGACCAGCTGTGTGTTTTTCAGGTCGAAGATGCAAATCAGCTGATAACAACAGGCAAGAGTTACAAATATCGGAAGATATAAGACATCGCGCTCAATCAAACGATGTCGAGTTGACTATATCACAACAAAAAAGCGCGCCACATCTTTTATCTAAATCTATCGATCTCGTCTCGAAGTCTTTCGACAAGTCGCCTCTTGTCCCAAGACGGTATGGGTTTTCGGCTAGAAGTCCATGGGCGTCAAGGCTTGGTCACGTGCACGACTCAGGGGTCCATAGTATGTCCATGTCTCAAAATCAAGAAACCTGCACACTTGACTTACAATTAGACGAACTGCCAGAAGGAGGATACAACGATAAGGAGGCTAATAATGAAAAAGTGCATACTACTGTACAGTGAGGATACTGCTTTGTTTAAGCTATTTGAACGAAACCTCTTCTCCGTGGAATGCATTGGTGACCCATTACGGAAACCTGTAGAAGCATAGGAATGGCTTTCGGCCAAATACACGAAAAAACCTTAAAGCAAAAAGAACAACATCGCAAGCTCTTGTATATAAAAGACAAACAATTTCGCTTCTTATTGTGTTTTTATTAATTATTTCGCAGTTGTAATCTTAGCACCTAAGAAAGGAGCTGAGATATTAGTATTTCATTATAAACCTAAAGATCCATGTAAATGTTAACCGTTTTTATAGGTTCTTACAATATCGGTTTTCATTTTTGTATGGGAATATTCGCAATGTTTTTGAGAGCAGATAGTGTCAAGTATTTATCTATAAACGAGACATGTACAGTGTTTAAAAGTCGACGTCTGGTACGCACAACCTTGCAAATTACAAGGTGGAGAATCGAAACAAAAAGGAAGCAATAAGAAATGGAACTTTGCATTGTAATGTTCAGCTGCTGTTTCTGGACTAAATTCAGCAAGATATCAAATAAGACTTTTAAAGTCAATGAAAACAATTTAAAGTTAGGAACCCGGATTGAAAATATTTATTCCTTCTTCAAAATAAGGTATTATTTGTCGGACCAACGGCATATATGGTATTGCATTTTCTTGATGTTGATAGAGTTTGCAGAATGACGTCATGACGAAAAGATCTGACATTTCCACTTTGATATCTGCATTCACAAATTGTTTTTTAAAGCTTTCCTTTAAACAATGTTTAATGCATTTTAACGTATACAAACGACGTATGTATCTTAAGTTACAATACAATTGTTAACATTTTTAAAATTCTATCTGAAATCAAATTATTTAAAGAGTTATTGTAAAATAATTTCTCAAGTAACAAAGATGTATACTTGGGTTTACTAGATTTTCTTGCGGGGGTTAAATTAGTAATATCTTTATACTTTTTAACACTTAGGTAAAATCAAATTAAATAAGATGACATGAAAATTAAAACTTAGGTGGTGGAAAAATGTATATTTTTTTAAGCTGCTTATACTCGATGTTTTCAGACCTTTCTGTTTGTTTGAGAATCATATTTGCAAGCTCTTGATATGAAAGAAGTTATTGGTCTCCAGGGCCGCTGAGGGGTTTTCGAAGGCAAAAGTCGACAACGAGACCCCTGCGAGCGAAGTGTGCAGAAAATTTTTGCGACCACGCTCTTTAGATTAGCTTCAATTCGTTCATCTGTTCAAAAAGTTTTGATATTATCAGGCATGATTTTGCTTCTTTTAGTTAATTCAATTCTAAAATGGAATTCATTACTTTATGAGGCCCCTAGACCTCCAGATCCTGGGGCAATTTGCCCCCTTCCCCTCCTCCCCCTTTCAGCAGCTCTGTTTGTCTCCTGGGCTGGATACACGCGGAAGGAGCGGAGCAAGATGGTTTTTTTTGCTGAAACAAAAAAATGGTTATTCATCGACGGAAACTGAAAAAATCGCAATTATGTAGACAGAAGGAGTTCGTATTCACCCTAGTACTATAGGAACGATACTATGTAGCATGAATTGCCTTGGTTCCTATTTTGTCTGCTGTAACTTTCCACCGTTGATGCTACTTCGACAAATCTTATTAACGTGCAGAGAACACGGAGCCAGTGAGAGAGACAGTGTGTTTCCTGTGTAACTCTGGTGTGAACTGAACGGAACTGAACTGACTGAATTACATACAAATTAACATATTTATATATAAAATAAATGTGCTGAATAATTATGTGTTGTGATGATGTAATGATGATGCAATGGAGAAGGAAAGATCTAGACTTGGGAAGAAATCAGCATGACATAGATGTGTGAACGTGTGTAGGTGATGCTGTGAATGACGTAGGTGGATGTCATGGTGATGGCATGAAGTAGGAATATGGCCTAATTTACAATATTAAAATCACTACAGTATTCCATATTGGCAATATTTTCAGTAGGCAAGCGGCCTTGATTTAGCAACCTTACAGTCATGTGCTCGCGTTTCTGTTTCCGATTTTTGTTCTGACAGACGAAAAGCTTCAGTACGTTTCAAAATGGTTGAAAAGCTCAGTACGTTTCAAAACGCTTCAATTCTTAATATTTTGTACCACCAAAAAACTTTAAAAGTAAGAAGGACATAACGTGGGAAAACATCTTTAAAGGGATCTCTCTTCTTCAACTGCAGATTTATTCTTCTATCATTTTGATGTAGAGAAATTTAATTGGAGATTTCTAGCCCTGTTAATTTTGCAGAAATCCAAAAAATGCAAAGTTTGACTCCTAGAGTCCATTACACGGCCACAAAAATATGAAAATTTACTTTGGCCAAGCTGGTGCGGTTCTGCACGTCCATAGAGAGGAGGGCAAGGGCGGTGTACCCATATAAATGCATTTAAAATTGCTCTATATATGGTTCAACTGAGAAGAAAAGATTTTTATAAGTCAAAGAAGCTACACTCTTTTTTTTATAAGAACCAGTAAATTTCAGTTCAGGCTGGCTGTTCTTAATTTTTTCGAAAATCTGAGGCTGGATTGTTCTTAACTTGTTCTTAATCTGATAGGGTGTAAGCAGTGCGAGTGCTAGCTTTTTCGCTCTCAGGAGGTGTTCAGGCCTCATTTGCCAACAAAGTGAGTGAGACACCCTTCATTTGCCGAAAAATTTGAATATTCGACGAAAAGCACCCATAATGGCTAAAAATCCTTGTTTTTGAGAAAAAACGTTGTTCAAAATTGCATTTTGCAGAAGCTCAGCCTCAGCTTGCTCTTAATTCGTTTTTAACTTCTGACCAATTTTGAGGCTCGTGTTCTTATAAAATTGTTCTTATAAAAATAAGAGTGTATTAGTGTTCTAGCCTGGGTTTGATTATAATTTGATACTTCAAACAATATATTCCAAAGCAATGCAAACAAACACTTTGAAATCTTGTGAAAACGGAGCTTTCAGAGTGCTAAGGCAAGCGCGGTGAAGGTTTTAAGTCACTTGCTTAATGGCCTTTCTATTTACTGTTTGATACAGCTGGAAGGGTCTTTCAGTTGATTCATTTATTGCTCAGCATCTCAATTCCACTTTTTCTATTTATTGAAGTTGTTGTTTATTATCATCTAAGGTTATTCCATAAAAAAAAATCCTTAGGGATACCGAGAATTCACGAATCATATTCTAATTTTTCATTGTAAAAAATGAGTAGCCTTTTAGTGAGCTGTCGCTTCAGCTGGATTTGTTTGTGTCCATCTTGAATTGGCCCGCGAGGTACCCGAAGATATAGGACTTATTCTTGCGATTTGTAACAACAAGCAGCTATTGAAGATTCTGATATCCAGTTTTGCAGGTTTGAAAGCAAGAAAAAAAGCTTACTTCAGACGTAAACACAATTCGCCAGCTGGTTCATTTGAAACGAAAAAAGATTGATGGACAGGTGTATACCTTTCATTCACTGACAAAATTGTCTGCTCGATTTTGCGACGATTTGCTAAGATTGGCAGCACGTGGTGTAACTTGACCGTCAAGACTAGGAGGTGGGGGGGGGGGGTCGTCACTATTAGACAATTCGTAGGTGAGGAAAAATTTTGGTGCAATTTCACCTACCAATAGACAATTTTACAGGCAAACTAAGAAATTTGTAGACCACCTGAAGATTTACTGACCAACAAATGAGGAATTTTGGGGGTGTCACTCCCCCTCCAACCCCGTTGGCTACAGATATATAGAAATCTTAATTGAATCAAGACAGGTATTTTGCAGTTGCAATTCAAGCAGCCATACATCATCTTACAAAACAAGTACCTACGCTATATTCATATTACCCTAAGTACTAGAGCTTCAGAGATTCAAAGAATATGGTACCGGGGTAAGGAATTGTAAAGGAGGCTACTTGAACTAACTGAATTACCTCAATTTAGTTGAATTGATTGAATTGAAATTAGTTTGTTTACTTGAATTGGAGCACTTAGCTTGATAGTTCACTTTTAAGTCTTTCTAAGTGTCCCAAGCAATTAGTGATAGTATTTTATGAATTATATTAACTTAGGTATTTCTGTATTACTAGATGATTGATTCATTTTTTTAGTTTTTTTATTGTACTGTCTAAGCATTGTAATTCTTAAAATTTCAATTAACTTCACGAGGTATCTCGCGGACCATTAGAACGAGGTGTGACGTCATCAAAAAATCATCTTTAGAGTTTTCTTAAATTTGACCATATTATCGGAAAGAACGGCATAAAATACCTCCCATTATTCAAAATCAGTTAAACATGTTCAAATTGCGGCGAATCATGGCCAATGAAAAATTCCAAGTTTGCTAACAGATTACTGTTATTCTGCCCTAGTTAAAAAAGTTATGAGCCAAGACCAAATTACAGCGGTTTAATGGGGAAAGCGCCGGTGCTCATGTGGCCATACCTCAGCCAATTAGCAATGCCTTTAACTGATTTTACATATTTAGAGGTATTTCATGATGTTCTTTCGGTTATGGGAACAAAATTGAAAAATTCTTAAAAATAGATTTTTGTTATGTCAGCATTTCGGTACTCTATTCAAGATAAACACAAATAAACCCTGTTGAAGCGAAAGCTCACTCAAAGGCTACTTATTTTTTAATAGGGTATATTGATATCAGCCTACCCATTTTCAGAGCATTGTTCATTTTTCACCTAGCAATTCAGTGTTCTTAGCAAGTAGCAAGCACCAATTTTTAAGCTCTTCGATATAGGCAGTTGATTGAATCGCAGATACAACTTTATGCTGCAAAACAGAGCAAAACAAGGTAATTATCTCAACAGGACATAGCTTGAACGGAGCTACTTAGCTTTAAGAGTTAAGACCCAGCTGTATTCTCCCACGTTCAGAACCAAAGAACGCAATAAGATATGATTATGCTTGAACTGAGTAAATGCCAGATACGTGCAATCAAACACTTTTATCTGAATTAATCGAGTTTTCGATTGATGGATATAGGCAACCCTTGACAGTGATCGAAGACCATAGAGTTAAGTATTTAATGAAGATTGAATGAACTTTAGCAGAATCAATTTCACGAGAGGCGTTGGTCCTTTAATTGATTCCTGGGGCATCGTGGCTGGGGGACAGGAGCACGTCCTTCCTAGCATCCACCATTAGGATATTTTCCAGAAATTTCGTATCTGTTCGGCTGGATAATTTCGGTCGTTTATATAAAGGTATGGAAGTTCAAAGGTACTTTATCAGTATGAGAAAAAGATTGCCAAGACAGATGTAGACAGTCAAACACGCTGTCATTTAACTTACAGTCTGCCTATCCATATCCGTACATTCGCCACTTAAATGATATCCTTAGTAATGACGAAGTAAATTTGCTCCGTTCAGCGAATTTGCTGACAAACCATTCCTAAGTGGATTTCTCACGCACTTAAAAATCATCCATTTCATTTCTTTAGTTTTTACGATATTAATTACCAGTCCTATTGTTTGTTTTACTTTTAATTACAGATACTGATTAATGATGATTATGATTATCCAATGTTCGAATGCGGATCTTGGCCTTTCCTTGACCGACTCATTATAAACAGTAATTGATGGAAAGTGCAAGTTAAACTGAGGCTGCAAACGATACATATTGCTTTCCGTGTCTTTTAGCATCGTCAATTTGCGCACGCGCTTGATGACATCATTGTTTTTAATTTTAAATCCGTTTTGTTGTCGGAAAATTTGCAAGCTGTGACCCTCCTGAGAATCACTACCCAATGTATCCCTGATTGATTCGTCCTAAGTTGATATTTGTTTGCTATTTGTTATGGTCTCTTGTGATGTGCTTCTTCACGTCAGCCACGTAGCTGCAGGGGGGCACAGGGGGCTCTGCCCTTAACATGGCAAAAACTCCTTTTTTGCAATGAAATTTGTTTCCAGGATCGTGCCACGCTCCCCTAACTGGTTCCAATTTCAACAACGTATCCGACGAAACAACTGTTTTCAATTTTTCCTAAATTCAATTACCTTTTATATACTTTTGCAAAATAGTACTGGGCTGATGATAGTTCATATACCGCGGAGGGTTGAGAAAGTGGGAGGGGGGGCTAAAACCGAACTCAAAATGGCCTTAATTGTCGTTCATTTCTTAATTTTTAGCACTTTTAGCAAAAAGTGGGCTACAACCCCCAGCCCCCTGCTCTGCGGTGCCTTTCATTAGAATTCATTCTTAACAATTTCATATTCAATTATTCTCTGTCCTTTTATGATATGTGCATAGACAATAGAGAGGAGAACTTCTATTGACTATGATGTGTGTCATCCAATGAGGTAAAAATAAACACTAGAGTGCGAACTCCCATTGGTTTCCGTTGACGCGAGTGAGGCCGTCATGCGCACGGCTACCATTTTGAATGCATGGCAAAAGACAACAAATAAGTGTGGAGGACGACTGTTTGTGCTACTGGAAGAACAGAAGGAAAAGGCTTTTTTTATTTCATTTTCGACAAAATTGTGCAAATTTAAGCAAAGCAGTGCCGAGGAAGACCTTTTGCAATGATTTCTATGGGAGGTAAGTTGTTTTAACTACATGTCCAATGCACTGAATGTGCATAGGCTTCAGTGCATTGCCTACCTTAATAAACCAAACTAGCTTCGAAGCGAATTACTTTATAAAATATTTCACTTAAAATGAAGGATTTAATATTTGGCGAAAAACTTCTAAACGAAACATTTGAAGCAAACAGCAAAAGCTATGGTTTTTTAAGTTTATGTGTTTTTAAACAAAACTAATTTGTTCATCCGGTGTCGTAAACTTGGTGTGTTTTTCATTACTATCTGCCTTGTGTAATGCTTGGCGTAAGTTTGCATACGCAGAAGGAAGTATTTCTCGCAAATTTTCTTCACAACTTGTGTGAGATGATCATCCTCAAAGACTGGGTCGATTTCGTGTGCATGTTTGGAAAACGATGGAAATAATTTGCTTAGGTTTTCGCCTTGACTTCGTAGCACGCCGTTCGTCATTCTCCGTATCAATCCAACTTGTGAATTGATTTTCATGTCTCCCTTCCTTGTACCTTTAACTCTCTCCCGGAATGATTTCTCACATAATGTGATTAATTTGTGCACCCCAAATGATACTTTTATAAGCCCTCCATTGTTCTTTCTATCCAGAAACAGGGAAAATGGTGCTGTCACATAGTCATGTTCCTCTGACATGCAATTGAGAATGAGGGCTTCAGAACATTGAGAGCAATCAAGCTTTTTGATGATACGACGAACAATGAATCCTGCAATGTAGTATATGATGTTTTCAGAGAAGTTTGACAAGGAAATCCTATCAAGACTCTCAGACAAAGCATTTGCGTCCTCATCAGTCATTTCATCATCATTGCTTGGATATTCGCATATGGGAGATCTATGCTTTGTCCACTTTAGACTGAATAAAGAACCTGTGCAATTCTCATCAAATGACATGACATTAGCCTGGCTCGATGCAACAATTGAATTCTTAAGCAGCAAATTCCTTATGGCATACTTAAACTGTAAGGTGTTTGGATTGTTATTATTACCACCTCGTCCTCGGATACAAGCAAACAGCAACTCTATGTGGTCTTGGGAAAACTTGTAAGTTAATACATAGTTAAATGGCCTTTCTGGTGCAGTTAAGAGTTCCTTTGCAATTGACATAATAGATTTCATTGTCATTAGAAAACCAAGTATGAAAGTTTTGCGTCTACTGAACACAAGCAATTGCCTTTCACTGGATTTCAAGGACAGAAGATACTCTGCTGATTGGGCAAAAGTTTGCTCGATATATTCAAGGTTTTGCAACCTTATTGGGCGTTTAAAGCCTTTGGCAAATGCAAACCGTGAATTGAGGATGTCAAAAATTTTATCAATTGTTCTTATGAAGACAATAGTTGCACTAGCATTTTCAAATTCAGCATGTTTTAAGTCTGTCTTTAAGAATTCTAATGCATTAGCAACTGATGAGCTCAGTGTCTGAGCTGCATATTTTACTTTCATTTTATGCTGCTGCCAATGCACATGGTTTACATTAATTTTGTTTGCCAAAGTTAAACCTTCCTCTTCTTGCATCTTGCATAATTTTTCAATATATTCCCAAGAAATAATATCCCCAGAATTTGTAGAAAATTTCCCATATTCGCCCAATGTATTTCTCGCTAGCTTAACCATGTGGCATGCATCTAGAACTCCATAAACATCATATGGCCTAGTCGGGTGTTGGAAAGAGGCTATCATGCCATTGTAATTTGGTGCGAATGAGCAACCAAGTAACCTAAGTGTTTCAAGGTTAGCAGATGTGCCATCACAAGTTAGTGACCAAACCCTAAAGCCATAATCAGCAACCAAGGACAATGCACTCTTAACTAGTGATGCCTGTATTTGCCCGTTTAACTTATTTGTAAAGAAATATCCTATTGGACATTTCCAGTGACTTCTCAGACCAACAAGAAGAAATGCTAGTGCTTCAGAAGCTTGGTCTTCACTGTTTTCCGGGATGCAACCTCCATAATCAACAAAGCCTGAAAATTTCTGATTGCCCTTGTCATAAATCACTTGCTTCCTTATGGCCATTGCATCTATCATTAAGGCACAGTCAGACATGTTTGTGTTGTTGGCAAGCTGAGCAGCAAGATTTTCTAGAACATCTTTGAAAAATCCAGGCTCACAGTTCACAGAAGACTGCCAATTTCTTAAAGAAGATGGATGTGGTAGGTCAAAGACTTTCCTCATGAATAGATATGCCTTAGGCGAATAGAAATGAAGGGTTAAGGCAAACTTCTTAATCTCCTCGTGGTATCTCTTACCCCCAGCTTTTCGCTTTGAATTCTTTATTTGATTTTCAAACATTGTCAAAGTGAGGCCAGAGAATTGGTCTTTCAGAAGTTTGGCTGGCTCTTCTCTGAGGAGATTTTTGTCTGTCATAGCTTGAATTAAATCATTCAATGACTTTATTTTCTTGTTTTTTCTTCTTAGATTTTGTTGTAGAGTTTTAATCTTCCTTCTAAGTCTTAATTTTGTTGGTGATTGTTTTGTTTCAGCTTTTTTACAATTAAATGTTCCTTGATATTAAATGTGGCATTTTTTGTGTTTTTTGCTGGGCTTGCTTTCTTCTTTACTGGTTTTGCATAGATAATGGAGCGGCGGGCCTTTTTTACTTTTGGTAGTAAATGAGGGGGGAAGTTAAATTTTGATGGAACAGCTGACTTTTTTAATTTTGTGTAAGGCTGACCAGGGGGGACCGTGTAGTCAGTGAGCAAAAAGTGTTCGCTGCAAATGTAGCTGTACTTTGATGGGGCCCACTTATCACGCCTCATAGCTTTAACCCATTGCAAACGGAGTGCTTCATTGGCTGGAAACCTGCAGTATAATGCAATGCATATTAATTTCAACTATTTTTTGTGTTGAAATTTTGAAACATAAAATTACAAAATTTAAAGGATTTTAGATGTTTCGAAGTTTGCTTTATTAGGATTTATTTACTAAACGCTTTTCAAAATCCTCTAGCAAAAGTCATGTACAAACCAATTAATACATACATAAAACTTAACTTGCATTAAAGAAAAGTTGTATTTTCTCCGCCGACAAAAGAATATCAAAACCATTTTAAAGTTCACCATATAGAAATAGGGACGATAAAAAAATTCCCAGCCGCGAGGCTCTTCGCATAGTATGACATTTCACATTTTTAGGCCAAAACATGCATGGCATACCGTACCTATGAAACGCGATAGGTTTTCCGTTTCCCAAAGGATCCATTGAAGGATCACTGCTCAAAACATTTTTGCCGTATCTATTTTGGCATCCGTACGCCGTACACGAAATTACCATTGCGGTTTAGAAACATCAATATTGCCGAAAAGCTGGCGACGCGTAATGACTACCGTACTGCATGGAACTTTTTTGCCATGCATTCAAAATGGTAGCCGTGCGCATGCTGGCCTCGGGCCTCGATTAGGAGTTCGCACTCTAGTGTTTATTTTTACCTCATTGGTGTCATCTGAGTCATCTGGTCAACGACGTTTTCCTCGTTTCCAGGAATTTATTGGGCGAAGATCGTTTCTTATTCGAGGCAGGAGTTGTAGCCGTTGCAGGCAAAGGGAATATCCCTTGTGTTCAAATCGATGTAAAGTGAGGTAATTGGATGCTATAAATTGTTTTGGAAGGCAAGAAGCAATCGCTACCATACCCTTGCTCATGGTAAGTTCTGAACCTCGTTGTTTTGAGTAGTTGGAGATAAACAAGCTTCTTTATTAGCGCGATGTTCAACCGAAGTGGAACCATACCTAGCCTAGCCGTAATTACCTCCGAGATATGCGTCTTGTTTCTACCAAAACAATGGCAAGCATAGTAGTGTAATAAGTCAAAAAAAGTAGGGGAAAATATAAAAAGTATAATTTTAGTTGCAATGACCAAGTTGCAAGCCTACGGTCAGGACAAATTATTTGTTGATGTTGGTCCATTCTTTAACTGGCCTAAATAGTCTCATCTATTAAATTCTTGTCAATAAAATTTCAAGAACTTAATTTGAATACGTACCGTTGAAAAAGAAAATAAAAGTGTTACAAGAAAACTCGTTTTCCATTGAAAAATGAAATTGTAGAGTGATAAACAGGAAAAAAAGTAGCTTTGGCCTATGACCACAATATTAGGGTGGGTTACCCCTGGGTGCATTTCATGTCAACTGTACGCCAACCAGGTTGGAAAACTGATATGATTTTCCTGACGTGTTGTTGCGACCAATGGCACATTATCAGCTGCAACCTGTGAGGGGAAGCATTTGAGCTGCAAACAACAATGCCCATCCATGATATACAACTATAGTGTACAATATTAATTCATTTATATTTTGGGTCACTACAAGTCTGAGGTGCGAGCAGACGAAGCCCATTGTCGCTGCAAGTATATGCAAGTTTTCCAGCCTGGTATGCTAATGGTCCACCACCGGGGCATTTGTTTAGGTATGCCAAAAATATGAGCAGTTAGTAACTGTGAATATTGTGCTCCAGAAAAACTGAATAATAGAGAAAACTGTGGTGTATGAGTCTTAATTTTATACTTTTTCATGTTAACTATGTATGTGGCTTTATTTTTAGTACACCAACTAACAAAAACTTTACTGGTTTGTATGCCGAACACTGAAAAAAACCTGAGTGTTCATTGACAATCTTCGGGCCTAAGAACATGGAATGCGCCCTGGGGGCTACAGGTATACCCATTGGGTACTAACATGTAAAGAAAGTTTAAACAGCGACCTTCAAAACATTTAAAAACTTCCAAATATTGTGACAAACATTAAGAATCTGCAATCCTCTTTATCGCTAATATTATGTATAAGATAAGTTATCTCACTTAGTTTTTCATATTCTGCATTGTTTAGTGTCTCAGTTATAGTTAGGGTTATGTTCAGGCATGGCTAGGATTAAGGCTAGAGGTACCATAAAGAAATTGCCCAATTGGTCGTAAAACAAATGCTTTTAGTCAGTTAAATAATCAAATGAATAATTTCATTTTTTATTTATGATACTCATATGGCCCCTCAGTTTCTAAATTTTCACTAGCTTTTCACTGTTTCGAATAGGTTGTCATTTTTAAAGAAGATACAATGAAACTTTTTTTATATGAAAACTGAGCCAAAGAAAAAAGTTTAAACAGGTTTTCATTGTGCAATTATCCTCCCTTCCACTGCTTATGTTCAAGCGAGCTATCCATTTACAAAATGGCTGGAAAACAAAGGGGAAAATGATTCCAAGAATAACTCTTGATTACTTGTGAATTGTAGGAAATTTAGAAAAAGGATACACATTTGGGCTTGCTTAGATACAATTTTATGAAAATAATTGCTATTCTTTATTTTATTCATATTATTCATGTAATCTTACACTTAAGTATTTTGTTTTCATTATTTGTTTATTGCATTTTTTTGGTGATATACTATAATTAAGTAATAGGCTCTGTAGACCTTGATTGATACTGTTTTGAAAAAAGTTTTTTCACTTGTATTTTTCATGCTCAAAATGTGCTTTACTTTTCTAAGGATATTTTTTACATGTGATGTCAAGCTTTCAAAGTTATATTGGCATAGCAAAAACACTTAACAGAGATATGGCTGCAGCACAACAACAAAGAAGCATGTCTGGACAATTTTCAATCATGGATGATGATGATAATTGCACAGAAGGTTATGATGAAGATTTTGACCCACCAGCTACTGCTATCATGGAATGTCCCATTTGCTTGCTGGTGTTAAGAAAGCCTGTACAAACTGCATGTGGCCATCGATTTTGCTACAACTGTATACTAAAGGTTATAAGGTGAGCAGTAATTAATTTACCTTAAATTTTGATAACTATACAACCTGGGGTGGGGGGGGGGGGTTCTGTTAGTTGAACTTTCTGGGGTTTAAGATTAAAACAGCAGATGTTCTGGGGTTTAAGATTAAATCAGCAGAAGCCAGTCCCTAAAGGGGGCTAAAGCTCTCTGCAAAAAACTACCACAATTATGAAGAAATTGTATCCATTGTATTTGTTTTTGAATTTTTTAATTTGGTAACAGAATTCAAAGTAAATTAACTTCTTTTCTTCACTAAGACATCATACCATTACTTGTCATTAATTGAATTAGCATGTACTACACATCCTCCTTGGTGGCACATGGCAGATATTTATACCTGTTTTATCAAGGGATGAGATAGAAAGCGAAGATTTAACTATCATTTAGATGCACAGTTGAATCCTGTTATTTCCTGCCCAGGATAACTCAGAGTCTCACTAAGTCTAGATGATTTTCAATTCCCACTCGATCTTCCTGCCTTGTTTAGCTCAAATGTGTCTGGAATAAGTCAGACATCTTCCCTTCCCTCTTTGAATGTCTTACTTGGCATGATTTCACTGTAAGCAAGATTTGCATTCGGGTGCATCAACTAAGATGGCATATCAGCTTGGCATCAGACTGATGGCATATATAATGTCACGGACTAACAGATGCATTGATGAGATAAAAGTTGGTTGAGAGTGTGTTGAATAGGAAAATGGCATGCAATCTGCTTTTCAAACATGCTCAATTATTTGTCATGCCTGGAAAGCAGGGCCACAGGAAGAGGAAGAGGTTCTGAGGCCCTGGGACAACAGTGAAAGGTCAGACTATAATTTTTGCAACCACAACCTTTAGGTTAGGTAAAAATAGGTTTTAAAATATTTTTTGCAGTCATTTTCATACAATAATATAAAACTGGTTCCTCTTTATAAGGCAAACGTTGATCAATTCCATTCTTAAAGTTGCAATTACTTAATGAGGTCCCCTGAACCTTGAGGCCATGAAAGCAATTTGCCCTCTGGCCCTCTGCTGGCCCTGCTTGAAAGATTCAGGAATTATTATCAGGTGGATGTATTATTTCATTTTCTGTATTCTATAATCTTTCTAGAGAAGGAAGAAAAAAGTGTCCAGTTGACAACGAGGACATCAGTGAAGATCAGGTTTGCATTTCCATAATTTCCTTTGTTAGATGGGTAGAAACTTTTCCAATCATCAAGCAGCCAAGCTAATGGGGTGCAGACTGTCTTTATTTGTTTAATTCAAATGGAGCTTTAACTTAAGCTCCTTTCATTTGAAATCTTAGAAGCAACTCAATTAATTCTGCAGGTTATGTAAAAACTATGTTTCAGGGTTGGATAAAAACTATAGTGTTTTATCGTAATCTTAATTGATATTATCAATTTTTGAATTATTTTAATTTGTTGTATTATTTATAGGATTTAATTGTTTAAACGGTTTTTTGGGGGTACAGAACTTGAAAATGGCTGTGAAAAAAGCAAACATTTTATAATATATTGGCTAAAGGCTCTCTTCGAATCCAGTGGTAATTTTTCTTTAGGCTCGTGGCACTGATTGGTCAACTATACCAGTCTTGTGCTTGCATTTTTCTGATTGGCCTACTTGGATCCACAAATAGGTTTTTTTTTCATCATATTCTCTTGGACCCTTATTCTGACGTTTTATGCTCTGAGGAGTGTCAGACAAAAAAGCTTTTAGCCAATATGTTATAAAATGTTTCCTCTTTTCAAAGCCATTTAATAGTTTGCATTATATATACATGTCAGCCTAAAGTAAATAATAATAATTATTATCATTTCATTTATTTTCATTATTTCTATTATCTTGTTTTGTTATCGCGTACATTTTGAGTAGACCTCTAAAGCATTAAACACGAAACTCGAATTTTTCCCATAGCAGAAAAGCAATACTCAGCTATCAAAAGTTCAAGCAATAACTTGTGGTATAGAAACAGTCCCATTTTCAGAATGTGAATTGTGGAAAACTTAACCCAACGAATGGAAAAGCTCTCGAGAGTCTTAGAGACTCGACAGCCTCTTTAAGCAATATATAATTATCTTTATTTTATTATTTAATAATTTTATTTTAATTTAATGGGCTTAAATCAGCTTTTAGCTATTGTTATTATACATTGTTCTTGCCTACAGTTAGTAAACTTGGTTATGTCGTATTATAAGATAATATTAATTAGAGTTGCAATTTAAGATAGTCCTGTTCTGCATAGCACAGCGCGTTGAGCCCAGCCTATAAGGCATTGAGCATTTTATAAGAGACCTCAACCATAATCTTTGTTATTTTTGTTTTAGATATACCCCGATACGTTTGCCAAACGTGAAATTGGAAACTTAACCGTTAGATGTCGGAACTTTGGTGATGGAAAGTGTCAGTGGAAGGGTCGACTGTTAGAACTGACGGTAGGACTTACATAAATATATTTCAATTTTTTCTTTCTTTATTTGAAGTTGATACAACCTCTAGCTATACTCAAGCTAATTAACTAATTTAAGTTACCAACACTAAGGATAATGTAAATCAAATATAACCGATGTTGCATACGTATTCCTTGCAAAGGTCACAAGTACAGTTGAACGATGAAAAATCTGAGATTTTATTCTTGAAAATTTGTAAAGTTTGGGCAAATTTGAATTATGTTCTATATCTGTATGACACGGTATGTAATCATTATATTTTGTAACGTGGCTCCGCTGAAGAGTTTCTTAAGTTATATGAACATTCTTAATGGAAAATGATTCATCCATAATGGTTGGATTCAAACCGTTGAATGCTTTATGAATTTCTCTTGCAAGATATTGTAAATATTTCTTATGAGAAGTTACTGATTTATTCTTTATTAAAAGTTGTTTGAAAGCTGATTTTCGAGAATGGTTATAGGTCTTCGGTTTTGCAACCTGACAGAACTCCAGCATTTAAGATAACAGGTGCTGGCAAACATGGACATCAGACGGCAGAAAATGTTTCTGAAATTTTAGCAACTACGTGTTGGGTTCATGCCTGTCTAATTACGGGATTGCCACCCGGTAGCATTCTTTATTGGATGTCATATAGGCTGGGGACCGTTCCCTTACGCTAGGCTACCTGTGACACATTAAGACAGTAAAAAAACTCCTCGAAATGTATGCCACGAGGTTTTTTGGAGTATCCTATTCTCGCTTACTCTTGACGTCCTCTAACGAAAAAATAAAATTTAAATCTTTCCTATTTTTTTTTATTTATTAGAAATTTTGAAACACGAAATAAGTGCTATAATTGCTCAAATCAGCTGAAGCATAATACCTGTATTTAACTGCTCATCCATGTTTGATATAGTGTTGCCTCGTTTTTCTTACTAGCCTCATTTGCGTGACTGTATGTATGAGGTGGTTCCCTGTACGAATGCATGTGGCCAAAGTTTGCTGAAAGCTAACCTCCAAAAGCACTTAAAAGAAGAATGTTTAAAAAGAATTGAGACGTGTACATATTGTCAGAAGAAAGTGGTTTTCAAAGACTTTGATGTAGGTTTGCTCATAATTTGTTTGTAGCCTGACTCATTGATATACGTAAAAATTTAGATTTTGTTAAATCTCTGGCGCGTTGTACAAATCTTGGTTATATTGCTTAAAGAGGCTGTCGATTCTCTTTAGACTAATGCGTACTATTCCTTTCCTTTCTACACTAGCTCCCACATGCATGGCCGCTGACAGCCTAATTGCTGGCCCTAGGTCAGCTGCAGATACTCGTTCAGGCAGCCTTTTCACTAACCCGGTTTAAAACAAAGCTAATCTGAGTGGATTATCTTTAACCCGGGTATCTTTTAACCCACCTGTGGGCTAGTGGGAACGCCGAATAATTCGCTGCGAAAAAGTAGAAACCATTCCTACTTTTTCGCTGCGAAATTTTTCGCCTTGTAAAATAAACCAATCAGAACAGCAATTGAAGACAGCTAACACAAACCCAACTAGTGAACAAGAGAGAAACACTCTTTTCACAACAAATCTTTGTCGTCGACGTGAAGATGCTATGCAAGGTAAACATATCTAAATCAAAAAGTATGCAAAACGACAGAAAACTACGCAATGGTTCAAACAACAACATGGGTGAAGAATGTGTAACCTATGACTAGGCCTAAACAATGCTGGGAAAATCCCGCATCTATAACATAAACAATGGAAGGGGACGTTTCTAGCAACAGGCGTCTTTGGTGCAATAAACGACAAAAGCTCCACATATGTAGTTGGCGACATTCGAAAGTATTTATTCCTGGTCATGTAAGCGTAAGTCCCTTACCAAAAGATGAAACTCCCCCTTCTGCAGACGTTCTGAATAATTTTCGAACCAAGTACTCCTTTCTTTGCTTTTTTGCTCGCTTTTTTTTAATAACAACAATCTTCGAACAGACGCCATTCTCTTTGACATTATTCGCGGTGAATTCGCAAAAGAAATTCTGCAAGTGGAAATTAAACTTCGAATTCGCAGCGAATTCGCTTCGCGCGAAAAATTCGTCTCGTGTAAATCAGGCTTAAGGTAACCGCATGTGGCCCGCGGGTCGCGGGTTGCCGACCCCTGGTTTAAGGTGTCAGTGGTTTACTTGAAGGGAGTCTCGAACCTCTTGATTTCAGTCAAAGAGAGTTTGCGTGGCTCTCTTATTATCACCCCGAATTAGAAAAGATATGCGTCTATATGCAGTTCCCTCTCATCCCCATTTCCTCTTTTTGGGAAAGCAGTCATTCTCACCCCGTTCCCTCTTTTTAGAAAACCATTCCCTCTCGCCCAATTTCATCTTTTTGGAAAACCACTCTCTCTCGCCCAATTTCATCTTTTTTAAAAACAATTTCCTCGCACCCCATTTCCTCTTTTTCCACAACAATTCCTTCGCACCCTATTTTCTCTTTTTGGAAAACCAGTCATTCTCGCCCCTTTCCTCTTTTTCGAAAACCATTCCCTCTCACCCCAATCACTCTTTTTGCCTATGGGCGTGGGCTCAGTTGCCTTTCTGCTTTTGATTAAAATAACAGATTCTGATCTTCTTTGAATCAGGCAAAATTTCAAATATTTTTTTAGCTTATCTTAAAGTTAAGTTTTATTTTTTAATTAGTTTGTGTTTACAATTTTCATATTTGCAGGAACATGCTGGATCTTGTCCAGAATATCCAGTACATTGTCCAAACAACTGCTCGGATGATACTTATCCTAGAAAAAAGGTATTTTTTATCCTTTAGTTAAAATTAATCGAAATGAACTGAAGTTAAAGTCCAGTTAGTAAACTGTTTAGAATTAACAATAGGCTATGTGGCGAGTTTATGACTATGAAACAGTGAGAATTAGTCTTACGTTTCCGAATGGATACGTAACAGTAGGTCTATTGTATACTCCAATCAATGGGGAATTTAAATGGCAATGCATTGGGACATTGTGCCTTTAAACTGGAGACAGGAATCATAGCCTTTGCAATTAAATTTCTTTGTACATTGGAACCTCCATCAACGGACACCTCTATACAATTGACACGTCCAAACAACGGACAGATGTTTGAGTCCCAAGAAAAAGTTAAAAAAAGATGACACCTCCATACAGCGGACAGCTCTCTACAACGGACAATAACATTGGTCCCACTGGTGTCCGTTATATGGAGGTTCCACTGTAATTTCAGATCTGGCTATCTAATAGGTTATGGTGAAAGATTGATAAATGGGTTGAATTGGAAGTCGAGTTAGCTTGAATACACTAGTTTTCACGAATAAGCATCCAACACCTCTTAATGTTTTGGAAAATTTCGTAACAAAATGTTTTGGAGAGTTTTTTATGAGTTACATTTTTTGCGACGATTTTTGCGAATTTTGACATTTTTAGTCCTATGTATAATTTGCTGCAAAAATTGTTTGTTTCACTTTAGCAATTATTGCGGAGATAAAGACATGTCATTTAAAATTGGCCGTGAATAAGACTGATTTATTAAATAAGGCCGTGATTTAATGACAAGACAATAAATTTTTTGTGTTTCAAATCCTGTGCTAACCAGTCAACCACATTGATCTAAATCCACGACCTTCAAAGTTCTGAAAGTTCATTGCTTCTTTGCTCTGATTGCTAAGTTTCTTAATTTTTTTGAATATCCATTACCTGTTTTTTAAAATAAAGTTTCACATTAAAAGTTTGGCTCAATAGCTAAACAGTAGTTGAGTGTAGAATACTTGGTGCTGTGATTTCCGGATTTCACAATATTACTGGCTGTTGGAGGAGTTAAAAAATGATTAAGCGTTCTAGCCCCTCTTGATGAAGGAAATATTCCCCTACCGAAACATTTTATATACCAGATTTCTTTATTAGATATGAAAGTAGGATTCCAATTTACATGAATAAATACTATTTGTTTATTTGCCTATTATAAGATATGAATAAAGAATACAGAATTTTGCTCAAACTGGTGCATGGCTTATAAAGAATTTTAGTTTCATTATATTTTGAAATAATGAAACTTAAATAGTGAATTTAAGTATATTTTAAAATCCCTATTGCATTTGCTTAGACAGGTACAAAGAAGTGACTGTTTTAGCTTTGAACTTTTTTGGCAGTAAATTTCCCCGGGTTTCTCTTTCCTGCAAATAAAATAGCAAAAACTATGCTTTGGGACCGGTAATTTTGTTATGAACATCAAAAGTTTTTGTAGGGCTCTTAAGTTGGAGACGTCGCTTCTTGTCTCCGTATGTTTTAAAGCCACATCTTGTAGCCCATTTGGGGACAACGTCAATCTTTAAATCCCCACCCCCTTGAGGACCCATCATTAGTATTCCATGAAATGTACTTTCAAAACTCCATTCTCGTTTGACACTATCATATATACCCATAATTCATTTTTATGCATTTTCATTTTCTGTCTCGACCTTTTAGTTTCATAAGGGTTAAATCTTAAAGTTTAAAGGCAACAGTTATTTTCCCGCACTATCTACTGATTAAATCTTAGTTTAATCCAGTTGTTTTACTCATTTGATAGACATTAATGTCAGTTTCATCTTTTTCCTGCAGCTTGACGAACATTTGAAATTTGTATGTGTTCGAGCAGTGGTGCAATGCCCCTTCAATGTTTTTGGTTGTAAATTCGAAGTAAGTATTAAAACCATATCGATCACTTTCTCGGTATTATGTAGCCAAATTTTGCTATGTAAAAGGTGGGATATAGAAAAACAGCTAAGTAAGATTCTGTTGACCAGGGCGAAATATTAGCTAATTTTGTTAATACAGTTTCTCGCAAAAAGCTGTTTTTATTTCAATCTACTAACCGTGGATGGTAGAGAAGAATAAAGAATCTAAAATCTGTTTGCTGATTATAAATTTCTAGAGGCAGTTCTCTCATATGGGTACGGGGAGCGTCCGTGTTTAGGCCTCTTCGTGGCGACTGTTGATAAATCTAAATAAGATGTATAGGTTCAGCCCTTATAATGACATTTGAAATACAATCGTTTTGTTACCAATGTTTTAGAACAAGAAGTTGTGAAATATATTGCTAGTTTTCTATTTTGTTGGTTTTAAGATTAATGATGGTGGGCTGTTTTTCGTGAGCTTAGTACAGTCCATGAAGCATTTTAGTGATAGGTCGAACAAAATGAGTCTGCTTTCTAACAGATGATAAAGGGGGTTGTATCCATGGGGCCCACTGACCCCGAATCCCTCTATTTCGAACAGTCCCTCTAAGGCAAACAATTATCTCCACGATAACAACGCAATTTTTACCTTGGACAACACAAAACATTTATTAAACTTTTTTCATAAGAATATAGTTAATAAAAATTCTGGGGCTCGAAAATGCTACATTTTTATCAAAGGTATGCGTTTTATCACAATTTTAAACTTTCTTTTTATTTCAGGTTTCATTAACACAACAGCAAAATATAATCTTAAAGATGTTTTGAACTGGTGCTAGGACTTGCCTCTTTTCCATTACATTAAATGATTTACTCTCGGTGTCGTTTGCAAATACTTTAAGACGAAATTTAGGCCCAAAATTGAATTAAGAATGTTGACGCTCAGCATAACTAAGGGGGTCTTATTTTTGAATTATGAGAATCCCTTTTTTATTTGCAGGGGGCTCGTGCTGATGTCAGCCAACATTTCGAGAAATCGCTAATGCTGCATATCAGTGAGTTACTTGCTAATTACACGGCACTCGCTGGCAAAGTGGACAAAGAAATTGTTCCCGTGAAATCTCTTCAAAAAGCATCTGTACCAGAGCTGTCACAGAAATTGGTGGAAATTTCAGGAAAGGTACTGCGTTGTTTCCCCTGTACGGTAGATCCTATTTCTCTAAATGGACTGATTCCCTACAGCATAGAAGCAAGGGGCAAAGGCACGGAGATAGGGTACAGAATATTATCATGTCATAATTTCATTTAGGTAGTTGCCCCTACAAGTGTGTTAGCGTTAGGTGATTGGTGAAGTGAACCAGTTGTTTTAGTACGTTGATTCTATTTTCAAGGGGGTATGTACGTGAAAGTAGCATGCTTCCAGGGGGTATAGCTCGACCAACTTACTAATAGGTTTTTGTAAATCAGTCAAGTAACAGAACAGCTGAATTCATCTCAGCATCTCCTCCGCAGTGTAAGAGATTTTGCATGCTGCTGCATTCTACCTGCACACTCTGCCTATAGGCCAGTTCTCTTCCTTTGCACAGATTGAGTCAGAACTTATTATGCGATTTTGCCATCAATATTATTATGGATTGTGGATGTAGAAATAACCAACAATAAGAATTGGTGAAGGATTTCATATTTGACATCGTTTTTCCGTTTCGAAAATCACCTAAATATTTAAATGAACAGACTTTTAGATAGAAATCATAAGGACAATAACAACGTGTCTCTTACTTTGAATTTCAGGTAGATGCTTTGCAGGCTGGGGTGATAGATGCCAAAGAAAGAGGAGACCAGGGAATCCAGCTCGCAGAGTTGTATTACTCTAATCAGAACAGTGTTTTCAGTCAACTCAAGGAGAGTGTGAAAACATTAACTGAGCGTTTTGATGCACGAGAGTTTACAATAGCTGAAATACAAGCAAAAGTTTGGAACGGTAATTTTATTTGGAAGATCAACAATTTCGATAAATTGTTTCAGCAAGCAAAGTCAAATGAGGTCCCAGCAATTCACAGTGTTCCATTTTACACTGGTATACCAGGTAATTAAAGCAATATTCCTCTGAGTGTTATGCATCAATATGAGGAGGATCTGGGTAGGAGCAGGACAGGAAGCCTATGGCTGGGGTAGGGGTGGGTACCGTAAGAAGTTTATTACAAGTAAAGATGGGGTCACACCTGCTCAGTACCCCCTCCCCCATTAATGTTGATTATAAACTTATGTTTTTGCCTGCACCACAAATCGTTCAAGCAAAAGCATAAAAAATTTAGAAAATTGAAAGTTCAGTTTAGCTCAGTTTATAATATTATAGACAATTTGAAAGACCACGTGTCTAAACGTAGAGTCCAGTGGTGAGTTTGATTGGTCAAACTTGTACCATCATTGCACAAAAAACCAATCAGTTTAACAAGTTTTGAGTTCCGAAAAATTGTCATTTCATTAACAAGAGAGCGTGTTCTAGCATGCTTTGAACGTTTCTGTCAGCTGATTTAAAGTATAGTAAAAGGGGGAATAAACGTGGGACCCTCTCAATCCGCAAAAGAAGCATTGTGATTGGCGCAAATGCTCTTTAACTCCAAGGATGCGTAAATGGTCATTCATTAATCTCATTTATTCGTTTTTGAATCACATAGTACTAGCTGACTGATAGTTTACCATCTTTAACACCAGGATACAAAATGTGTCTTCGAATAAATCTCAACGGCGTCGACTCGGGGGCATCAACACACGTTTCAATGTTCATCCATTTGATGCAAGGGGAGTTTGACTCAATACTGCAGTGGCCGTTTCCGGGGCAAATCAAGCTGATGGCTGTTGACCAGTCAGAAGAAGAACAGGTTCACGTAACTGAAACGCTCCTCTCAAGGCCTAATTTACAAGCATTCATAAGGCCGCGAACACCGAGAAACCATAAAGGTTACGGGTATGTTGAGATGATTTCTCATATCGTACTGCATAGCCGCGAGTATATAAAAAACAATTCAATGATTGTTCATGTTTCTGTTTCTTTAAATGACTGAAAGTATTTTGTGCAATGTATTATGGAATTCTTCGTTTCATGTCGTACATAACAAATATGTGGTTCCATCAGCATGGAAATTGGCCCAAGATTCCCCAAGCTTAGTATTTCAGAACTAAGGCAATTTTGTCGTTTTTTATGTTTCAATTCTATTGGTAAATCTTAGAAGTGATCACACGAAGTAAGCTTATTTTTTTGTAAAAACCAGTACCCGTCAACGTCCAATTGTACACAATAGCTATGGAGATCACATGAATCTATACTGGTCATGCCAAATGCACAACGCTAACCCCCCCCCCCCCCTCCCACAGAGGACACGTTTATCATGATTTGATGGCATAATGCTCATTTTTTGCCATTTTTAACTTTGAGATGACGCTAAATGTGCAACTACTTTCCACACTTCCACTTTGCTTAATTCAGAGGTTTAATTTTTCTTGCCCATTTCAGATTTCAAGGAAATTTGTATATGTTTAAGGCACTGGAAAAATTCTGTAAAGATCCTTTCAAAAATTTGCTCAAAAGTCTCCTAAAATTTTCATAAAATCTCAAGAAATCCAGTTGAGCAGTTTGCAGAGCATTTTGACAAAGTCTTTGGTGCCTATAAATTGTTCAGTTTTAGTTGAATATAGATATTTTTGGTGCACCATTAAAGATACCTTGTCTGCGACTTAGGTGTCCCATTGTCATGCTCTGCATTCTGGAGTTGAGCCAGTCAATATCCCAGTGTTATGAAATTCAGGGTTTGTCAACACAATCAATGAACTTTGAGAAAGGCTAATGAAATCAAATGAAACTTTTTTGCTACACTCCAAGGCTGCCTTGTTTTAATTGTTCTGTTTCCAAAGTGGGTTTTCAACGCTCCAGGGTATTGGTAGGAGAAAGGATAAACATTTTTGACTTTGTAGATACTGATTTTGGTTCTGTAATGAACTTCTGTAATAATTATTTGTAGTTTTCAGACTTAAATAATTTTTTGCATTTTATTTGATCAGATTTAAATGTTTTAACAAGCTAAACAATTCTTTAAACCTCCTTCAGGAATTTTATGCATAAGTATGTTGGCTTCAACATTAATTGTGATTTGCCACCAACTGGTTGGAAAATTACCCTGGAAAGAGGTTTTTAACTTTAATGGAGCTATGATTTCTTGGTATTGTCAACATCCTTAAGTTGTGATCATACAAAGCCCTTCCTTTTAATACGATTCAACAAAATAAAAATAAGGCCTTTTAAAATCTGTCTAAAATTCAATCATTTACCCAAAGCTGCATTAGCTATTTTATGCTGTACTCCAGTGGCGGCCTGGCAGGGAGGCCAGGGGGTCAGGGCCCCCAGCTAACTTTTTTATAGGGACGCCAAAGCTTGTTTAGGGCGCCGAAAACTCGACAGAAGTTTGATACGACCGACTTGTCTGGTTATTAGTTCTCTAGGAGATCAGCAGAGACAAAGAAGACCCCTTAAAATTCAAATCTTTATTGGGGTGCATGCCCCATACCCCGTAGAACAGTCTCACTTCAGGGCACGTCATGGTGCCCCTTTAGTACTGTATTATCCAGAAAAACATTTGTACAGTTCGCATGGGCGCAAAAATTAATCAATTTTTTAGAGCAGTTTCAGGAAACTTACTGTTAAATTCTTTTGTGTGGAGGTCATAGCACTCATGGGGCACACAAATATACTCCGAAGACAGTCGGTGTTTAGGGTGTCCGGACTCATGCCGCACCCCCTTCTATGGAAAATTTTGAGTTTCAAGGAGTCTCTTTGGCTCTGCTGGCCTTCAGAGACCTAATCAAGAGACATTTCGTTTGTTTAATTGCTTCATCCTAGATTAGTTCGCATGTTATCTTAAGTCACTTCCACGAACGTTCAGTTTTAGGTGCACAAGATGACAAAAAAAACCCTAGAAAGTGCATCCAAAACTAAAACCTAATGAAACCAGCTCTTATTATGTTTCTTCAAAAAGGATAAATTAAACAGATTACTTTTAACTTAAAACATTGACTTCGTGTTTCTCAGAGATGCTGGGGAATGGGGCGCAGGGGGTCAACTGCCCCTGTTGCTTTTGATAGGATGGGCAAGGGGACCAGAGTGCCCTTTTCATTTAAGTGCCCTTGAAACCAGCCATTTTTAGTAATCAGATAGATTTGTATTAAATTCTGTTTGTAGTGTCTAATTCATGACGACATTTCTCAAAACTTGTAAAAAAATTCCTGATGCCAAAAGATAGCCAATGTTCAATTTTTTCCTGGTACAATTTACTTACATTGATCGTTATTTCAATGTTCAAGATGCCTACAGAAGATCGAAATAAAATGGCACATACGAAGGAATTAGTAGAAGCTGAGAATTGTCTCTCGAATGCCCTTTTACTCAAGCCTGCCCCCTTGCCCCTTGGTTGTTCCAGCGCCGCTGATGTTTCTAACCAGTAGGTACTTCAGGTTTCTTTTTCAAGGGCCATGCATTGATTTTGACAAGAAAGTTGGGTCGAGCCTAATTTTCTTAACTGTTGCGTCTTGTTTGGTCTTTAATAAAATTTCTTTAAAGTTTGATGAAATATTTACTTCATTTTGTATCATCAAATGACAAAATCATTTCTAGCACCTTTCACTTGTGACATAGTGAATTCAAAGATTTGTTAGAAAGGGCGCCATTTTGCTGCTGGCCCCTCCAGGCGAAAACGACCAGGCTGCCACTGCTGTACTCATCAATGTTTCAATCAGAAAGGAGACCAATTTGTTATAATATTATACCTTATTCATTTGAAACAGTATTCTGCAGACAGGAATGTAGTTTGCATATTTAGGCCTACTGAAAGACAATGATTGCCCTCCAAGTGCTATTGGCCTCTTTTCTTTCCCTTCTCATTGAGCAAACATACTTCCAATTAAGTAGTTCTAGTTTAAACAGTATGTAAAAATGCTTCAGTGCACAATAGCTTTCTTTTACAACAGCCAAAATTAAAGATTAGCACAGCTTGTTTATTCTCTTATAGTCATTGCAGCATTGTAGTCAAAATCTAATCTGTTGGCAAGCAAATTATAGATGTGTAAGATTGAAACAAGCAGTTAGTTTGGTTTTAAAATGGTTTTGTTTGTCTGAATACAAATATACCTGAAATATGATTGAATTTTCTTATGTTATTAGTCGATTTTATGAAAGGTATATTCTTGACATGAAGTCCCTTGTGTCCCTTGTGTAAAGTTTAAAGAATCTGCAAAAAGCTTCTCCTTGTGAATGCTAAATATCCTTTTTATGTACATCATAGCCCCAATCATAACCAGCAACAGCTTTCTGCAATTCCATTTTTCACAGATGTATTTTCATCTTGGTGAACCTAGCCTGCGTGCAAACTCTACTGTTTTCAACTCTGCTCCTCTGTTTCCTTTTTCTATCTTTCTGTTGAGTTGAATTAAAAATTTATTGTTTGGCTCCCAGTAGAAACAATAAATTGTTAATTCAACTTAACGGAAAAAAAGAAAAAGGAAACAGAGGGGCCAAGTTGAAAACAGTAGAGCTGCATGCAGGCTAAGTGAACCAGTCTATGCTCAGTAGCATGTGCTGCAACCCAATCTCTGCCTCTCCTTTGTTTGGAAATCTTTCCAGTTCTATATTTCCAGGAAATCTGCCCAGTTTGAAATCTGTTTTGGTCCCCTTTTCACCTCTCAAAGACAGCTTCAATCACTCATACAAGTAATCCAGAGTGATAGCACTGTATTGTCAAAGTTCCTAACTTTCAGGAGGAGAAGGCAGACAGCTTAGTGGGGAGACATCTGACAAGTTAGTGTAGAACTAAAATGCATGATCACTTGTTGCAGGGGCACTACCATACTGAGGTGTTGCATTCATCAGTGAGGATACCTGAAAAAGTTTTAGTTTCATTTTATTTTATGTATTTTGATTTAACATGGAAAACTGAAAAATAAAAGCACATGATAATGGACAACAGACTAAGGCCCTGTTCATATGGGAATGATTTTGTATGATTCTGTGTCATTGCATTCCAAAAATTGAAACCCTCATTTTGTGTTCACTCAAGAACTCTTGGAATTGTACTGTTATTTCCAAAAATTGGAACACACTCAAAAGTAATAGAAAAAGTGAAACAGCATATAATTGTCACAATTTGTTCTGTGTGAGCAAGAGAACTGGTCTTTAGAACAAAATGATTGCTGATTTGGCTCACACTTGCACTGTTAATATAAAAATGCAGGCATGGGAAGGAATAGTAAACTTGGTTTTCAACTTTTAACAAAAAAGTGGACTGGAATGATTGAACATTCCTATGTGAACAGAAGAAAAACTGGCACATAATCATATCACTGTTCTAAAATTTGGAATGTTATTGGAACAGTAATTGTTTCCATGTGAAGGGACTAAATAAAGAAGTAGCTCTAAAAACCCTATACTAATCGTGAGAAGAATCTCTTTAATAGAAAACAAAATATTTATCTTTAAAAGGAACACTGAGCATTAGGAATTCATGTGCAACTGGTTTGTGGTTTTTTTAGCTTCAAAATTGAAGATATCTAAAATCATGAAATTAATTGAGTATATTTCAGAAGGATCTCATTGATGTTTGAAATTGGCATCTTATCATATGTATTACCTGCTTGAATTTAGCTCTAACTGTTTCTAAATCATCAAAAAGACTTTGGTCCTGTGGATCCAAACCCTTATTTTCCATCTTCAGTAGTTTTGTTTTCATTTGCTGCAAAACTTTGACCAATCTTTGGCTATGTTTGAAATCAAATAAATTTTACAAAGGTCACAGCTATAGAAGGGCCTTAAAAATTATCATTATAAGATTTCAGAATTAAATGCCAGTAATCTTTATTTATTGGGAAGTTGTCAATATCTGAAAGTAGTTAACCAATTTAGCAAGAGCTTTTTTTCTGAAAACTCAATTTCCTAAGAGATGTAAGGTATTAAGAAAAATCTTTTAGAATATCAGAAAGAAGTCAATGAAACCTAATTTGTGTTGAAAATCTAAATCTAATCCACCTGCAAATCTAAAATGGTGTTGAAGATTAGTGAGCAAAAAGAGGATATGCCTATTTTGATAATATAAATTAATTAATTAACATAATAAATAAAGACACAAGGCTGTTATAAAATGTTGTTTTTCTAAACCATTACAAGTAAATGAAAAGGCATACATTTAAGGTGATGATTGGCAATAAAAAGGCAATATAACCACTAGTATTTTATTCTAAATCACTTTAAGAAGTTGTTCCTTATTCAAGAAATGTCTTCTGGGTGGATTGTAGTTTTTTGTAAAATAAAACTTTTCAGTAAAAAGTTGCACTAACCTTCCACAATCTTCATCTTGTAACATAAGCATAGTTGAACAAAACCCATGATAAAAGCCGACCTATAAAAGAAGTTGTCCAGCTACTTCAAAAATAACAACAGTACTGATTTCCTTGCCACTTAACCTGGCAATAAACTCAAACTCAAAAAACTCAAAAAAAATTTCAGCAAATCAAGTTAATTACAAGTTACGTCATTCTAAAGTTGTTGAATACAATCAATAAATGTAAATTTGAAGAAAAATATTAATACGAAAAGGTTTAAGATAAACTACATTAGATTTACTTAATTAGCTGATGGACACATGGAAAGAACTCAAGACAGAGCTATCAAAGCCATGTGCCCAGATGACGTGATTCGATGATATAAATATATTACATTTTTTTAGCTTGAATAATAACAGTAAGAATCAGCAAAGGTTGTTTTACATGAAACAATAACTTGTTTCACATGAGAAAAAAATTCAAAAATTTCATTGTTATGATGACTATCAGGCAAATTGAATAATTAACATTTACATGTTGGTCTTACGATGGATTATATTACATAATTTAGAATGAATTTATTCATTATTATAACTTAATTGGCACTAGACCTCTTGTCCAAATGCTTTGCCTCTTTCAACACCAAGCTTGAACCCTTCTACATCACCGACAAGCTGCCCTTCAAAATATCCTTCGTTGTAACCATCAAGATGTAATCTAATTTGAAAGAAAGCAGGAGGTTAGTACTAGAGTGAGTGTGGCTATTTATGAAGAGACTGTGATTTACAATGGCAATGGCTGACCTAGAAAAGGTGAGATTTTGAATTTTTTATAATAAATAGTTCTGACAGAATGTAATGAAATAAAATATTGTAAAAAGTCAAACTATTAAATGCAATCTATTGCATTAACTTTGACCTACTTCTGCTCTATGAGGACAATGTCATCGAAAATATCGTCTGCATTGCGGATGTCTCCTTGTGGCTTGGCAGCCATTGTTGTCGTTGCTGTTGCTATAAATTGAAACCATTAGTTGTTGATGTTGCTATTAAACGAGTGGGGGCGGGACGAAATGGGCGTGTCCATTGAGAAATAAGACGACGCGCCTTCTTTTCGCTCTTAGTATTATCAGTACCACCATTTCTATGAGTACCACGCTCTTTTATTGGTACTATTTTTCTATTCCGTCCGAGCCTGATCTCAGGCTAGTAGTTTATTAGCTTTCACTTATTTTTTTAATACGAAACAAGGACATATGACTCGATAGCTCCTCGCGAGTTTTTCTCATGTGTCCTTCAGCATAACAAAACCACTTTATCTGATGTAATTAATTAATTAAATTTGTGAAAATGCTAACTTTTGTATTCTAATTTTTAATTCTTGGTATATTGTAATTAACATTTGTTTTTGCTGATAAAGATTTTGAGTTTGCAACGAGTACTGGACAGTCAGAAAAAATTAAGAAACTTCGGTACTCGCAGCAAATAAATCAAGAAACTGTTTAATCGTAGCAAAACTGAGAACAACGAAATTTTGGAAAATCCAAGAACTTGATTGCCTTGTTGGCCTAGAACTTACGACGCAAGGGATGGAACTATACTTCCCACATCTAAATACAGAATCAGAACGAAAGCGGATCTCTTGACGTGACAAAAAAGGGCATATCTTTAAAACTAAGGCGTGTGTCAGTAGAAAAATTCATTTGTCTTCAATCTGATGTGTTAAACTAACTTGTACTAGCCCAAGAGTACTAGGGTCTAGTTATACATAAAGTTATAGGGCTGCAAATTATGGGTTTTTAAAGGTATTAAAATCCCTTAATTACATCATCGATGACATCATAGTTAAGAAAATCTTATAAAACAATGAGTATTGAAATTTCCAGAGCATTAAGAAACTGGAGTGCTCAACATCGACCTTTGTTTCTTATAAAAAATGAATGTAATGCTAGAAATGATGATACACCCCCTACTCATTGCAATATTGGGTGGCGGTGGCGGTGAGGGGTGAAGTTGCAGAGTCCTCGCCAAGAATTTGGGGGGAGGGCTAACGAAAGTTGGGGGCAAGGCTTTTTTCACCTTTATTGCAGCTTTGAGATAAAGTTAGAGGAAAAAGTGAGAGGCCCTGGCTACCCTGGCCACCCCGGCCCCCCGGTTGCGTGGGCCCTGAATTGCTCCCTAACATCCCTTGGCACCGCCAGTGCACAACAATAAACTTATTGGAATCCATCATTAAAAATCTTGGACTAAGATTGTCGTACCTCTTCAAGAAGTATGTCAATCACGTTGACAGCTGATGTTCTTTTTGAAGCTTTGTTAAAAGCCTTCCTAAATTATCGTTTCTTGTTCATTTTCATTCTTCGAAAGCTCGATGCTCTTGCTGATCAACATATTTCATTTCATCATTTTCATGTGATCAGTTCTTCTTGTACATGTGCTTCTAACCTGACCATAGAAAAGGTACCAACACAGTTATGCCATGCCAAGGAATAAAGCACACCCGGTTATCATAATTTCGGACCACCAGTATTTGTAAAATTGTCTGAGGACTTGAATATCAATTAATAACAAGAATAGCAGCGAAGAGCAATTTTGTTTTTCTGCGTCAAGTTTAACTTTCTCTATTCCGACCTAAGAATTGTGTTTTGTGACCTTACCTCACTTTCTAACGAAATTCCGGTACCGGGTAATCCAGTATTCAAAAGACACCGGATAATAGTCAGAATGAGTTTCACGTGACCGAGAAACTCTCTTAGGCCAACGGGAGATTGTGATGGAAGGGAAAGCATTGTTGTCATGACTGAACATTGGACTTTTGTAAATAAAAGCATTCCAATAAAATGGCCAAACGAATTTGTAAATGCTTGAATGTTGTCTTGAACATAAATGAGAAAGAAACAGAAGAAGTAGACGGCAAAGGACTGCTAGGAACGGATGAAAATGTCTCTGACGAAGATGTGGATGAATTTTTCAATGGCCATCTGCTACTTGTAAAGCTGGCATTTGCTGGAGTGGAAGTGGTAATCATTTAAAGCTATATATTTCCAAATAAGCTAACAATTAATTGAATTGTTTGTATCCCGCCGTTCGTTGATAACTTCGAGCATTCCTTTGGTTTAAGGAAAAAATTTTCCCCCTTGTCCTATATTCTACTTGTATGTTTATGTTGCAGTTATATGTCCCAACCAGGTTACTTTCATCTTATGTAAATTTCAAACATTAGCAAATATCAATTCGAGCAAAGATTGTGAATTGAATCTTGAATCTTTTAAAGATACCACATAGCATCCAGAACGTAAACCATTGTTTGTACAAGATAGCACCCTAAATTGCAGTACATAGATATACGGAGTCAACTTTATCTAAAATTGAAATTTAAGCTCCACAGTATTATCATCCGACATAAGATGTAAGGTTTTTATCTTTAACAATTATCTTTTTTTTCGTTTAGCAACAGCAAATTTTGATGAAAACACGCACTGTTGGAGATTACAAAATCTACAAATGTCTGAATTGTGGTCTTAGCACTCATGCCATTCACACTTTCAAAGGACTGGAAAGGGTTGTGATCAGCAAAGACCTGGTAAATTTGTGTTCATAATTCTTTAGTGATATAAGGTGTAATATAGAAAGGTATGTGTTCAAGGGATTTATTCTTAAGACATTGATAGCAAAGCTTTATGGGGGTGTGTCTAGGAAAATGTTTCTAGGGACATTCCCCAGCCTTTTTCATCTTGCTATGTTCTGTTTATGCTGAATAAAAGACGAATAGGCATTTTTTTGGGGCACAAGGGGTGCACCTCATTTGACAGGTAATGGCAGGGGTATGTGGAAAAAACTCTGAGTATCATAGGGTACTCAACCATTCTTGGATCCAGCACCAGTTTAACAAGCTATTATGCACTATGTTCTATGATCTAGATAAATGTTCTACTTAAAGTATATCTTGATGGCCACGCCACACAGGGGGCAAGGGGGGTCATGGCCCCTCCCACATATTTTTGCTGAACGAAATAATAAAATTGGCTTAAATTATTCATATAGATATACCTTAAGATTGCCATGAATACATTGAACCAAAGTACACAATTGAAACAGCATCAGCCAAATGATTGTGAAACTTTGTTTACATTGGCGACCCCTCCAGTTTAGGATCTGTGATGTGGGCTCTATACCTGCAAAGTACTAATAATACCAAGGAAAGGAAAACTTTATCATTTTCTCAATGCTCAACAAATTGTATATTATTACATGCTCCCTGGAGAACGAAAGACATCTTGCACAACATTTTTTTGAGTGTACCTTTGCTACCTTGCAAGAAACCAAAATAGTAATAAGCATAAAAAAATCAGGGCTGACTGAAGTCTTAGGGGATTAAAGCCCCCTTACCCCTGTAACACAGCTCCTGGATTGTTGGAATTCCTAGTCTAGATTTAATTCATTTAATTTCAGCTTGGTGAATCATCATATGATAAGATGAGGCAGTCAGAAACTTTCTCAACTGCTTTCAAAATAGTTTTGAATGACTTGTCCTCTGATGGTTCTCCCAAACATGGTAAGGTTATAAACTTTTCATAGTTCTTCTCGTCAACTCCTATGGCTATATCAATGCAAAAGCAAAGAAGGATTCAATGATTCATATTGTAGTGGCAAAGAACTTTGTTTAACAATTTTGCTTATAGTGTTGCTAATAACTCAGGTAGGTTAAATGTTAAGTTAAGAATGCTTAAAATTTCCATTTACAAAACTACTTTTGTTTGAAAACCAGGAAGAAAATGTTCGTAAATCATGCCATGAGATGGATTCAATGATCAAGTGGATGCTTTAGTAACTCAGCTAGATCTGAAAGAAATTGCATGTAAACATGTGGATAGTTAAGACATCTCAAAAGATGGAAGAGTACAAACTTGGAGTGTTTTCAACCAAATTTTGTATTATATAGTTTTTAATCAAAGACTGAAGTACGGGATAAAAAGAGCTATTTCATACTGCTTTGAAAGTTATGATCTGTGCATGAATGAACTTCAATTCTAGACTTTTTCGGTTAAGAAACTTTGATTCATGGTATTAAACCAGGCTCTTCTGTTTTCAGGCAATGGGTCCCAGTTGCAAATGTTCCAGCGATCTCTTTCTGATGCCAATTCTGAAGTGAATGATATAGTGAAAAAATACCTAGCGTTTGAAGAACAGGCAATGAATGAAAGAATACGGTAAGAAGATATGAATGCAATTTGAAGCTTGTCTGACAATGTGTGATGTCATTTGCTTGCCATTATCCCTAAGTGACCTTTGAAAATGTCATGCCACCTTCGCCATAGTCTTTATCGGTTTCTGTTGGAAGAAAAAACAGGAGGAAACTTTTGAATTTTATGTTTTTGAATGAATTGGATCAAACAAGGTCAAGTTGAAATTTGAAAGGAAAATTCCACAGTCTGATAACCTGATACTCATGTGACAAGGATTATCTAGCCAAAATCTTTTCCTTATTGTTCCTTAATATCTGTTCTCTTGAGTAGAATTTGAACAAAAAATGCCATCAATATGTTTTTAAAGTCAGTGACATTTCTCAGGAATTAATTAGCTGGTAAAAAAAGTTTTAGTATTTCTTGATAAAGGACAGGCTTCACTAAAATCATATTGTTCCTTTAGGCCTAGACACCATGCTGTTGCTGTGAAAACAGAAAATATGTTGCTCAGTTCCCACTCTTACTTTACTTTGTTACTTACTTTGAAACTTCAAACTAAAATTAATCATGCTGCAAGTGTTGTTCAGAGCCTGTCAAAATGCTTTCTTGAGATTGGGATTTACAAGAGCTTTCATTTGCTACCTCAATCTGTGTTGTAGACTCTACAGGATAGAAGTTATTAGAATCTGCGTGTGATCCGAATCTATGAGGTCACTTTACAAGCTAAGCTAGGTACACCATACATGGAATAACCCAAGAAACCTTTGGTAGCACAAGTTAGTATTTTCTTATTTGTTCAGACCTTATACCATTGTGATCAAACATTCGCTAATTGTGTAGATCATTTTAGGATTCACACTGAACAACAAAGAGATATTTTTGAAAAGCTTCAAGAGAAGGTAAAGATCGACAAGCAGAAGTTTTTAAGGTTAGTTTAGAATTTGTTTATCAAAAGTAGGTGTCATTTTTCAATAAAAACCAAAGATCTTAAACTTTATATTATACTGTAGAGGAAATTGCATTCTTAAGGGGGCTTTATTTCAAGAATAATTTGGTTTTGGTCACTTATTTGTTTTTCGAAAACATGACGTAAGTTGCATGAAACTGGTCAAGTTCATGCCAGGGCCATTATTGGCCCTATTTTTGTCTATTTTCAGACTGCTAAACAAATTCTAATAAATGTATTTTTTTGTTATTTATTCCTGCCATCAAATCTTTCCTTGTTGAAAAAAGATTTTAAAATCTGTTATGTTAAATGGTTTATGCTTAAAGGAGTAAATTTGAAAAAATGAACTACTCTTCAATATGAAATAGATATGGACATTAAATGTAGTTGATGAGAACTTGAGGCTAGCACATAGGCTATTGTCTGCATTGTTCTTTTTTGCAGAGCAAATTGTAATAAAGATTTAGTGAGATGGCTGCCGTGTTTAAAGAATTGGCATCATTTATTTTAACTGCTGAAGTTCTAATTGATTTTTCAATTTTTAGGCTTATCAACAAAAATGAACAAAACGCTCTCCAATCCTCGATTTCTGATGCAATGGAAGATATGAAATTAGTCAAAAAAGAATCTATTGATTCAGACTCAGAAGAACCAGCATCAAGTTTACCCCAGTTCAAAGGTTTGTTTTCACTACTTTTAATATCAACGCTCTGACGTTTTCTCAGACAATTACAACTAACAAATGATTTGAAAAGCATTATATTTTGTCATTATCAGTAGTTTTATATGATTCGAAATCTAAATGAAAGTTACTGTTATGGGTCTATCATAAAGTGCTTGGTGCCGTATAGACAGAGATGTATGTATGTACACGCTTTTTGGTGTATAGAACAGGACCATTGTAATTTGCTACTCCGAGTTTTACGCTTAATGCGACTGTTGACTGAAAACCTTAAATCTGTTATTTAGAATCTTTTATTAAAGATGCATAATTTTGTTTGGAATCAAAATATTCCGTAATAAATTATTAATTTCCATGCATTGCTGTCGATTGCATTCAGTGTTTGTGCAAAGTTGATTGAAAACTCTGCAGGCTCGAGGCCTTAACGAAGGTACAGGGTTGGTGGAAAAAATTGGTCTTGCTAAGTTCTATTATTTCATCTTGGTAAAAGGCTATCAAATATTAATTGAAGACCTGTAATTAGAAAAAACATTTTGATTGCACAGGCAGAAAACAACGCCCTCGTCGAAGCATCCCTATCGTTGCAAGCTCGCTGCCAAGCAACAGGGCTCCTTCCAGGGTCCTTACACAGCAAGCCGCCTCCTCATTAGATAACAACCAAAGATCGAAAATGAAAATGAGACAGAAATTTCGAAAGGAGGATGATACATTGTTCGATTTTGATGGCTTCAATGAGAACAGAAGTTGTGAACCGTTTTTTGAATCTGACGAGGACAGCAGTGGTATGTTTTAAATTACTTTGTATTATTTCATGTATTAAGTTGTGATGCAACAACGGCATCAATAGTTTTTTATGCCAATAAAGAATTACAATACAATACAATACAATACAATACAATACAATACAATACAATACAATACAATACAATACAATACAATATAAAAAACTACAGTACAATGCCGGTATCATAGGGGTATGGAATTTCATGACAATTCTGGGGCCATCCACAATCATTTCAAAGTCTGACAAAATAACTTGAATATAGATGTAATTGTACGAGGAAAATGAGTTATTTTTAATTATTATTTTACTTTCTTTCCTCGTACAATTTCATCTTATTTTTTTCAAGCCATTTTCTCATATTTTATTGTACGACAAGCTAGCTAGTATATTTCAAAGTCTGTTTGCTAAAAGATGCTAGGTGAGGCACCCAGGAAGGGTTGATATATACCTGGCTGGTGAGACACTAAGGAGGGAAGGTAAATGTACGAAAGGAGAGACGCTAAGGAGGGCTTTGTATATTTGTGTACATTGAGTTATTTTTTGGAACAGGCTTTGATTACAATTGAGAGAGAACAATTCACTGCTCAGCAATAAAAGAAATAAAAAACAAGAAAGACACTGTTTGCGAGAAGGGAGGGTAGCCCAGTGGTGAAATGCAGTTTAGGGCATCTTAGTTCGATAGCCCCTGACCATAAGGGGCCCCCATGTTAATTTGGATGGGATGGGACTTTCCAGCAACTTTCCTTTTTCCTTAGGGCCCTAGATTTCTCTGTTACGCCACTCGAGAATGTTACGATGCACGAATTTATCACATAGACATTGAATGTATCCATAGTTAATGCTATCATTTCACAATGTCTGTATTTGTTGCATTACGAAAAAATGAATTTATTTTAGCTTATTTGCCTGTTGATATTTTTATATTCGAGGCTTCCCTATTGCTTCAATATTTGACAAATATATACACTCCCCTCAATGAATAACAAAGACTGTATGTACAGCTCGAAGTTCAATTGCTCTTTCAGAGAAAAACAAATTTAGGATGGCGATAGAGACACTTAAATTTAGTGATAATAATTTTTTAAGAAACCGTTCCAAAATCAACCAGCACATTAAAATGTAGCAAAGCTGTATCTTTAAATCCATTTAACATGTCCTTAACATCAATTTTACCATGGGCATCGTTTTGCCTTCTAGCACGTAAGTATAAGGACTCAAATTGAAAAAAGTAAAATTTAAATCTCAGAGCATCAGCTTTGACATGTTGTTTTTATTTGTTTAAAGAATATTTAAATCTTGATAGCTTCGAGTATGCTTGTCTTATTACTAAATTGCGCTTATGCAATGAACCTAATTTTATCTGTTATGGTTACACTAGGCCTAATCATCCGGTTATTTGTTTGTTCACGACTTTATTTAGCACTAGAAGCTGAGCTTCCAGCCAAAATGACAAAGAATGGTTTTAAGATGAGAGGAACGCATTTCCAGCTAAAATGCTTATTGTTACTCCTTTGCAGGACGTCTCCCTTAACATAAATTTCAATTGTAAACAGAGTGTTTTTTGAATTTGAACTGGAGTTGAAGAAACTTCAAACTAAATTTCGGCCATGACAGTTACTCAAAGCTTCAAACTTTCTTCCAACAACAATTAATGGAATGCTCTTTTATTTGAATGTAAGTTAATCAACAGAAGACTGTCCTCAAGTAATAGTTCATCTTTCAAAACATAGCCCTTTCGCGGCCTTTTGATAGCTAGAAGGTCAAGCTTAACGCCACATAGGCCGACATATGAGACATTTTTGCGTGAATTTTGTTTGATTTTCTTCTCACATCTAAAAACTATCGTTTTACTTTCCAAGGTGATTCGAGTAGCCTTGGAAACAGTGGTGGATTCGATTTCACTTCAAACCGAGGTAGCAGCAACAAAAATCGAATTTATGCAACCTCTGTTCCAGTTAGCATTCCAATGTATCGAGAACCTCTGCATGGTTCTTTCGAAGAAAGGAGTTACATTGATTCGGTAACAATTTTTTATTTATATTTTCGGCATTTGATAATTTTTTTGATAGACTATTATTAATAACAGTAACGATCGATTAACTTTGCCAAAGGATCTGTGTCCAGTTCTGTGTCCGGATCGTCTTGACTGACCGGCGTTGCTTGTTTTTTAGGAACCGGCCCCTTCACCGGAGCGAATGGCTGAATCAATCAAAGCCCTCGCAAGGAGTCTGCACGACTCAACCAGTATATTTGGCGAACTTCCTGGACCACGATACAACACAATGCCTTATCACTAATAGAATTTATTCGAAATGGTAATTGCATATTTAAATTTCTATTTTCGCGTTGTTTCGAATGGAGGCCCAGCCTCATTTGCAGATTTATCATATTTGTTTTAGATTTAGTTATTGTTGACATAATGAGGTTTTTGCTATTATATCTTGTAGACCTTTTTCTCCAAGCCTCGATCAGTGGCGACACCTGGGTGGCGAGGGGTTGCGGCCTCCAATATTTTGGAGAACAATAGTCTTTTGTTCTATAACAATGAGAAAATTTGACGTCATCTTATCGAAAAACTTGCCCCCCCCCACCCAATCTTTGACTAAGTGCCCGCCCATGGCCTCTATCCGTCCCATGATGTATTTTTCCAACTTGCTTGGGATAGTATATTTTGTTTGAAATATAAAAAGGTAAAACGATGGCAAATTCTACAGAGCATAAAAATTAGAAAAGTTAGACTGCGAAATATAACCTTAATGACGTATAACTCCTAAACAAATTAGCGAAAGTCTAACTACTAGTTTTTAGCTTTCTTACTAGGCCTTTGTGCTTAATTCAGAGTTCGAACTACAATTATCATCTAGCTAAATAGCAGAATTAGCATCGCGAGCATGAAGTGCACGTCATGCTCTGTTTTTAATCATTTTAAAATTATCCCCAGACAAAATTCTAAAAAGTGTTTCCCGCTTTTAAAACCCGTTTCCTGAATCCCTTTGAAAAGTGAGACCGAAAAATTCTTGCAAAAATAGATCATTTGTTTGAAAACCTCTCCTCGTCCTCTGAAGCCTGTCTTCATCAGAAATGGATTCATCCTTCTGCTAGACAATTTTCACAAACTTTGGAATCCTTACTCAGGAAACAGGGAAAATAAAAGGGAGTTCGGGGGGGGGGCATTTATTTTGTTTTTATCGGACTTTCTCATGACTGTTAACTGCATGAACACCACATCTTCTGGATTCTGATCTTTATGGGTCCTTTAATTTTAATATGCGAATCTCCTTTCCTTACTTTTTATGTGTGCAATACCTGAAATTTGTTTCCTGTAGTTTTTGCAAATTTTTGTTGGACTAAGGTATTCTGAAAACTGAAAATTGACATAGGACGTACTGCAAATAATTTAGATTTTTTTTAAATTTGTAAAGGTATCTTCTTTTCAATTTGAACTAGTAAAAACCCTTTTCCAGAAAAAACTCTCTGTTGAATCAATTCTTAACATAGTATAAAGATGTTAGGTTCTTACCCCTTTTTTTAATAAATATTTATTACGAACACAAACCACCCTTTTGAATTTTTATCCTGGACTCTGTGCTGACTCGTGCGAACTTCAACGTTTTTACCACTGAAAGACCCTAGCCCATATTCAAAAAGCGAGAGAATTTGGGGTATTACCCCTTTTTCACAATTAATTCTTTTGTATGGTTAAGTCAAAGTTAGTTAAATTCTATTAACTATGATTCAGATCTGATCATCTTATCAACCTGTGATTCACACCATATTCTGGGAAGGCAACTTTGCAATTTAAGAGAATCACAAACCTTGACCACCCCACTCAGACCGTTTTCCCCACAGAGATATTTATTATCCTTATGCTCTAATCATTGCAATTTTTGTTTGTATTGAATTTCCCTTTCGTAAGTATTGTGAAGTCTGACGTAATTGATAGATGGCTGAAATTAGACCTAAGACCTAGTCCTAGCTAGATTGCTGAAAGACAGGAGAGGACAGTGGTGCAACAGCACCAATATTTTAACCCCCCCCCCATCTTGGCAGGTCATGGTTCGCGACCCTGAAGTAATATTTTCTATATTGCCACCACTGTTGAAGTGCCTATTGCGTCTTTGGTTAGCAATATTGCTGTTGTTATTGAATTGCTTCAGCACTTGTACATGGCTGTCAGGGAATTGTAATAAATTCTTTCGTATTAATCCATTGGCGTTGAGATTTTTACCCCGTCCTCCAGTTTTGACGCTAAAGCTGTTCAAATTGAACTGGGAGAAGATGTCGGACGTTACATCCCTGCTACCTAAACGTATTTCAAGATTGTTGAAAACATCACAATATTTGATAAGCACAAAATTCACCCCCCCCCCTTCCTCTCTCTACTCACACACAGCTGTTTCTTTTAATGTTGTCATAAGATTTTGATAACCGTTATTTTCCATTCAAGAACCTCCAAACCCCACCAAAGTTTAGTCTATATTCTACTGACCCATTCCACAGCTATGACACAACATGGCTTTTTCTATTTTATTATATATTCTTTGTAAGGTTTTGTTTAATAAATGAATTTAGCCATAGTAATGTTGCATGAATAACCTACTTTTTAAATACTGTGTTTTTGTTGTGTGAAGCCTTCGTGAAGGTTCCATTTGGCTACCCGTCATATTGAAACTTCGCCCCTTCTTAACTGTGCGAAATGGCTGTGCAAGGCTAGGCTAGGGAATCAGATTGTCCAGACAAGTTTCTGAAACGGGGATGTTACTTCTTTCAAACCATAGACTCCCGACAACTCGAAACCCTGATATCTCGAACATTCGCTTAGTCGAACTGATATTGCATTCCTCTTGCCAAATACATTAATATAATCTCGATAACTCGAACATTAGCTGTCTGGAACCATTTCATTGGCGCTTGGATGTTCGAGTCATAGGGAATTTACTGTAGAACCTTTTTCTAGACAGGAATTTCTCGAATAGGGAGGCAGTCTTCGCTGATATGACCAGCTAACAGCCTTTGGTATTCTGCAGCATTACGAGAACGTGGTATTAAGAGGAAAGTTTTAAAGCCAAAGAATGATTTCAGCAATTACCGTAAATCCTCGAATTGCCCCCCCCCCCTCGAAAAAGCCCCCCTTCGAATGAGCCCCCACCCTAGAACTACAAATTGTCAAAAAGCCCCCCCCTGGAAAAAGCCCCCACTGCTACCGTTTATTCTCGAATTGGACCCCTCAATCTGACGGTTTTTGCCATCTGAGGTTGCCTATGGCGTTTTATTGAATTACCACGACAAATTCGTACTTTTGGTAGTAATTTATTCAATGCTCATAGAGAAATTCCTTCTAAAATGAATAAGGTCTTGTAATAATGTATTCTTATTGTCTACAATAATTTTATAAGCCCTCCCCCTCGTATAAGGCCCCCGTCCAAATATATCAAAAATAAATAAGCCCCCAGGGGTCTAATTCGAGGATTTACGGTAAAGCAATAAGAATATTCTTTATAATCACAACGTTATAAGCTACAACAAGAAAGGTCTTTATAAGATTTTAAAAATGAAAACCCATGCGAGCTTAAGTTGAGTAAGATTCTCAAAGATTGGATAATTCTGAGCCTAGTTATTGTTAACAACTTCATTCTTCTAAAAATGTTTAATTAAGGCCCTCTATCAAAAGTGGTTTGTTCAACTTCACCCTCTTTTCAGAAAGTTAAACAAAGTGATGATTTAAACTTAGCTACCCCTTTAGCTTTCGAGAACATTTATTGTATTTCCATCACGATTCGGCAAGTGTGTTTGAAATAGATTAATTCATGTTAAGCCCTTGTTAAAAAACAAATTTCTATATAAAATGTTCAGTAAAAAGAATTCCAAACGGCCCCAGGCGCCTTCGCTACGTCATCATGGTCTACGCCGAAAAACGTCATGTTGGCAGATTTTGGTATTGAAGACGCAACAACAGCCACATTTTACCTCCAAGAAGGAACAACAGTTGGGAAGGCACAAGAACATGGAGGGCAAGTTAGAAGTGCCGCCAGTTTTCGACTGCTTGCAGGATATTTATGGGCCAGTAAATGACAGAATAAAGAAAAGGTATCTTTCTCATAAATTCTTCGAAAAAATGTTTCAAATTAGCATTCAGGTTTTCCCGTAGCATACTGTAAATGGGAGCAAAATATCTCATTTCAAGTCATATGATTCCGCTTCATGTGATCTCTCCCTTATCCAAGTTGAAGTAAATTGGCATATTATCAAAGATGTTAAATTGTGGGAAGACGTATCCAATGCATAATTGTGAAAATAGAAACAGTCTTTGCATGCCTGATATCTTGGCAGAAATGGTATATTTTGTATCCTGTTCATTTGAAGACATTTGACTAGAATGTTTTTAATTTACTCCAATTTCATCACCCATCACAAAGGCAGGGTGTGCATAAGCCTTTTTCCTGTTTCTGCTTCAATTATTTACATTATGCTTGTAAATATCATAGAATTCTGATCTTTGCTTTTCAAAAACAGAAATAGAAATTGTCATTAATTCTTTGTTTCTTGTGATGAGTTTATCTATCACTCACAGTAACGGCCACATTTTGATAAGCTCTATTTGAATCCAACTATTTGAATAAGTTCTCCTATTTGATAAGCTTCCCTACTACAAAAAAAACATCCAGGGTCCAGGTCAAAATGTCAAAAAAGCAAGTCGTTTGGATAAAAATATGCCTGTATAGATTGCAGGAAAAGAAGGCAATTTTTATCACTTTTCTTACGATTTGTTGCAAATTTGGACTCTTTCCTCTATGTTCTTTTTTTGCATCTACAGCCCCAGAATAAAAGTAAGTTTTATGTTCTAAAAGTAAGATTGGAATCTTTGAAAGATGTGCAAAGATAACCTCTTTGAAAGAGGAGGTTATACATTTCAGAGAAAAACAGCTGGATGAATCATTGTAGCTGGATGAATCATTTTAATAGAAATTGCACGACTGCAACCTCAGCCAATAGTTGATTTGCATGTGGCCTCAGATGCTAAATTTTTCAGTTTTTGAAAACCATGTTTGACTCTTTTTGTAGATATGAGAAGATAATTTCAAGATTTCAATTGAAATATGGATCAGCACCAGAGGTTTTTGTCAGAGCACCAGGGAGAGTCAATCTCATAGGTTTGTGTTTTTATATTTGGGCATTTGATTCTTTATATCTGCGTATCTTATTGCATTGTCATTCTGGGTTGCATTATCTTTTGACAATAAACTGTGTTGAAGATTTTTGTGTTACTGAGTTGACTTACAGTCTTTTGAAATTATTTATCTGATAATATACTTAAAGTTTAGTGTAGAAAACCCATTGACAAATTGTTTGCATTAAAATGTATTACATTTTATCTGTCAGGGTGTGAAGATGTTAATTTGGTCATGTTTGTTCTACCTTTGTTAGTTACATGTTTCAGGATGTTCACAGGATGCATTTTGGGCATTCAAGGGGAGGTCAAGCCCCCCCCCCAAATTCTTCCTTTCCTCTTTCTACAACCGTCCTCTTAGCTTCTCCAACAACATCAGACCTGCAAAGATTTCCTTAAAACTTTTTTTAATGCCTTACTTGGCAGCATAGAATATATTTAAAAACAATGCATTTTGGGCATCAATTGATTCTGGAGGATATATGTCCCAAAGCCCATCTAGATGTGTACAATTCTGAAACATTCACCATTTATTGTTAAGGTTTACATTTATAGGAGAACATATTGACTACTGCGGTTATGCTGTGTTTCCAATGGCCCTTGAACAGGACATTGTCATTGCCCTGTCTAAAAATGAGGAGGACAAGCTCGTAATGTGCAACACAGATGAAACATTTGGGTAGGATTTAACATCTTCATCATAATCTATATGCTTTGTAGCTGTCTACCACCCCTGTAAGATTAGCTATTTTGCCAATGGTTTTCAAATGAAAGGGACAAAGGAAGGATAGGTTTTTAGAACATATATATTGTCTATTGAAGCTTGTATTTCTCTCTACCATTTGTCAGGCAGGTCCATTACTACAGAGATTTGTGTTTTCAGGGAGTTATCCTGTTCATCTTCTGATTATGAAATCAATGGCCAGAGCTGGTATCATTACATTTTATGTGGTCACAAGGTACAATGCTTCCATTATTGTTGAATGATTTCCTAAGATTAGCTACATCTTATCAAATAGCTGTAATGATATGTTTAAGATTGGGCATTATTCTGGCTTTAAAACTTTGTGAATCTTTCAAATTCTAAAAGTTTAAGTCCGAGCTTTAGACAAAACTGACTAGGTGTCATTTCCAAATCTGAAAGAGGAACTCTCTCATTGACATTACCAAACCACCATCCTTGGCCTGTTTGTTGGCACAGCTCTTAAACATGGATAATTTATCCCAGTCCATTACATTTTCTAGCGCAATGAGAGACTCACAAAGTCAAATGATAAGTCAGATGTTATGTAAAGCAGACACCTAAGTCAGATGATGAGCATCCCAAACTATTTTTATACTTTATTCCTGTGAAGTTAGATTCAGTGCAAGATAGACAAATTGGTCCTAGTGAAGTTACAATTCACTCTTGTAAATAGTGTACAAGATATCCATGAAAACAAAAGGATTTCCAGGGATTTTCGGGTAAAACAAAGGCATTTCTGCCAATGGTGAATGAAAGCTTTATGGAGTGATTTGCCCCTTGGTCCAGGTCATATGCACTTGACTTTAAAATGATTAAATCCACCAGCTCTGTCAAAGGAATTTCAGCTTGGGTTCCAAGACTGTTGCTCATCTTCTTGTTGTTTTTAATCCTCTGGAATAATATTCCATTGTCATATGCAAAGAAATTTTACAAGGGGTTTGAGGGGCAATAACCCTCCCCCCTTCCCCAACTAGTAAGTTCAAAATATTTTTGTCAAGTCATACTTTTCTGGTGTTAGCTAGTGATACTGGCAAAAAACAAAGACTGTAAAAGTTCAAAAATATCTTGCAAAATAAATTATCCAAAGTATTCACAATAAATACAGCAAAATGATAACATTTAGACTCAAGCAAATTACAAAACAGCCTTAAACTGAATATTCTACACCAATACAAATTATCTAAAAATATACATAAATTAAGTTGTAGCCAAGGGAGTAGTTTTAATGTTTAGATTATGAGTGGCTCAATGACATTAGGAGGATTGTTCCCCTCCACAAGACGGTATAAAATGTCTCTGGTTCAAGCTTTTGTTTGTTCACCTCTGCAACCATCGCCTTTTCTAACGAACAACAACGTAAGCCGCAGCCCAAAAAGTAGCACTGATACTATCAGAATGCACAACACAAACGCTTGATTACCGCTTCCATCCGTCCACTGTTTAGCGAGGACACCAGAACTTCCAAGAATCAAGACAATGTATTCAGCTGCAACAAATCTTGTGAACTTCCTGAAGACAAAATTTTCCAGGATCGACCAAATGACAACTGTGGCTAGTAAAAAGGAGAGTGAGATAGCACCAGCCTTGGATCTAGAGAAATGCAAGTCAGCTTGCATAGACACAGCGGCATTAATGCAAGATGCAATTGATACCCATGCAATGTAAAATATGATGCCATTTTGCACAAGGAATCGTACAAGCCATAAATCGACTTTGCTCAATCTGCTGCTGTCGTCTGAGGAAAGTTCGTTTAGGTATTTGTTGAGGCTCCTGCTAGCAATTGCAAAACAAATATCCAAAGAAACAGTAATGAGCACAAGAACAACAAAGGAAATTGTTACTTCGCCATGCGCCCACAAAATTAGCCAGCTTATGTTAGAGAACTGCGATAATATATAGAATGCGTAAAACTCTGTAGGCAGTATATCAGGAGATTCTGGTCTGACCAAGAGAGTCAAAGAGTAAATGATCCAAGCCGCCTGTAAGAGATAAATGACGCTCCAAATGGCGAAAGTGGCGCCCGCCGGCGACAAGTCTGTTTCATACTTGTCAGAAACTTCGCCAGTTCTCTTAGGAAATACCTTCGAAGGAACACTAGCTTGCTGGTTGAAAACTATCAGCACCAAAAATATAAGGAAGTTTACAACGATGAGTACTTTCTTGAACACCGATATTCCGTTATTGATCCGGATCATAACTGCCATTTCCAGTACTACACTTCGGAGCAAAAAACTTCTCAGGAAACTGTAATGTGTGTGTGTTTAAAAAATCTGTTCCTCCAAGTTCACTGAACAGAGCTCTTTTGCTCGTCTCAGCTGTAGATTCATCCTTATGTACATCTCTATTTACATAATTTCAAACTTGCTGCATTCACGTGTTGATCGCCGCGTGTCAGGGAATCCTTCTTGCTTGAAATCTGTTTTGAACGGTGGGGATTCCCCATCATCTTTCAAAATGCGATACAAAAATTACTTCCATCTAAAACCACTACATAAGAGAATACAAAGGAGAATTACACGGTTCACATAAAAATTAATGATAACAGTTCGTATCTACGTACATTTTTTTTATGTAAGAACATTGCCATGGGAAGCTTGTACAAGTACTCTACATTTCGAAAAAATTAAGATAAGTCAGCCCTCGAAGCAAAAATGATAAGAAACAATTAAATTTTCTACAAAGCAGAGTTCAAGAATTTCGTGATTTTCCATAAATGAGATCGACTGATTGGCATAAAGCTTTTAGACACAACCAACATAAAATTTTCAAAAGAAGTTGTTTCGTCTCAACCAACTTCAAAGTCTCAAATCGTCGGTGATGAAATGAAATAGGAAATGCCTTACCCAAAAAACTACGCAATGTGACCAAAAATCTCAAAAGTGGTAAAATTTGGGTAAAATTAATCCTCTGATATTATGAAACTTTTTAAAGTAATTACAAAACAACTAATGCTGAAAGTCACAACAGCGACGAGAAATTGATGTACTTTAATTTCGCAGTTTTCGAGTACAATACAGTTGTTGATAATTGGTGAAATTTTTTTTCTTATTATTAAATAAATATTTCAAAAAAATTGAAACTTTGAAATGATACCGACTTTTAATATTCATTAGAGAAATAATTTTCTAAATGGTATGTTGTTGTTGTTGTTGCATAATATGGTGTTGCGGTGTTGCGTCCTCCGATTATGCAAGCCTCTGGTTTACGTCAGATGCTTACACGTGTTTAGAGACATGTGACCAAACAGACCTTTGACCTACGAGGTGCAGAGTTCGTCGTCCAAAGTCAAAAGTCAAAGTTTATGTTTTTAAGTTAGAAAATTTTCAGTTTATTGAACATTTTTCGTTGTTTTGATCCGAATTTAAGCAGTTTCTAGAGACTATATACTGTGACATAGCCTGATGTCAATAAAAGCACTGACAGGGACTACCGATTTGGTGGAATTAGGGCCTGAAGAGAGGGTGAACCCCTTCTACTACTCTTGCTTGCCGTTAATTAACTTTGTTCTTGCCTAGTCAATAGTCGGAATTATTTCCATAGAAATTACGCTCTTCTGTATCTGGTACACCTTCATCAACCTGGGGGTGTAGTTCTTTGGAAACCAAATGAGTTTCTCCTAAAATATGCTTCTAAAAAAGAAGTAGAAGCTAATCAATTTTGGCTTTAACAAGGATGTTTTAGCCCACCCCACCCCCTGAATCCCCACAGGTCTACAAATCTGCCTAAACTCAAACTTGAAAATTTGCATCTTTGTACGAAAGGCAAATATTTCCTTTCCTTGAGTGAGAAGAAGAGAATGAAAGGAGGCGGAGGAGAAAGTGGAAATTTGTCCTTTTCCATCCCTGTTTCAATTTCTAATGATGTACACATCCCCTCCCATTCCTTTGGTTTTTTAAGGCTTACAACTCCACAAAACTGCTTATACTTCCCTTCCAACTTATTTTCAAAACATCCTCATATAGATATTGTCACTTTAATAATTGTAAAAGTCTACAAAATGCCTCCTCGTTAGAAAGGGCCATTTATCCATAAATTTTCGAAAAAATGAAAAAACAAATAGTAATATTTATTCAGCTATTTCAGCTTATTGTAAACTGGAAGTCATCAATGGAATTCTTTTTTGTTCAATTTTGATTATACTGTAGGAAATTGTATTTTTATAAAGTTAAGCATAAAAAAGACCCCCTTTAAGAGCAGTAATGCTGTATGAAGTAAAAAGAAATAAGATATCGGTATTCTAAATATACTGAAACATTAATAAGATATGTCCTTCAACTAAATTCTGAACATTTTTGCATTATCGAGTCCTAACGTCACCCTAACAGCAAAAAGATTTTTTTAGGGAATAACAGAACATTTTAATATGGACAAGCCTGTTGGAATGAAAATGGTCGTCGATGGAACTGTTCCAAAGGTAAACAGTACCTCTTGAGTGGGGACTTATGCATTCTTTTAGTGTTGAGTATGACGTTCCCGCTTACAGCATATTCATCAATAAATTTTTGCGTTAGGCAGCTATGCATGGAAATCCCTGGCTACTCTTATATAAAAAAATATTATAGCAAGTAATGGTAAAATATAGTAAAATCCCTGGTTACTCCTATATGATAAAGTAATCTAGTGGTATAGTAATGAATGCTTGTTAACTTTTTTGCTATCTTCCAGAGTGCTGGTTTGTCAAGTAGCTCTGCACTTGTGTGCTGTGCAAGCCTCGCAACCATGTTTGCAAATGGGAGACAGTTAACCAAGGTGAGACTGCTTCAATATAGATTCCAAAGCTGCTGTGCAATTCACCTTTCTTAGGGTTTCATGCTGTATTGACCATTTTTATTATCAGATTAATTCCACCGCAATGCAAAAATCTGTAGGCAAGCAATGATTTTTGAAATCTTATTGTAGGCAAGTTTCAGGTCTGTCTCTACAATTTGAATGCATCTTAAAGCAAAATTTTTCATTTTAGTACGAGCTGGCTGATATCTGCAAAAAATGCGAGAGATACATAGGAACACAAGGCGGAGGGTAACTTTTATAAACTTTTTTTCTACAAATCTACACGCCCTGGTGTATAAAACAGGACAGGGACGGTCCTGTTTGATTACTTAAGACATCCAGAACCGTTCTATACACCGAAGTATGTACGGCTCTGTCTATACGGCACCAAGCATTACATGACATACCAGTAAATCAGTAATTTTTGTGCTTAGTGCATATATAGATAGCTATAAATTTTAGTTTTATGCTACAGTATATGACATAAGTACATAGGCCTTTAACCTATTTCCATTTTGTTTCTCACGATATATCTGTGAACATTATATACAAAACTTGAAAAAAATAAGAATTATGTACACTGATAACAAAACCAGTCTAATTTGCAGCGATTATAAAAACGGTTGAATTCTTTTAAGAAATACATCATTATATAGCAAAGAATTAAATATATCATGAATTTTTTCTAATTTTCCAACTTTTTTTTCTCTTGTGTAATGGAGCTACTTGTCCCAGTATCGGTTCCTCAGAATTGGATGGGTTTAAATTGCGGGTTTTGTTCCAGATGTTGCTACAGTCGTTTCCATACCGCTTCTGATCTGGAAGCCTATTATTCCCAAGCAGGATTTTATGTGTTCTATATCTATAAAAGGGTTTAGCCTTTCTCCATAAAGTGACTTATTCGTTAACTAACCCCCCCCCCTTTTACAAGATAAAAAAGGGTTGACTATGGCATGTTACTTGTGTTTCTGTTTTTATTGAACGGTATTTGCCAAAGCTTTTTAGCGGAAGACCTTCAGTAATTCTGGCATTGGTATACATATTTTCCGAAATCCTAGAATTTTCTCAGTGCTGTTTTTCTGGCCCTTGCTCAACAGGGCTTGCAACAAGATTGTCCCCAAGTGCACTATAACAGAAAAACCTTCAATAACCCGAAGATTAATTGCTAGAACTTTAAATAAGGATGACAGAAGTTTCTTGACCCCCGTCTCTTGGTTTTGCTTGAACCGAGTCAGAGAATTTACATATTTTTGCTCAAAATGGATGCTATTTTACTTAAGTAACGATGTGAACCTTTATACAAGAGTTTACACTTCAAAATTTAATGCTGTCATAAGGGTGTGTCTTAGTTAATATAAATGGATAAGGGCAAGAATTAAATTTATTTAGCTTTCTAACGTTACTTTTCACGACTGTTGTTTCCAGTTTTCATCTGAAGAAATTTAAAGGTCCATTTCATTCACAGGATGGACCAATCAATTTCCTTCCTTGCCTTACGGGGGACAGTAAGTAACATGGCTTGTCTTTGTACCTTGCCTACCGTTTACAAATTGCTACTTAAATATTTTAATCGAGCTTGATTCCCTTACAGTCCTGTTTACTTAAGACCTGAAATGGATGGGGCTAGGCGATTTCAAACGATTGAATGATTACTGTATCGAGTGGGTTTTAGATAGATTTGCCTTTCCAATTAAGAAATGATTTCTTCGTAAGCAAAATGACGTAGTGACTCCTTTGCATTCCATGTTGTTAATCACACTGAGGCGATTGCAAGCCAATGACAAGGCTCTATCGATCAAAAAATGCATAGATCATCGATTGTTCCCAGTATTGACCAGGCGTGAATGTTTCTGCTTTTACGCAGACTCGGTTATGTCAAAAGCGATTGCTGGAAGAAGGTTATGCTAAAAAAAGATTTTTACATCATATTTATGAATCTTGTTTCAGGCCAAACTGATTGAGTTCAACCCATTGACGGCTACTGATGTTAAGCTACCCAGTGGTGCTGTTTTTGTGATCGCAAACTGCTTGGTAAGATAAAATCTGTTTCATTCTACTGTCGACTATTTGAGGTTTCAGTTGTTTTCTTGCTCTCACTATCCACTGCAACCAGGGGCGGACTGTCACTTTACTTCTGGGGTGGCTTTGTGGCTGTGAAAAGGCCCGTAGAGTGTGACCACGCCTTAAAAAGGTGTGGTCACTTAGTCAACCTATTTCATGTACTCTAAATTTTTTATTAATTTGCATAACTTTAATCAGTGCCAGAGAATTTAGGCTGGATAGCCATTATTTCCAACCAGAAAAGTTAATGTTCATCGTTATAAATTCATGCATAAATTTAAAAATTTCTCTCTATAAAGGGCACGCATTATAAAATTCTGAGAGGCCTGGGTGGCGATCGCCACCAAACCACATGAGCCAGTCCCCCCTGACTGCAACGTTAATGAATGGAGAGTCTGCCAAAGCCTCTAATCCCAGTAGCACTGCTTTGCGGTGCTGCTCTTGGTGATCCTTTTTAAAAGCTGCTTGAGTCTCTTGTGTTCTTCTCTTCTTTCCTGTATTCTAAGACCCTGGTCAGACGGTGTTGAGATTTTGCACCCTTGTTTCTCCAATTCAGAACTGATGCTTCTGCAGTCAAAACACATACGCATTAACGTTGAATAAAGGAATGGGGAGGGCTAAAGCTTGGTCTATACATGCCTGCTACCTGGCATGCATGTGTTTAGTCGTTTATCTCAACAGCTGTAACCAAATATTTGTACACCTTGAAAGGCCTCAGGAATAGATTTTAAATGGTTTTGCCGAGGGAAGAGCAATATATCTGTTATTTACAAATCTGATTTGGCCTTAGAGTTTTTGTCAATTTTTGTTTTTTTCAAATTTAACTCGAAAATTATGAAGAAGAAATGTTTGACTGTGCGCTATTTCCATGATCATCAGCCAAATTTGTAACAATGAATGAAGCAGCTAAAGTAACAATGAAAAAAAAAATGCAAAATGGTAATTTTCACACATATAACCAGCTGTAATGTCTGACCCTGAGCTTCTTTCATTGGAGACTATGGCCCTTTTGATAATATGGTTTACTCAACTCTACTCCTACGGTTTTCCTAGTTTCCAGTAAAAGCTTATCTTGTGTAATCCTTATCTTGTGTGATGTCTGAAAGCAGATTGAAACTTTGGCTAGTCTTCCTTACCCTTTTTGATTATGAAATAAACAGAAAATAGGTCTTTTTTTATTTTCCAGACATTTTTGAGTAGATGTTAATTTTCAACTACAATGCCTGCCAAAAGTACTTGGAACACCCAGCAATTTACGCTGCATTTGATATCTTTCATTCCTTTCATGAAGAAAAAATCACTTCTTCCGCCTTCTCTCCCCTAAAACAATGTTGATAATTTAGAGAAATATCACGAAAAAAGCGCAAAAGAAAGTGCTTCCTAAAATCCAAACCCGTTTGATAGTAAACCAACATTGTTCTGTGGGGGAGAGGAAGATGATTGACGTCCGTGTTCCAAGACTTTTGGCAGGCATTGTAATTCTTTCATGCAGTATAAAGTTTAATTATCAAGAAATTTTTATTTTAATGATGATGATGATGATTCAACATTTTATTTTGAATGTAATTGAATTCACTTCGATACGATTATTACAGCGAGAAATGAAAAAGTCTGAGACAGCTGGCACTCATTTCAACGTGAGGGTTGCGGAGGACCGCGTCGCTGGGCAGGTGAGTTTTTGGAAGTTTGGTTGTCGATATTAAGTGATTGGCAAGCTTTCTGGTAAAGAGAGGATATTTTATATGCAAACTTTTGTTAAGTTAAGGATCTAATTTTAATAAACCGCAAGACAATCACAATAGACCGTAAGTACGGATATGACAATTTGATGTTGGATTTGCAATTAGGAGGTCAGGGATGTTCCAAGTGAATAACACGAAAAGGGTTCTTGAAACAGGAATATTTACCACGCGACACCCTAAATACAGTCAGTTTTATTAATGAAGGAAGATTGGTTCATCAGCAACACGACCTAGCAAGAGACGCATTGATTAATACTGATGTGAATTATAGAATTCAATTCACTTTCAATTTAATTCAGTTCTACACAAGATCTAACTTACGAAGACCTTACGTTTAAAGAACACATTGTAAGACTAACAGCCCCCACAGCCCTCTCCCCCATATGAGACTCCCTCTTTGCTTATTACACTCTCACAAGAGATAGGTAAGGTATGCCAATGGAAGGATTGAATGAAATTTAGCAATTTATCATTATTTGTCAAGCTATAGTAATTTTTTTGCTTTTATGTATCATTTAATTGTTATGTGACCTTAAGCTTACAAAGATAAATATTTTAAAGAGATACTTATTCGGTCAAGTCTACCTAATAATTGTTAAACAAATATGTGTATATATGAATTACTGTTTACCGGTCTGTCATAAAATGTTCTATGCCTTATCGACAGAGATATTGCATACTCCAAGTTTCAAGCTTAAAGGCAATAAACAGATACTAAAGAGGCTTAAGCTTAAGCCATCTTTCAGTCAAAATTGGCCAATCAGTAAGGGTAAAGCACCTCACACGTTTTTTGATTGGCCAATGGTTTATTGACAGCTATTTTAAGCCTTTAAGTATCTTTCGATTGCCTTGATGCGATAATCATCATAGCTGCTTGCCTTTGAGGCTACTGTTAAACTACTCTCTCTGCAAATGTTATTTTATTTAGTCGTTATGTCATTAGATGTGTTGGTTTCTTGTCATTTATATAAAATATTTGATTTTGAGGTATTGGCAAAACTTCATGGTCTTGACTGGAAGAACCTGCGAAGGCTTGCTGATGTTCAGAAAACACTAGGAAAAACATTGGCTGAGATGTAAGTTGTATTGAGATGTGAGATGTACAGGATTGTTGCTATTGAGTCTATGGGTGGAGTTAAAATTGGAACACCAAAAGGCGTCGCAAATGGGGGTATGGGGGCGCTGCACGCCCCAATACTTTGTCTGTTGATACAAAAGAGATTTTTATGGGGCAAAAGAATAAATTTCTCTTCACACCCTCCAGTATAATTGTAACAAATTCACATTTTTGTAGCAGCTGATCGTTCAAAGAATGGCACTAAAAATGCTTGAATTTGAACATTTTGAACACAAAATATTGGGTTAGGAACGCATTGAAGCAGCAAGTGTAATTATTTGTCTTATGACCATACCCTAAAAGAGTAAGGAACGCCCTTTTGTTTGCAAAAATCAAAACTTCAGCCTTCCGATAGAATGTTTTGGCTTTGCCCTTGGAAAAACCAGTTTCTTTAATTGTCTATAAATCTTGTTTATCTACCTCCAAATATCACCTTTCCAAAAAATTATCCTCAGTTTTCTCGAATGTATTTTTCATTACTTGAAATTCATTTGGCACTGTTTATTAGCATCTCTTGTTCACAATGTTGATCAGTTTGAAGCTTATCAAACAGTTAAAGCACATTGTCTGTGCATATCTTTGGTTTTTTGAACGTACAAAATAGTCAGCACAATCGACTATAAAATTCTACGGTCTATCATAGTTTTTGTGTGGTCTAGAATAGAAAGAACCCCAAAGGTGGGATGTCGAATTAAAGGAGTCTCTATTTATTGATGCATACGTTACAGAACTAGGGAGTGCACATTCATTAAGACTCTAACAACAAATGAAATTATACTCAAAAAGGTCCTTTTTTGGAATTAAGACCTGTGGATATAAAAGTATGTAAAGATTGAAAGGGGGAAATCTGGTGGCAAAGTACAAAATTAGAGATGAAAGATTCTTATGACAGAAATAGAGCAATAGGTGCATTACACTGAGAGCAATTTAGCATAGATTGTCATATTATGATTGTTTCCTTTCATTAGTTTACAGTCTTACTGCTAGTTTCAAGTCATAACCAAATGTGACCCGGGATGACGTCATTTTATCTGCCAGAGCTCTGAAATATTTTTTATTTCAACTGAAATTTGATTGTAAAAATTAAAAAGAATTCGATAGAATTCAAATACCTGTTTGAATTAAAACGTACCCAAAGTATATCATCGTACCATGGTGTAATAATTTTTGTACCTTTTCAACGAGGGGTCTGTCTGCCTTATTTGTTTCCCCCTTGGCCGGTCTGTGCCCTGTATCCATTATCTATGGTAAGTACTGTGAAGTCTAGTCTTTGAGTATTGACTTTAGTAAAATGCTTTCCGGGTAAACATTCAATTAGTATGAGCTTACGTATTAAATGAGACTGATTTTGAAAACAAATTCTGATGTTCCAGGGTTGAAATCGTGAAGGAAAAGCTTCATAAACAGCCTTACTCCAGAAAGGAAATCTGTGAAATACTGGAAGTATCGGTGAGGTTTTTTTGATTTTTTCTCTGAACTTCTTGGACATTGAAAAGGGTTTGAATATTTTCAATTTTTGACAGGGGCGTCTTCAATGTATCACCCCTTGTCCAGAGTCATGTTCAATTAAAGATACATTGTCCGCTGTTTTTTCGTGGCGTGGTCATAAGAATTTCACACGAATTATATTTTCATAGAGAGAGCCAAACAGGGTGAGAGATTTTGCAGATCATAAGGCATGGAATAACAACGCATGCATTCTTGTTTTCAACCCGTGAATGAGCGAAGGGACAGACAGTCTTCAAGTGGACTAGATGAGAAATTTCCCCACGTGATGCCCGCACAAGTTTTTTTAGAACAACCATGCCAATGAGGAACGTAATAAAAAATGATTCTTTATTTGATTTTATGCATATCCTCGAATTCTAGGAAGAAGACTTTATCAGTTACTGCCTAAATCCACGGCCAGTGTCAGTGGATTCCTTCAAGCTTCACGACCGTGCCTTTCATGTTTATTCTGAAGCAAACCGGGTGCTTACGTTCAAGCAAGTTTGTGAGGAGAACAAATCTAATTCGCTAGAGGTATGGTCTTATTCACTGTTCAGAAACTACCTCTAATTATTTTTGCAAAACTGTCCTGGCACAATCGCTGTCTGAATTTTGGATAGTCTTGGCCCAAGTAGCAATAAACACCGATAAGGCAGCTGTTTTTTGTTTCATAAGGGGTCTTTGCTAGTTTTAACCTTCTTGTCACCGTACCGAAGAAGTGTCTTCTCCTATGGGTGTAGCCATTCCTACCTTGAAGGGTTAGAGGCAGGGCAGTTGAATGTCTTTCATATAGATATATTGAATTCATCATGAAATATAATTGTTTTCTCTAACGGTACTGAGCCAAGAGGAATCTGATATCCTTGACAACTAGTTTAAAACGGATTTCGGAAATCTAAAGACCGGTTTCCACTTGAGCGAATTCTTAAGCGAATTCGCCGAGCGTGTGAAACAGAGTTCCCGGAATCTCACAAGAGGACATTTTTTGTAGTCAATAGTAACAAATCGATGCCAAAAATTTCTTTTTTTATCTTCTTATCGTCTGTATCTTAGAGCTAAAGCCCACTCATTATCTAACACCACCCCCCTCCCCCCTCCCCCTTCTAATCCTTGCCGCTTAAATCTGTCCTTGATAAAAAAGCATTTTTTTAATTATCGCCCCATTCAACAATATTATCTTTTTCAAACCTTTTCAGTTACTAGGGGCACTAATGAACGAGAGCCATACAAGTTGCTCTGAGTTATATGAATGCAGCTGTGACGAATTAGATGAACTTGCTCAGCTTTGCAGGTATGTGTATCTTCACAGCAATGATTAAATGCATTAAGGTTCTTTAGAACGGGGGTTTAGGCTGCTAAAGCGTCTATAAAGGGGATTCTACCACTACGAAAAATAGTGTGACGTCATGAAGTTTACTTTAAGAATGTTTGACTTTTGACTACATAACCTGAAAGAACAACGCAAAATACCTTTGAGAATGGAAATCTGCCAGATGTGGTCAAGACTAGTTGAGTAAATGGCATGTAGCAGCACTGGCCTTGAAAATTTATTTCTTGAAATGTCGATAGATCGGATGGACCTAATTTATCAAGACAAGTGACACCACAAAACCCATAAATAGGAATTGTGTAGAATACTTTCCTTTCTAAATATGCAAATCAAAGAATAAGCGAATACTTCTGCACCTCTAGCCAATTCGACATCATGACAACAGTTAGTTTGGTATTGGGACTTGAAAATAAAATGGCTCTGAAAACAGAGAAACAACTTGAAGTTCTTTGTTTTAAATAACCTTGCATAGGTGATGCTAGGGTAGAAGCATGCTACCTTTGTTAGAAGGACAAAAACCAGACTCGTTGTTGTAAGCCGTTGAATATTTCGTTACTTTTATAAGCAGGAATGAAGATGATGTTGAGATTTTATAAACCTGGGATGAAGAAGAGCCATGAAAAAGAGTCACGTCTTACCCAGGTCGTGTCGCTGGCTCACATCTTCTTTCAGGAAAAGATACTTTAGCTTATAGAAAATTTTGGGCTTTCCGTCGGTGATCCTTTGCAGTGTCACCGCCAATATTTGAAAACCCTGTATCTTAGTTGATATTTGTATGTCTATAAACTTTTCATTACTCACAGATTTGTAAGTTTTTTCAATAAATATTGCAATCATCAATCGTCTTTATTTTTCACAGAGATTCAGGTGCCTTGGGGTCTCGTCTCACTGGAGCGGGATGGGGCGGCTGTACTGTTTCATTGGTGCCATCAAGTAAATTGGATAGCTTTTTGGAGAATGTGAAGGGGAATTACTACATCGGAAGACCGTTTCGTGAAGCCAGGCTTGCCGAGAGCCTGTTCGCGACTGAGCCGGGTTCTGGAGCTTCGATATCCAAGGGAAACATCTAGGAACTTCTAATTACACTTTGAAAATTATGATTCAGTCGATTTTTAAATATGATATTGGATAAATCTATATAAGGTGCTTGGCATCAAAATAGGGATCGGGCGGAGACGTGTTGGGGCAAATCAAAGTGCTAGTTACGCAATACAATATTGCTTTTGCCTTTCCCCCGGCCCCCGTCCATGGGCACGTTGCAAAGTCTTCTAATACGTCATTTCACCATTTACTCGAATTCGACATTTTTTTGTAAAAATTTCCCACTTTCATACAAAGCTGAAATTTTGAGAGAAAACGTGAGAACCTGAGGCTGGTGACAAGCAGCTTAAACCACCCCCTATTTCATAGAGATTGAGTCATAGCACAGTGATGAATTATTGAATTACCATTATTGAATGCCTTTAGATAACTGACACCTTCTAGTGTCAGATACCTTCCAGTAACGCACAGTAGCTGACAACGGACAAACTAGTTAGACTGAGAGTCTTTCAACGGCCAATGTACAAGTACAGAAAACTGTAGCTCTACATCGAAATGTAGCTCTGAGCACACAGGTGTCCCCTGGCAACCAACGTAAGCGATTTCTGATTCTCTTACAGTGGTTTGAGTAACATGTATGCAAGGCATTGACACGTTACCCAACCAACAACTTATTGCCCAAACGCGTTTTTCGCCCTTTTTTAACCTACATATGCACAGCAAAGTTATTAAAGCTTCTTTTTATGCACAATCCATTAAACAATTAATTGTGAAATTTAGCCTTGTTCCCAATGTATATTTTCCTGGATTCTTTCAATTCTATATCATAAACGGTGATATTAGATATTATGTGACATTTAATCGAATATAGATTGCAAAAGTACTTTAAACAAGGAAGCAATAGAGTACCAACTTTACGACCCTTTCTCATCCATATGTGTAGGTACCATACTCGTATTCTCATAATTTTATTTGAAAGATTTTCAGTCTATGAGCCTCGATCATGCCCCATCGTCAAGCTCTTTTAATTCTGCCTCGTATTAATCAGGGATTAATTCTTTTTCCAAAATTCTATCAAAGATAGTCGTTGTGTTGTATCTATTGAAGAAATGAAGGTTACTATCTCTCTTTATTCTTCTTCTCTGATTGAAAATAGCAAGTTATAGATAAGCAAAAAAGCGTTGGGAAATCAGGGAATTTCAAGGGTTTGCAGTGTAGCCATGTTTAGGGAACTACCCTTCCCTAGTTCTAATTATTTACCTATTTACCGGCGGGGGTGGGAAATCCAAGGATTCAGCAAACATATGAAAAATGGTGCACTGCAAGCTCAACAGTTAATCGGCCACACCTTTTGTGAAATAATGAACAAACTGACAACTCCCATTACAATTATTATATTTGAACCCCTTCAATCAATATTTGACGACTTATCAGAGATAAAAGTGCTCAATATCTAACAGGGAATTCAAATTAGACTGCCTTATCAGAAGTTAATAAGGCAAATTTTGGTTCGAAAGAAGCTTTTCCAAACTTTCCTTGACCTCGATGCTGGTGTTTTTTCTGTTCCTATACCTTATTTTATGTGGCGTATGTTGTTGTATGGCGTATGAGACAGTACGTTGGCTTCCTGTACTGATTACAATAGCAACTGAAGAAGTGGGGAAGGGTGAGGAAAACGAGTGTGAAAGGATGCAGTAGCGTAGCCAGGTTGATAAGATTTTGGGGCAAGGCGATTTGAGCGAGGGGGGAATTAGGCTCCACACCCTTCTGAATACCAGAAAATGCCCTTTTTCAAAGATAATGTCTGCCATGGGGGGGGCGTCTGCCCCCTCTTGCCTCATCCTCACCACGCTACTGGCGTTTTGCCTTCAAAAATAAATTTCCATATAGTTTACGTACAGACGATAGTGAATGAATGAAAGTTTCTAATGCCTAACGAGTTTCGGTGTTGTTTAAAGGTAATTTTTCATGACAAGAGAATCTAGCCTAAAGTTCTTTCGTGTAATCGTAAATTTCTTCAGATTTCACTTTGACTGGGACTTTGATGAGAAGCAATAATTTTTTAGGAAACTATCAGAACAAATTTTATTTTATGTACTATCATATTGATATGATAAATTATATTATATCAGTCATGAACTTATTCTTCTAAATTTTTTAGAAGAATTTTCATCGGAATTTGATGTCTCCACTCAACGATAGACCTTATCTTGTTATCTTGGGGTTATCACAGAAAAATTTGTGCATAATGTATGGTTTTTGACTATCTTCAACAGGTTTCCAAAATTAAAGAGACGTAAAAGTTCAAAACATTTGCGCTCGTGAGAGCATAATCCTCCGTGAGTGCCTGTCCGAAAAACCTCGGTTTGTAAATGGTGAATTGTGTTTACTTTTGAACCAGCAGAAATTAAACATTCCGATTCCTTTAGACCCACGACACCATGGTCTCGTAAGTGTACTCATGAGTACAAATTTTCTTTGGTTGAATCTTTAACGTACCAAAACAACATTGCAAAAAGACCTTACCACGAATTGCATCAAGTGCAAACAAGGTTTCTAAATAATTGGGCTTGTCTAAAACACAGACCATGAATGAAGATTTTCAAATGTGTTCGTTCGCATTCAAATGATGGTCTGTACTATATGAAAGGATCCCCACGGTTAGTGTGCAGGGGTCAAAGGAAGGGACTCGAACATAGATGGAAGACAGCAAGATTTCCCAGCTGTGAGTCTTCTTGTATTTAAGTATTTTTATCATTTCTCTGATTTTTGCAAATTTATTATTGATAAGACCCGGAGAACTGTTGCTCCTTGTGTCAAATTGAAATGCTATTGTTTGTTTTTGACCAACCAAACAATATGTTCTAGGCCCATGTTGTCGAAGCAAGAAAGAAATCAGTTTATAGTTCTGCAGACTTCTGGGGTTTCCACAGCAAACAATAAATAGTTATACATGATTCTGGGGTTATCTGCTTAGTTGAACTCAGAATCAAAGGTTCATAATTTGCAAAAATGCAAAGATTTCCAGCATTGGTTTTATGTGAAATTCCTGAGAAGGTTTTTTGCTTCGAGCTAGTTGCAATTGCTAAAAAGCTCTCTACACCATCTGCATCAGCTTCAGCACCAGACGTCAGGGATGTGATTTTTTTACCTTGCCTGCAGCTGCTGACAACTTCCTATCGATAAAATAAGTGGTGTTTCTGGGAATTAGAAATTTGTAGTAAAGAAACGAGAGTTGAAATGTACCTAGTTGTGGAAATAATTTGTGCGGATGGAGGTGTTGGAGAAAACAGTGTGAAGAACTGAAAAGGGAAGTCTTTTCCGTTTGTTGCAACGATGCAGTGATGAAACTTTTGAACTTGCATGAGCTTTGCTGTTTTTTCTAGGTATTTAAAATTGTGTTCACTAGATAGGGCTTGAAAAATATTTTCTACTTGTGGTTTATTACCTAAGGTGTCATTTAAACTGTACGAAAGTCACATATGCCCTTCATCAGTTGTAAGACCTGTTGTAGGACACAGTAGAAATTTTGCAAATACAACATGCACAAATTTTTGCCAACATTAAGAAACATATCTCTTATTTTTTTCAGTTTGATTTATTCGCTAAAAATCTAAACATGGATATTCTGGCCAGTTTCAAAATAACAATGCCACATAAATGTTGAGGTGCTTTTTTCTAACTTCCCAATTTTTTGGTAACCTGTGTTCTGTTAAAACTGAAAATCAACAAACTTGGTCTCACTTCACTTTCATCTTGGTTCCCCCTTTTTCTTATCAGTTGTTTGGGCAGCTGACTACAGACCCAAGTGTCTGTGGTTCGAGTCCCTGACATGACCAAACTTTCACCCAGAGTGGGGAGAGTTGCCTGCTCTTTGTACTTCCAGGCGTATGAATCACGAGGTGATGTCATATTGAAAGGAAGGACGAGGACACTGCTCAATAAGCATAGCTTCTCAGTGTCCTAAAAACTACCTTTGGATGCTAGGTAGAAACAAATACAAAATACAAATACAATTAGGGCTTTGATATAGGCTCATTCAAACTTACCTAAAACATATTAAACAAAAAGAAAGCATCATATTCCTGTTTATGTTATATAAAACAAGTATTGCAAATTATTCACCCATTAGATGAACCAACTGATTATTTTCTAAGTTATATATCTGAAAAATGGATAAACAGTCTTCTTCAACTTTAGATAACTGTATGTTCTACTCCCATCACAAGAAACTTTGCCAGTACTGATAATTATTTCTTGTATTACCTTTTTGAACAAAAAAAGCTCTATGTATAATTAAGCTTTGCATGTAAAAAAACGATTAAATGTGGCTTAATTTTCACGTTGGCTTATTTAAATTCAGCCTGATTAACAGTTGTGCATGCAAGTCTTATCTTTTGTCCTGGTCAATTCTGAAGTCAGGTTTTGTGATTTTTTAATGAAAAATTGGTATATTTATCTGGTCAAAGGAATTGTGATAAAAATTTCAAATATAATCTTTAATACCTTTCTATACATTTTCCTTTAAAATTATATCTATAGATTCCAGCTTTTTATGTACCCTAAAGTAAAATTAACAAGCTTAATTTTGTGCAGGTTATGCACACACATGTAGTATACTTTTGTGTAATAAGGTATATACTGAATTTCCCACATTATTTTTCTGCATCAGATGAAAAAGCTTCTAGAGGAAGGGTGATAAGTTCCCTGTCACTTATCAACTGTCAGAACTGCCTTTAAGGGCTTGATTAAATTTCACGGAGCTGTCCTTCCACTTGTCATCTAAGAATTATCCCCCCTCTTTTCAAAATTTGTTGGTTGGTTGTGTCCAAGATCAAAATTTATACAACAAGGGGGATTGATCTTTGATGAAGTTAAAATGTTGTAAAATGACTGCAAGTATGCTTCAAATTTCAAATGGAACTTTTTTATCAGCAAAGCAGGAGTTAAAATAAGGTGCAAGGGGTCTTCAAAATCCTGAGAAAATGAAGGAGCCATCAATAGTTAATTTGTACTTTGGTGTGAAGAAGCATATGTCTTAAATTTATAATCCAATTGGAACTTAGAACTGTAGAGTGATGTAAGGTTGTGTCTTTCTGTTATCAAGTATTTGCAACAAATTATTTTTGGTGATTTATAATTTATAAGTAATTAAATCCTTTTCCTTGAGTTTGAAGAATCTTGGAAATCTTTCAGCATGTTTTGAGACCTTGTTTCAAAACAAATAAACTTTGTTTTGGAGAACAGATTCTTAGCAGGCTTTCACTAAATCCTGGGTTTGATTTCTTTTTAAAAGGAAATTTTTAAATATTTTATGCCCTTTAGTTTTCTTTAAATCTCATTAATTTGTCCTCATTTGAAGTGCTCTCTCAAAAAATTATACAACAAGCAAGTGAAAGTGAAAATTGATTAGTCTGATGTTTTAGTACAAATACTTGATCCAAATTGACTTTTTGTAAATGCAATGCTCAAGAGAACATAAAAGCAGCATTCAAGTAAAGTTTCTTCACAAACCTCTCTTTTTTGTAATAGCTGCTGCAATTGAAGAAATGGAGCCTCCGTCAGAGAATCAAATTGAGGGCACAATTGATATTGGTAAGCATCAATAAACGTTTCTCAAATCATTAAAAACATTTATTATACAACTATGACAAAACATAATAGATGTTCAAAAAACCTTGCTATGAGAGAGTTAAAACTGTAGCAAAAAACAAGGCCCCCAGGTATATGGATACAGCAGGCAGTATCTCTTTCTTTACTTGCTCATAAGACTGTCTCATCATAGTTGCCTCGGTGCCTGGTTACTCAGATGACATTTGTCCAAATCCTAGGCCAATGTTGATTCAAAACATAACAGCTAAATATTTTACAAGAAATTATTCATATGCTTCTTTTCTCAGATCAAGATGAGCAAAGCTTTTCAACTTCAAGTAAAAAAGCCAAGGTGAGTCAAAGCCCTCCCTGTTGTCTTCTATCTAGCTTTAATTTTTCACTGCATTTGAAAAGGATGTGAAAGAACAATTGTGATTTCACATATCTGTTGGTAGATATCTTGATATATTATATAACATTGTAAGTGAAAAAAGTAAAGAATCAACTAATTGTTTGGCTAAAAGTTTCCCAAATGCTATTTTTTCAATTAGCCTTGGTGCAAAGATCTACAAACAATATTTTTGTGATACAAAATTAAATAATGTAGACAGATTCCAAAACTGCTATATGGAACGACAAACAGGCTCTACCAATCATCAGAAACAGCTGCTATTGTGTAGACAGAGCGTGTTTGTTTGCACCTTAGGACTCCAATAGTAACATTTTCAACAGGCAAGCAGCACTGATGGGGCAACCGCAACAGTCATGTGCTTGAGTTTCTTATTTGCCTATTTCAATCTACAACCCGGGTATATATATTTCCTAGCATAGAGTTTTGGATCTATCTTCTGTTTTTTATACTCTGAAGTGTGTCAGACAAAAGGCTTTAGCATGTTGTAAAATGTTTGCTTTTTTCAAAGCCATTTTTAAAGACAAATCACTGCCCTATTAGACAATTTCTGTACATAGAGGGCTTTGGTGTCAGGAATGGCGGCATGGGGGGGCAAGAGGGGGCCTTGCTATATGGGGCACATCGCTTAAAGATGTTCTATCCCATTCTTTTCTGTTGGCAATTTGACACATCCAGCATTGGGAGTTACAGAGAATATAAATGTCGGCACCTTGAAGGTTTGTCTCTAGCGCCACCCCTGTTTGGTGTATCCATGACTCCTGCATCTCTGAAAATTCTGATGAGCTAGAATCTCCTGTAAGGAAGAATTTGTTGGTCTCAAAATTAATATATTTTGCTTTATTTTTTTAAATGTTTTTGCAAGCAAACATTTTAAACTATTGTCTTGCTTGTTGAATCTACCTAATACTTTATTGTCAACAAACTAATTGAAGTAAAAGGTTTCAGTCTGCTTTTGCAAGAACATACAGTTGAATCCAGTTAAGTTGTACCCAGGGTAACTCAGATATTCACAAAGTTTGACAATTTTTCAATTTCCTTTCCTTTAGATTTTCCTTCTTCATTGAAGTCAAATGCTATACTCCTGACAAGATAGACATTTGCTAAGCTAGACCTTACCTTCCTTTGAAGCTCTAAGTTGATGTGATTCAGCTGTATTTGAAAACTGTGAAGTGATTTTGAAGAGTAATTCTTCATTTGCATGTTAGAGTATAATCTGCTCAATTGCACAAACAGAAGGCATATGTTTGGGCAATGGTGTCTCTGATAATCTTTTGACTTTTCTTTTGGTTCATTAAACATAAGCGCTCAGAAAGCACCACCTAGCTCTCTGTCTCACGATTTCCCACTCAATGATAGGCATAGAAAATTAAGTTGATGCCTTAAAACAATGAAGATGCTTTATTCAGGCCAAAGTGCAATAGTCTTCTCGTGGGTGGCTCAACATTTAAAATTAAACCACACCTGTGGGACTAGTGAAATTGTTTGTTTTAAGAAGGTGTCCTTTGTAGGGAGATGGATGTGTCCATATTAGGTTTGTGTTTGTTGTAGGAAAGTGTCCGTTGTGGAAAGTGTCTGTTATAGGGAGTTGTCTGCCGTAGGGAGGTGTCCGTTGTAGAGATGTGACTGTTGCTAATTCCATTGTATCCATTTGTCCGCTGTATGGATCTGTCCATTGAAGGAAAATGTCCGTTGTAGAGAGGTGTCTGCTGTAGGGAGGTGTCAGTTGTAGAGTGATGTCTGTTGCCAATTCCATTGTATCGATTCGTCTGCTGTATGGATCTGTCCGTTGTAGGGAGGTATCCGTTGTAGGGAGATGTCCGTTGTAAGAAACTGTCCAATATATGGAAGTACCCCTTGTGGGGAGGTGTCCGTTGGCTGAAATTTGTCTCTTGAATACTTTGACAACTGTAAAGATTTTGTTGGCTACCATTATTCCTCCTTGTTTGAAGATGTCCGTTATTTCAAAGGTTTCAGTATATTTTGTAGATTGAGGTTTTATTGTAATATATTCCTGTCCAATATGGCCTCCTGTTAATTGGCTCTTCCATCTGCTAGGTTGTATATTAATTTATCTTTGATAAGCGTATTTAAGCTCCTAAGCTTAGTGTAAGTGGCATTAAGATGATTTACCTAGAACTTACATCTGTGGGTTATATTTTATAAAAGAAGTAATAAAAATTTGATGAGCGTGGAGCAGTTATCCCGATTATGGTCACTGCGTGCATGGTATTTTTTGAAATGTTGTTGCATCTGGTTCATGCAGCAGCAAGCAATCGTTTAGTGGCTTTGTTTTTTAAACACTTGCAGGAATTAGTGTTTTTGTTTTGTTAATAAAAGAAGATGAATTCGTATGCATATATAGGGAAAATGCCTTTGATAGGGGACAAATCCTAAACTAGGAACAGTTTGAGAAGGGTGGCCTACTTTTGTCTTCGATGCCTTAAGCCTCCCCAGCGTTGTTAATTTCACAGCGAAATTCTATTTAATTTCCACGAGACTGGGAATTCGCTGCGATATTAAAATTCGATTTTCAAATTCAAAATTAAAGGCCTTGCCAATGTTTTTTGTCGACATTTCCAATTTGCCCAAAAAGCATGGGTAAGCCAACCTTGATTTGTCGAAAAAAAGAAAATCTCCCTCGTTGTTGCAACGGGGTTTTTTCAAGGGGGTATCAGACCCTCACCCCCTCCCCATAACGATAGCCATGGTGCTGTGATGGGTTATAAGCTGCGGCGAAATATTCCGATGCGAAAAAGGAGAACTCTCTTCTACTTGTTGCGGGTTCGGTGCGAATCAGAAATTAAAGACTGCGCATGCCTTGATATGGTTGCCAGCAATTTCTCCGCGAATTCGCTGCTAATTTTGCCTCTTGGTAATCATTTTTAAGACTAACATCAAATCTTGATCGAGCCAGTAGTGGTATTAGGGGTATCCGGGGGTCTTCGGCCCCAGGTCCCGCACTTATTATAGCCAGAGGGTGACCCGAAATTGTAAAGATCACGATCCCTACAGATGTTTTCGGCCCAGGGACCCGCAGTCCCGAAAACCGCTACTGAATCGAGCGTACTGTCTTCAGCACGGCAGTCATTCTCCAACAACTTAGCCACTTCCAATCTCTCTTATCATCGTTATTACAACAGAAAATCCTTGATCAATCAAGCAGCTTTACGTCAGCTGCTAGTGCCTTTCTAGCAATATAACTATGAGCATAATTCATGCAATGAGTTTTGAGAGATGGTAAACACGACGCGCAACCGTAATTGAAACCTGTAACCATCTGATCAGTAATCTTTTTACATTCTTTGCAACCTTATGGTGAGAGATATGAAAAAATAAAAAAGAGGACTAAGGGAATTTATGTGATACGTCCATGGTTAAACTGACCGGCAATTCACTCTTGTAAACAGCGTTTTCCAGAGATTTCCACCAAAGCAAAGGATTCCAGATAAAATAATAGGATTTCAATCAAAGTTGTACAAGATTTCCATGAAGTGATTTGCCCCTCGATATTTACTAGGCTTATTCGTAAGCTTAGATCAAACCGTTCTGAGTTTTATAGCAAGGATTGAGACATCTGGGTCCTAGACCTAGTGTTTCACCAAGGAAACTTTCTTTGTTTAGGAGCTGTTGTTAGAAAAAAGTGATGAAACAAAGCAAGCAAAAAGTAGCAAAGCAGATGAGTATAGAGTGGGTTTTGGGTCATAGAACTGCCAAGCAGTTAATGGCAGGCCCTGATATGTGAGAGTTTATTGAGAATAAATGAGTGAGTGTGCAAAGGAGGATATGGTTACACAAAGAAGTGTATGAATGAATAGGCGATGAAATGATCAAATGTATATATTATGGACGAGCCTCAACCAGGCTGTAGTTGCATGAATTTTCAGTTTGCTAGTTGTTCTGTTTGGATAGTGTCTACATCAACTGCCAAAAAACTGAATTTTTGATAGTTTTTGTCTTATACAATTTTCAGTTGAAGATGTTTCGAGGCGATTAGGTGACTTGAGTTTGCTTAATTAAGTCAGTGGGAACTTTTTCGTATAAATGTTTGTGCAGAGTTTGCAATTTGACTTCGAATCAGATTTTGCATGTTAGATAAGTCTTATGTCTTTCTCTTTATATAAATTATCCAAGGATCATTTTTCTTCGTATGCGGGTTCTCATTTGAGCAAATATTGAATGACTGTTCTTTAGTTTTAATGTTATTGAGTGTTCGGAGGATAATGTTTGGAGCTTTAGCAAAACATATAAACTTTTAAAACCCTGGAAATGCAGGATTCTACCTTTAAGAACGAATATTTTCTATCAAGGCAACATGCATTTCAGTGGTAACTGATTGGGGGCCGAAAATTTTTGTAAAGCTTATTCCACTCTGCAAAGATCTCTTCTACTTGCATGGATTTTCGCCGTTCAAAAAAGTTGCAAAAATAAATGTTATGCGTTGTAATGGCCGCGATTACAACTGCAATCGTTGCTCTTCTACTTCAGACAACTCTTGTACAACAAAGAAACGACAAGTTACAATTTGAAGTTCAATCGATTCCCCGTTTACTGACAAAATACTTAATTAAATTCGTTTTTATATAAAAACTTCTTGCCGAGACTTGCTTCTTTGATACAAGATGCAGTCAGGCAGCAATTAATTTTGCAACACCATCGCGAGACAGGTTGCAAGAAACATTGCACCGTATAACACTAACTTAAAGAAAATGGCGACACCTATCTCTCCTTGGCGATTTCTGGTTGTTTTGCAGATCTATAAGATCGTTTCTTTTAAAATTAATAAACGTCAGTTTTGTGTGACGTCATTTGTGGTGGCCAGTCTCAGTTCTCTTTGAAATCGTTTTGGTTACCGATTCATGATCCATGTGAAATAGCTTAAACTTGTATTCAACATTAATAGGAATCTGTTAAAAATAATCATTTTATTCAGAGATTCGGTTTTGTGGTGGTGTTTTAATATCTAACCAGAACGGAACTGCGCCCTTTCTAGGTTTAATTGATTCCCCGTTTTAATAACAAAATACTTAATAACATTCTTTTTTAAATAAAAACTTCTGGCCGAGACTTGATGCTTTGATATATTTTGATAATTCGAGGTTCGGGTGTTCTTTATGTTGTTCTTATTTCCAAATTGATTTCTCTGCAACTATATGTGATTAGTTTTCCACCAAACAACATTTTCGCACGACCTTTTTTAGTAGCTCAGTTAATGAGCTGATAAAATCTCCTCTGTTTTGTTAATATCAGCGTAAAGAGAAAAAACATATTGTTTGTTCTGATTCTTCTTCATAGGTTGGTCATGCCATTAAGATTTTTTTTATTTTCAAGGTTGAGGCCCGATGTGTATTGTTGTATGAAACATTTGTTCTGATTTTCTGATTAGATGAGTTAAAATTCGACCTTGAACTGGGAATACAGGGGAACATCGTATTCGTTTCTTATTTCACATAATTGAAAATATGTTCTGAAATACGGATTTCAAGCCCACTTTTTTATTTGAATGAAAAATGAATTTAAGATGTCACACGCAAAGAAAGACACTTGAATCCAACATAAGCATAACCTCACTAGCAAAACGCTACATCGAAGCAAAGTCTAATCTTAAACTCTTGGGACCAAGTATTTCACAAACTGTCACTTGATTATATCACTTCCCCTTTTATAGAATGATGGAGAAAGTTAGTCTTGTACACGGAGGGGAGGTAACTTCAACAGGCAGAGGATGGGGATGTGGCATTTTGAAAAATGAAAACATTCCCTTAAAGAAATCTTCCAAAAACCCTACCCCAAAATTTACATACAGTATGAAATGCATACCCTTTAATTTAATTCAAATCTGCAATAATCCAGCAATTCAATAAAGAAAATGAAAACATATTACCTTTCGTTTAAAAATGATACCCAAAAATTTTAGGACATGCTAAAGATCAATCCAAAAATTTTTGACAATGTTTGTGACCAGTTTTGCCAAAATCGATACCCCAAAATTGATTCATTCTTGAAAAAGGGATCCCAAAATTGCACATCCCGTGTTACCCCCTTCCTCCGGGGCTAGTACCATATTCTTTACTGCTGCTGATCTCTCTCGTTTTTGTTCACGCGATTCTTAATGCTTGAATTTGAATCCGAATCACTGTCAAGGTTTTCTTGAGCTTGAGGATGTAGTATCGGCTTGAAGAATGAAGCATTCCTTGTTCTAAACTGGTTTCCTCTCTGAGCTTTTATTCTGGTCCCTTTGCGCTTTATTGTCTTATATGGTTGATCCTTCAATCGGCTTGTAAGCTAGTTCGTTTTTTTGTTTCACCAAGACAAAGTCTCAAACTTTGGAATTTGACGGCTTTGCATTACATATTCTGTCTGCATGCGACATTGTTGACTGCGTAGTTCGTTTTAACGTGCTTCTCTCTGCCTATCTTTTATCTTGTTTCTCTCCAATATTGGAAGTTTGCCTCCGATTAATAGAAGTTTGCATGGTGTCACCTCGAGTGCAGTAGCGGCGCCACGGGGTGACTGGGGGGACACGCCCCCCCCCCCAGTTCTCGGCAGGATCAATTTTGCATTTCATCTAAATCCGATGAGAAAATGTTGGGGGAGGGGTAGCATTTTGCCAACGTACATTTTTTGATGTCATCCTTTGATTTTCAAACTGCCTTCACATAGCCAACAGTTAGTTATGGGCGTTACTTTCAGGTAAAATTGGCTTTCCTTGTTTGTAAAAGGGCGTTTTCTAGTGCTAAAAGAACGTGGCCTAATTTTTTTGTTTTGTCCCCCCAGAGCGAAGTGGCTGGCGCCGCCATTGGTCGAGTGTGGCGTTGTGCGGTATTGCAGCATGAACTTTATTTATCTAATCTAAGAGTCCTAGGAACCTATATATTGCAAACTGTTATGGAAGAGTTTGATGATTTTCTTAAATCGACCAAGGAGAGAATTCAGAATGTCAATTATTCTGGATTTAAAATATTCCACCAAGTTTAATACTAATTTATATCTTCATAAAGATTATATACACTTTTCCCACTATTAATCCTTCAATGCTGTTAAATTTCCAAAGCTAATTTTCGGTTGGCCAAATTGAGCCTCATTATGCTGAAACTTAATTGAATATTGATCATGTGATAAATCGGTCAAACACAGGGGACATATGCGTCTTATTTCGAAGTCTACTGAACTGTAGTGTTTTGAAAATAACCTTACCGTGAGCTTTAATTTGTTGTCCATTGAGATCCTTCAGTGAAATAGTATTTATTCATTTATAAGTCACCTCATAATGCTGAACAAAAATTATTGTTGGGCTTCGAAAGAAAAATGAAACTTCTATTAATTTTTAATGGAAGTATGCATGAAATTTCGAAGCCAGTGGATTCAATTTGTGCAATTATGATTGCAGTGGACACGTGTTCGGATTCTAAAAGGAAAATAACCTGGATAATAACTACCCCATTACTTGGGGGTATTAATTGAGACAAGTCATTTTTTGAATTGCTGAACACATCCTATACCCCCGTCTTCAAAAGCATTAATTAAGTAATCTGTTTATGTCAAGCGATTTTCCCGGTGGTTGCAAGAATGATATTGTTAATCTCTTACCCAGGTTGTATAAATATTTTAGTCGAGTTTTAAAGTAAGGTGATATTTGGTGGATTTTGAACTGTTTCTCTACACAATACCCTTCGCATAACTCTGAAGTAATTGTTAAATAAAGACACGCGACGCGCACTGTTAGAAGCGTGACTTTATCGTCAACTTTACGAGATGACGAAAACAGAGGAAATTTTGTTGACGTCAAACGACAAGAACAACGAAAGAGCTGGTTGATGAAGATCAGCATATAATGATTGCATTGAGTAACTTCGTGTTGCTTTTTCTCGCAATTTTTGATCGACACACCATGGCAGACAAGAAATTGAACTTTTTGGTGAGATTTTAACTTCAATTTATAGACTGAAGCAATTTTTATCATTGTTTGTCTTCTGCGAATGCGCGTCCTATTTTAATCTTAATACCGCACTATGCAAGTGCAAAACTACCTGCCATATTGAATTTTGTGTATTAGAAGCTTAACATATTGATAAAGAGTTTGCAATAAGAGCTAATAAATTATGTGAATTTAACAGCATGGTAAACGAAAAAGGGTGCTTTTCTTAGTTTTGGAATCTCGAGGACCCTTGACAATATTTCCATGCACTGTTAGTAAAAGATTTAACAAGTCATAATAAGTCGATTAAAGTATGTTTAATGTATCATCCGGGCTCCCAGCTTGTTTTGCATAATATTGTTGTGAAAATATTACCTATTTGTTGTAAAAGATTCTCAAGCATTGATGACATTTTGCAGCTTTTCACTTTCTTCCCTTTTTGTCTCTAGCTTTCCACCAATTTTTAAATGTGTTTGTTAGTCGCCAAACACCAGGTCATGACGCTACAAGACTCTAGGCAACTCCAATCGCACGCTGACATGTTTACAAAAAACTCATTTCAGACAGAACTGTGTAACGTTGAAGCTAAACTTCAGAATCATCGAGTTTTATGTACTACTGATGAAAATTTGTTTATTATAGCCTTTTATTATATACATGTTTATTAAATTGAATATTATATACATTTTTATTAAACAGGATTTTGGTATAGCCTTTGGTGCTACTGTATTGTTTTTTGTTAAGGTCAATGGGTAGCCATGCCTATCATGCTCCCATTGGCATCGTCTTTGTAATCTTGCTCTTGTAAAATGTACTTTTTAGACTGTTTATTAAAAAACAAAACAAAATTGTTTATTAGAATATCGTTTATAGGAAAATTGAGGCTGAAAACTACTAAAATTTAAGTATAAATAAAACGTGATGATAAAACTGGCGTGCACCAAATGTTAGATTGAATATTCGTCTTGGTCTGTGACAAAAGATAGGATCAAACTATTTTGAGAATTATGTATCGCAATTTTTAAACTTCAGATTTTGACTAAAATTAAGACCATTGGGCAAGAGATTACATTTCAGTGTTTCTTCCCCTTTTTTCTCTGAAAGTATTTGCAAGTGTTTAAGAATAATTCAAGAATACATTAAAATTCAAAAAGTTGAAAACTTAACATTATAAGATCATTGTGGCTTAGGAAAGAAATTCTAAGGTATTCTATAAGAAGTGTTTATGGTTCAAAGATTTGCCTATACTTATTTCATTTCACAATAATCCTACAGTCACCTATCCCCTTTTCTGCAAAACTATATTCTAATAAGAAAACTAGAAAATAGATTAAACAATAAAAAAATCACAATGGCAGTATTAAAGTGTGATGCAATTATTTTGATAACACTTAATTTATTATATATTCTTTAGCGATAATATGTTTTGCTTACTCTGAAACAGTTTTTTCGAGATATGAGAAATAGGTGGTTCCCATTGTTCCATAATGTAACTCAACGGAAGAAGGGACAAAGGGGCTAGTAGTCCCAGTTCTGTGCCATAGATTGGCATGTTTGTGCATGTAATGCAAAAATACATTGCCATCATTTCCCCCTCATTTGGAACCGCCAGGCCCTCCCAAAAGCCGGAGCTCTAGATTTATCTAACCCATGATTATCTTATTTTGAAACGTTTTTCCTTACTCTGTTTCGTGACTATGATTTCAGCTGGTAGAAAAAGTTAACTACTTCAGCCCAAGCACGATATTTTGTTTATAAAATATATTGAGATACTTTATTGAAAGAACTGCTATTGTGTTTAAAAAGAATACATACAATCAATTGAAGTGTGAAAAATGCCATGTGTTGACAAATTAACCGAAAAACTTACAAAATAGATCAAGTTTTGTGTGCAGGACAGGTTAATAATATGTCCCTACAAAGAGCAACCTACTTTTTTGGTATTATTTTATCGTAGTTTAGTAACGTAGGGTCAAATTTCCATCCATTAGGTTTTGTCTGAAATGTATATTTTGATATGGAACTTCGTCAGTGATGCAGAGAAATTGTGGTGTTTGTTACAAAAAATTGTTAAGGGGAAAATGGTCTTTTTCAAATTCTTTGGTCGTTTTTAGAATTACCCTGGGTGCCAGAATTGCAAAAACTGTGTCCGTAAAGGTTAGCAGTTCTCATTTTTTGCAGCCCTGGCACCGAGGGTTACTTTAAATATAGATGTGGGATTTGCAAAGTGAAATGTTCTTGAATTAGATTTTTATCTAAAACGTGTGTTTTTATGAATAATTAGATCAATGATACAAGGTAATAGTGTTATCTTGTTGCGAAAATATGGGTAGGGGACAATGCACTTTTAAATAAAAACCTTGTATTTTGTAACGCTTAAATAGATTTTAAAAATACAAGTTAGTTAACGAGAAAATGTCTTTTTGTTCTTAAATTCATAGGTTCTTCTTTATGGGGATTTTCTGTATTGGGAAAAGGGATGCTTGACCCCCTAGCTCGCTCAAGTACCCCCCTGCACTGTCTTGCTTGGGATTTTAGGATGAAGAAAGAAAATTCAACAGCAGATAACTCTCAAGTTGACAAGGCCACCTGATATCAGCTTTTTCGAGGGGTAGCATTGAAGCTTATTGTGTACAGTGTGAATAATTTATATGCAATTAAATCAGCTAGAATTCAGGATTTAGAAGTAATTTCAACATCTGTCTCCATTAAATGTAAACATGATATCGTAGTTCATTATTTTTTGGCAATGATCATGCTTTATTGACGTATGTGGAACTCCAGAAACTTAAACAGCAAAAATTAATGTTTTCTGTCCGCTTCACTTAGAGATATTTTGAATTTATTTTATTCAACGGCCAGTCAATGCCCGGTACTGTTAACTAACCAAGGCTCCTACAGCGTTATGTCTAACTAGCTCCTCTCGTGGAGGTATAAGGTGTTTTTACATCTGATCGCAAAAAGGACCCAAGTCTTTTTTGAGGTCAATGGTTTTTACTCATTGTAGCTGCGCAGAAACTCGGCGGATTGCTGCGCAGTTACTTAACTGGTTTGCTGCGAAGTAACTTTTAACAGAATTGTGAAGGAGGTAGTGGTACCTTTCGTTCCGCGCAAATACGTTAATGGTGCTTCAGTTTTTGAACCATGCAGAAAACATGCAGTATTTATTATTGATACTGCAAGACAGAAAATGATATTTATTGTTAACAGAAACAAAGGAAAGAGCTTTTTGGTCAATTTCTTTCAAGCAAATCCCTTGAATGAGCTTCTTTGTCAACTCAGAAATGCAATCTCTTGAACTTTTCATCTGTAAATGTTTAGTTATCATCAATATTAATAAGTTTTTAACTGAATCTTAAACGAGATAGTTTTTTTTGAATGAACCTGAAAACACCAAGCAACCCAAATTTAATTTTATTACGCATATTTAAAAGCTGTTCCTACTTTGCTACTATTGACAAAGTGGAATTTGACACGTAAGAAAAAGAAAAAGAAAATTTACACGTAAGAAAAAGAAACGAGATAGGGCTTATTTTGTCCTACTACTATTTGCTCCATCGGTTGCAATTTTTTACGATCAGGTCTCTTCTCTATTCAAATGATTTTATCCTGTAGTTAAATATGTTTCGTTTAAAGATTCTTGTATTTCATAGCTATGTTTAGTCGCTATAATCCTTCATAACACTGCAAAGAGCATTTATGAGAGCCAAATATATGATTGACTTTAAAACTCATTCATTGAATGACTTCATTTATTAAAACTGCAAAACCACACATAATTGCTATAGTGTTACTGAGCCTCGCGTTTTAGCTGTAACTCGTTATGACAACTGCCTCATTTTCATTCAATCATTTTTTTCCTAGTCGCCGTCTCATGCAGAGAGAAGTCAACCAAAGTCGGGGAGCAAAATCGACATGAAGGTAAGCGACTTTTCTACACATTTCTGCAGATTAACTGCGCTTATGCTGCGTGTCTCGCGGATCTGTATTTTATATGATTGTATTGTACTTTGGCAGTGATGTTGTTATGGTAAAAACTGAGGCTTAGGCGGTAAACAGCAGTATTATTTTTGTTGTATGAAGTTGCTTTGTTTTATGCTTTTTGAGAATGTCAAGTACAGCTTGAGGTCCTTTTACCGTAAAATTAAACAGTGAGGTATCGAGAGTTTGTAAACAAGCTCCACGCATATTTATTCATATCAACTGAAACCTTTTTTCAAAATGGTAAGCATACGATTGATTGTACCCTTAGAATTTTTTAGGTATCATTATAGTGCCAAGTTTTTTGCGCTCAAATTTCGCAATTTTGGATTGAAGTTTCATCCTTTTTTGTCTTCATGATAGGATCGAAAGAAAACATACAAGAAAGAAAAAAGAAGAGTGGCCAAGGAAGTCTCTTCAGCATTGAAGGACAGAAGTGTCGTTATTTTGTCTTCCTGGCTTAAGGTACGGGTAATATTTTCTGGATTTTAGAAGGGGAGGGAGAGATAAATAAAGGAAGAGGAGGGGATCATTGTGCTACCGGTATCTGCATATCATTCAAAATGTTATTAATAAGTTGTTTAAAGACTTCTGGCTGTAAGTGAAATTACTGTAAAGTGAAAAAACATCCTTTTTATTTAAAGACAGTTCAATTGGACCTCTAAAAATGTGATAAATGGTCCTATGCTACCCTGGTCCTTTCGCCCCCATGTGTCTAGTTTTCGCCCTCAGTTCCACCAGCAGTGAACTTTCGGTAAAAGTTTGCGTTTTTCGTGTTCAAAAATTCTGTGTTGTTGGATATATTTTCTCCTGGATTATATTTATATAAATTTCTTACTTATCAATTTTTCCTTAGCTTAACCACTTTGTTGGTTTCTTTGCATTTTTCTTTTCATTGTCGTTGGTTTTTAAGTTCTATATTTTTCTTTTGTATCTTTCCTGTGAACGAACAGCTATCTACTAGCCAAACACTGGATTCTTTTGCTTGTGTCTTTTATTGACTGTGATTATACGATTCCCTACTGCTCTACAGATCAGAGGAACATTGAAGAGCTGGGCGAAGTTCTGGTGTGTTGTGAAACCTGGTTGGCTCGTTATTTACAAAAGCAATAAGGTATTGAATATGACTTTCACAAATCATAAGACACAAATAATATGTCAATTGGCTGAGGTTGCGATTGACAAATGTACCTTAACTTGTTTTCCATTGCTTGAAATCTCGAGGCAACAAACACAGGGAAACAAGATTTAGGAATTTTTTTAGAAAAAAGTCTGTACGAAAATTATTTTAAGCAAATATCCTTAAATGAATAGGTAAAGAAACAAACAAAAAAATAAATAAATGTATGGATAAATAGATATATGGATAAATTGCTAAATAGATGCGCGTTTAAACTTCCTAGAGATGAATATACCATACGCTCTTAAATTTTTGACATGTTTTGTTATCAAAGTTGATTCATTGTAAAACCGTCAAAAAGCAGTTAGTTTTGTCAATGGCGTTTTTCAAAGAATCTTTCAAAGATTTTTGCGTCCTTTCAAAGAATTTTATCTGTAAAAACTTGTGCTCTTAGTAAACGGGGAACTCGAACATATTTTGTAAAGCCATGAAAAGTTAAAAAAGATTTATAATAAGTTTATATTAAGTTCCATAATATTAAGATCAAGGTAGGGGGAGACGACGGTTAGCTGTCAATCAAAAGACTTTGGACACGGTACATTTTTTATGCCGGCGGTAGATGACGGCGGTAGGTGACGGCGGTAGATGACGGCGGTAGATGACGGCGGTAGATGACGGCGGTAGATGACGGCCGTCAGATATGCTTGTCAGAAGTCATGTCAGAGCAGAGGTAGATGGCTTCGACGGATATCTGCTTGATAGACTCCTGCAGCAAATGTACCGTGTCCAAAGTCTTTTGATAAACTGTTAGCCGTCGTCTCCCCCCAAACATGTTAGTTATCAAAGCTGCCTGGCAAGAATAAATTGGAAGACTGAAGCTTTTTACGTTATATTAAGCAACATTGCCATATTTAAGCCAGCTTTGTTTTTCAGTAAAAACGAAACCCTTGCTTCTGCAAATGATCGTTCTAGCCCCAGGACTTTCCAAGCTGCTGCAAGGAATGGAGCCATTTTCTGTACTTCATTCTTTTTCTATGAGACATTGCGTGTAGATATTTATCCTCATTTCATCAATTACATTACATGATTATTATAATGATCTTTTCAGCATCATCATTGGGTAGGAACTGTGGTCCTTGCATGTTGTGAAGCCATAGAACGGCCATCGTCTAAGGAGGGTTACTGTTTCAAGCTGTTTCATCCACTCAAAGAAAGTATATGGAGTACAAAGGTAGGAATAACACTCCTCCTTTACCTTCAATATTTAACAAGTACAGTTATTTCAGATTATGGTTGTTAATGAATTTGGTCTTTGTGCGAGATCTTGGCTGCTTAGGAATGACTTCGAGCATCAATGTTGGTTGCGATAATCTATCTTGGGTATTTTCGTAAGCTTTTCATGCAGGCGAGAGACTCTTTTTAAGCATCATAAGTCCAGTGGCGCAGAAAGGGGGGGGGCAGGGGGGGGGCAATTTGCCCCAGGGCCTCGGCCTGGAAGGGGCCCCCAAATTATTCTGAAAATTTTTTTAAAATGTCTCCTTTTGAGAAACTGAAAATGCATTTAAAAATATATTTGTTAATATCGAAAATGATGGCAGTAATTTCATTGGGTCTGTACACTGAGTCTTGTTTGAATTTAAGGCCTATCAGCTTTATTTATTGAGTCCGGGGCCCCGAGAAAAGCTGATTAAACCTTAGATCACATATTTTACGGATTCATCTTTTAAGCTGAGTTTTCCTGAGTTTCGCAAAATCGTACTTATTGGGGGAAGGGAGCCCTGATAAAAAATTAGGTAGCCCATATAATCTTGTTTTAATCTATGGCCCGTTCAAGTGAGTTATGTTTGCATTTAGACTCGTTGCATAAAGCTATATTATATTGTTGGGGCCCCTTTTAGCAAACTAGCATTAATAAAGAACCGCTTACGTTCAACAATGACTCAAGACAGAGTATCAAGCCTCGTGACTCTTTCGATCGAGCACGAACTAGCAAGACAAATTGATTACGACAATATCATTGATCAATTTGCAACTGAAAAGGCAAACGTGCGCAAACGTTTGGAAATAATGGGCGTTTCCCATTTTATAAAGGGCGTGGTCTCAAAATTTTTTTGTCTCCGACTCTAGGACCCCAACTGAGACTTTGCCCCAGGGCCCAGGCCGCCTCTCGGCGGCCCTGCATAAGTCTACTGTAAATGGCAGTTGCTATTACGGAGCCTGGGACAGAAAAATTTGATGATACTCCGGATGACGTCATTAGAGTTTTGAACATATGCCGGGAATTCCATTTGGAGTTTGACAAATTAATCAACAGAGTATTAAACACAACTCAGTGTTGCTTTTCCAAATAAAGTTTGTGAGAGCAATAATTATATGGCAATGAAAGCTTTTTTACAGCATCTGATACCTAGGTGCCTTGCAAGGGGGCTGTGAAGGATCAGCCCCTGTTAAAATTTAGATAGAGTTTGGGGGTCAGCCCCCAGCCTCCCCTCCCTTAAAAAGCTAACAGATATTTGCTTTGACGAATTCTGCGTTGTTAACCTTCAATAATGCCACTAATTTTGTGCCAAAGAGCGTTCTTCTATCAGTATAGTATATTGGGTGTGGTTATGGGTATGGCTTCTAGAAGTTATCTTCAGCACAGCCCTCCTTCCTAACTTTTTAAATCGGCCATCTCTATGAAATCGGCACACCTGTCTTGACGTACGTATTAACCGACGAATTTTGACATAAACCCCGTTTACACTGTCCTGGGACAATTTTTTACCGTTACGGTTCGCAAGTGTTTACACTGTCGCAGTTCCAAATTGTTCCGTTTATTCGTTTCGTTTACACTGTACCGGTACGACCTAAATTCAATGGTAGAACATCGTTTAAAGGGGGCTATATTTCGTCAACCGAGGCAATCAAGGCTTGGACTTGGAGACAACAATAAATAAGTACGAAGACAAAACTGTCCAGAATCTTCGAAGTCGTCCTTTTTTCTTCAGAATTTTTCTTTTCTTTTTTTCGAAGACGGCGGTAACCATCGTAAATGGCTGCTGAATAGATTACATTCAGCCCAGCGATCGCTGCCACTTGATTTAACATGGCGATAAGGAATTTGAAATCGTAATTTGAATTTTCGACAGCCATCTTGACAATTCCCTCGTCTAAAAAATCGTCCTAAATCAAAGCCTCGATTACCTGAACTAGCCATACAAAAGACCTCATTGTGAATCCGTGACAGAATCGTCCCGGATAGGTATTTACACTGTCCCGTTCTAAAACGGAACCTTGACGGTACAGAATTCGTTCGCTTTCAAAGCAGGAACAAAACTGTTCCGGATAGCAGAGCAAAATCGTCTAGGTTCCACAATGCTAGTGTAAACGCAAGGGCGAACCGCGACAGTTTTGTCACGTTCCAAACTTGCACGGGAAAACTGTTGAGCTGGCGATATGGCGGGTTCTTTAGCGCAATGGAGAATATTTTGTTCAGGGCTGATACTATTGTCCTCCAGCGAGTAAAAAACGATATCCGCTAAACCCTTTTACTACAATGAACATCCCGTCTGTGAATGTTTTATTTCAGCCAGTATGGATTTTAATGGTCACAAAGTCCATTAACAGCTTAACTACCCTCTCGAGATTAATGTGTAAAAAGTTGTTTGTTTTGATTGCTTGAAAGGAATATTCGTCATCAAGTATCATCTTTCGTACACACAAGTATCATCAAATAATTGTGTGTATGAAAGAGCGTACAGTCATAAATTGTTTTATTGTTCAAAAACTTCAGTAAGGCGTTGGACGCTGGCTTTTAGCTAGAGAAATTTATCAGAGAAGCAAAGAGAGAGACTCGCTAATGGATCGTAGAGAGCGATTTCGTAAGCAACTGGCTGTGTGTCGCTGGATAATAAACAACAACAAAGTATGCGAGCAGACGGTAGGCCCGTTGTTTTGGAAATCCGAACCACTCAAACCGAATGTTGCGTAAATCAATAACTATGATTTCTGTGGTGTGATTCATTTCTTTTCTCAAATCAATATTCGCTCTGCCGAGCTACGTCAGTTTGGATTAACTGTGAAAAAGTCACATGATACATATTTAAGTTTTTTTTATATGGCGGGAACAATGATGTATATATTATGCTGGGGGCAATTCACTCACGATAAACTGATGGTGATGAACTGATAAATTTTTAAAACTGTTTAAAAATACTTGAATCTATTCGAATCTATTTGCATAATTTTGATAGCCGACGATATAATTTATTTTCTAAATACACCATTTTTATGATTTCTATTATAAAATAAATTTGCAATTAAATGATTAATTTTTGTGTTTGTTTTTCATTTTGACCCATTTCTTTAAATATTTAATTTGATTTAACGTTTTGATTATTTTCTTGTTATTTTAAGTTATTAGTAATTTATGAATTTTACCAATGGGTGGCATTCGGTTCTTAATGTGAAGAAGATCAGTGGCGTACAATTCTTCGTGTTATAAGAGAGGGAGCATTGTATCAAAATATTTTTAGCATATGTCAGGAAATTATGCTGTCCTTTTTTATACTGTTTCGATTATAAAACGTTGTATAATGATAAAAAAATGTCTGGGATATGCGTTCTGTGTTGGTATGCCAGCATGTACAGCTCGTTTTGTTAATCTCAGTCGACTATTGGCCAATCAATCAGTTGTATCAAGCTTAGTGATTGGCCAGTGTTGATTGGCAGATAAGTTGAGTAACTCGAGTATCTGTCGATTCCCTTTAAACTGAAAGATGTAAGCTTTTTATTTTATGGTCAGCTTCCAACAACTACTAAGTGTTGTGATAAGTGTTGAAATCAACCCGTTTGATACCCTGGGTTCCAGAGCGTCAAGTGTGATAGGGGGTTGCGGGAGAGTGCGGAGGAAGAGAGAAGGGAGGAAGTCTTCCTCTCTCCTCTCCTCCTCCGCACTCTCCCGCAACCCCCTATTTCCTAATGTATTTCCTAAAAGAATGTATTTATAAAGATCAAAAAATATCATACATTTAAGAAACATGCAATCTCTGCCAAAACCCCTTTGTAAGCCCTGTTGCTTAGTTGTTGTTATAGAAAGATTCACTGTTTCTGTATTGAAGACCGGCACCACACTCCTTCTCCTAAAAGCAATGCTTGTTGTAGAATTAAACGTCATAGCAGTCTGAAAGGAATCCATTTCACACCGAACGTTTTAAGTTTGCATAAAACAACATTGTTTGATGGAGAGGAGGTAGTATAGAATATTAAAAAATTTAGTGTAGTGTACCATAGTCTTTAGAAATGAATGTACCAAGGCTTTTGACAAGCATTGTAGTCATAGATGGTACAATGCCTGTCAAAAGTCTTGGAACACTGACATCAATTTCCAAGGTCAAGATCAATCATCCCCCTCTCCCTTACAGAACAATGTTGTTTTACTATCACACAGGTTAGGATTTTAGGAAACACTTTCTTTTGCGCTTCTTTCATGATATTTCTCTAAATCATCAACATTGTTTTAGGGGGAAGGGGGCGGAAGTAGCAATTTTTTTTCATGAAAGGAACGAAAGATATCAAATTCAGCGTAAATTGCTGGGTGTTCCAAATACTTTTGGCAGGCATTGTATGTGATTTTAAGATTGTGGTAGCATGTTCAATTGCTTGTTCAATTGATTGTTCAATTGCATGTGGATGTCTTTGCGGCATTACATGCATTACATTGCCATCATTCTACAACAAAACCACAGTTAGTTTCTTTTTGTGTTTTGAAGTCAATTCATCTAACGATACGTATTCTATCTTCCGACCTTTCTTTATCTTATAACTTCTTTCCAGGGTCCAAAAGGAGAGATTGCTGGCTCGTTAGCCCAGCCAATGCCCAGGGATCACCTCATTCTTCGTGCTCCAACGATATCAATGGGTGAGATATTTAATTGCTTAACCCTCTATGCATAAATTTACTAGAAAATGCATTAAGACTTTGATTGGTTACTATAAAGTAATTATTTAAAATGATTAATTATTATTGTTGTAGTAGTATTTTGCTGTGTTTTTGTGACACTTGCAACATATCTGCCGTTTAGGCCAGTTGTAAGATCGTTGGAAGGGATTGTATGTAATTTTAAATCGTATTTAATTTATGCATTCCAACATTAGTTTTTGTTTAACCAATCAGTGTTTTGTTTACGTTTTGGTCATTCAGCCATTCGTTTGTGGCTGCTACTTGGTGACCAAGTGAAAGAACTTGGTGACAAAGATAAAAAGTGTTTATATGAACATCTTAATAGTCTTTAAAAGTCTATAATTGTTTCCAAGGACATTTCTATATTTCCACTGGCTAATTCATTTTGATCACGTGCCTTTCAGGTCACTGCTGGATGGATGCGATAGAAGTTGCACAGAAATCGAGTTTTATCAACCCAGAGAAAGTCATGTAAGTTTTATTCTTTTCCTTGTACTGTTTTTTCTTATTTTCCATTCTTGTCGTTTTCTTCATATTCCTCTCTCTGGCCTATATTAACCTTCATCCCGACCTCATTTTTTCATTAACCAAAAGGGACAGTTTAAGCACAGAGTTATGAATAAGATCTCTTTATGAAACTCAGAATTGCCTTAGATAATTTCAGCTTTTTTTCTATTCAGTGTGAAAACTTACAATAAAAAATTAATCAAAACACGGCGAAGTACTAAACAACATTACAAGGACGGAACCTTGGAGGAGCAATATAACATGACTACCCCCTGGAATTGGACATAGACCTAAAAATATCTAATAACAATTTATACTACTGCATATACATATACTACATTAAAATAATACATCACAGTTAAATACAGAATATGTACATAGAAAAAATTCTTAAGCCCTTTCCACATTGGACGCCACATTATACGTAATAATGGTCAAACTCAGGGTAATGATATCAGCTGTTAAATGTTCTAAACAATTATCAATATTTATTATTCCTCTGTTTATAGGATAAGTGATTTGTATGGCGGAAAAGATGGTTCAGAGCTAGGTATGATCAAAGTTTTTGTTGGTTTCGTAAAGACATTTAATGCAGTTTCAGTTTCTTTGTTTAAATCTAGCTGGAGCTCATATCTAAATGTTTTGAAATCAGCAAATCGTTATTAGATCCAACAGCAATAGGTTTAAAGATCGAGGGCTGTTTTATACTTTAAGCGACAGCCTTTATACACACGAGTTTTTCTCGCGTTTTCCCGCATATTTCTGACGTATTCTTTATGAAAATATTTTATATTATCCTGGAGTCCCTTCTTATTATAAGCTTTAGGCTCGTTTTGCAGTTATGTTTTTCTATGTCCTAGTTCCCTGTAATCATTGTCCATTGAACAGTAAAAACTAAGGCTAGTAGTCTGGTATATTTGGCAGTTAACATGGATTAGAGTTAAGCTTTAATTGATGCGTTAAGAAGCAGCTTCTTTCACGTTCAGATCGTCTGATCTGCCTAATTTTCTCCCTGGGCATCCGAAATTATAGACCGTAGTGTATTTAGATGAGAGGGAATAGAGCATTTCTGCACCATATTCCAAAATCAAAGCCTTGTTTGAAGCTTTTCACAACACATTTATATATAGAGCATCGTTGTTACGAAAAATTCAACTTGTTTCAGGAAATGACGATGAACATGACGAAGATGCGTTTGCTGCTGTAAGTAACGAAAATATCTTCACTTGCTTAGAAAATATACATAAATGATGTCTGAAAATTTATAATGTAGATGTTACTTGAAATCTGTGTGACACCAGCGTAGACAAAGCTCAAAGGGGGGCATAAATACATCATCAAAAATGACTGTATATCAAAGCATTTCTCATTCCGAATCAGCTTGTATCTTGGCTCAAATATTTAGGGCGAATGTTTAGAAGAGCAAATACTGACGTATTCTGTTTAAAAATTTATAATATAGATGTGACTTGAAATCTTCTTGACATCAGTCATAAGCAATAATGACGTCAGTTATTAGGTTCCAGTATATTCGAAATGAAGTGACCATGTGCGCCAACAATACATAATATTTCATTGCACATTTGTTCCTGTGAAATGATTTTGTTCTATTGAATTTTGCTGTCTGATTTTTTAATTGTGATTGTCTGATTTGATTTTCCTGATTCAAACTCCAGGTTTGATTTTCAATAACATTAATGTAAAATGATAATTTCTAGCTCAAACCCCTGCCAAAAGTACAATTTGAAGCACCCAGAAATTTGCATCACATTTTTCTATTTTTACATTCCTTTCCCCAAATATCGCCTCCACACCCCCCCCCCCCCACTCCAGAATAATGTTGATAGTTTACAAAGGTGTCATATAATTCACAGGAAAAACTTAATTCCCTTTCTTTTTTACCGTGAAGCAATACTTTTCCAAGGGGCAGAGAGAGATGGTTGAATTTCCTCTTGTTCCAAAACTTTTGGCAGGCATTTTATTTGTACTTACGTAACTCATAAAGCTGCTAGCTACAATAAGTTCTTTTGATGGATTTATGATCAAAAGTTCCTACATTTGTGCAGGAGAAATCAGATGATGTTTCAAGCATCGATGACAATGACCATTCTGATAAAGCTGAAAACGAAGAATGTAAGTGATAAGGTATTTCTAAGAACTATCATGTTCAATAAGGAAGCGGAAGTAAAAATCATGTTCGTCAGATTATTATTTCCAAGTTACAACTGAAGGATTTGGAATCGTGTTTAATTGTTATGTAGTGATGCCTAATGCATACAATCTATCTATGGTAAGGAAATTTTGCTTTTACTTGTAGAATATCTTAGTATGTTTAACTAAATGCTTGAAAAATGCAGACTATATGCTTCATCTGCCACTTAATAAAGGGGTTGCAACAAGGGGATGTTGCTGTTTGATGAATTGTTGAAGCTACCCTGTAAAACAGTTTCTAAGGCTGAAGGATTTCCCTCTTTGAAAGTCCTATTCACCAGCCAGATGTGAGGCGCCATCTGACTTACCAATGTTCTTGGGTGATTGTTGAGTCTTGAGTAATTATAAGGACTCCTTAGATATTTTCATCATTTGTGGTTTGGTCTTGGCCTTTCAGTGTTCAGCCATGCAGTTGAAATGGAGCCTCATGAAGAATCTGAATACTCGGTAGCTACAATCGAATATCTCGGCGAGGTGAGTTCTAGGTATTCCTAAGCAGTTCCAGGAAAATCCATACAGTGTCTGATATTTCCTTGTTTTCCTATACTCGACACACTGACAATCTTTCTTCCTTCTCCATCTAATCAAATATGCCTAAAATCGCCCTTTCTAACTACTTGTACTTATTGAATTTTGTGTATTTTATGTACCTTCATACATTGGTTTCATTCCCTTCTTTTATTTCTTGCACTGTTGTCTGAAACCTGCAATTTTCAGCTCTCGCTACAATAGAAGACACTTCCAAAAGTTTCCCAAACCTGAATTATGTCACCAAAAATAGTTTTCAAAATTTCCTGCAATTATCATCCCTACTTTATCTTGTTCTAATCTTAAATCGTCAAGACCATCGAGAGGCATATGACATCTTACAATCCTTGGTATCCTGCTATAAGTTTAACGAGAATTGTTTACATATATATCGGAATAACGCATTTCGCGTGGCTCATATTAATTCTACTACTCACGATTGCATCATTCTTTTGTAGGAAGGAGAGGCTGTTGAAGAAATGGAGGAGGACAATAAAAGTATTTTGTGGGCTTTACTCAAGCAGGTAAATGAATTTCCAAATAACTCGAAAGAACTTCAGATTTACTTTGGTCCATAAAGTTAAACTCCAATATTTTCTGGTAAGATAATTTATGCATTCCAACATGGTAGATTTTGTTTAGCCAATCAGTGTTTTTTTTACGTTTTGGTCATTCAGCAATTCGTTTGTGGCTGCTACTTGGTGACCAAGTGAGTGGCCAGAGCTTTGGTGATTTCGATAGATAAAAAAACAAAGATAAAAAGTGTTTATATGAACTATCTTAATAGTCTTTAAAAGTCTACAATTGTTTCCAAAAACATTTCTATATTTCCACTGGCTAATTCATTTTGATCACGTGCCTTTTAGACTGTAGCATCGCTTTATTTGACTCTGGGAAGTTCCCGTATATTTATGGTCTGTTTAGTTTGTGCACTCTGTCGCTGTATTCTCTCCAAGCAAAACGTACGGGTGGTTTGGAGTTCTGAGTTACTTTCCTTTCCTATATTTTGTACGACCTGCGTCATTTTAACGTCAAACCATGGTCTTACCTTATTGTCGTGTCTAGTGAATGCCTCGTGCTTTATCGTAGGTTCGACCTGGCATGGATTTATCCAAAGTCACGCTGCCTACCTTTATTCTGGAGCCGAGATCGTTCTTGGATAAATTATCAGACTATTATTATCATGCAGATTACCTTGCAAAGTAAGTTACGGTGCATGTGGTAAATTAACATGAGTTATCATAAATCATAATATTACATAAACCTCCTGATAAACTGCTAAAGTACATCAAAGATCCTGTTTTAATTAAAATCTAACATAAGTTGTACCACAGTAATGCTAATAGCGTTGCACAGTAAGAAGCAATACGTGTAGTAAATTAACATAAATTAACATAGATTATACCAGTGCATTATATGCCTGGTAAACGATTTAAGTACACCACGACTCCTGGCCTAAGATTGGCATGATTTATCATGAATTTCTAATCAGAAGTTATTATCCATGTGATCTCCGAAAGTAAGTAGGTAGCTTCTCATCATAAATTAACATTATTTTCATTTATTACATTTAAAATACTGCCTAGTTTATAACGATTCATGAATTAAAATTTATTGCTACTGTTGTAAAATAATTAGCATTATTTATGCGAAATTTCAGTAATTTTGCTGGGCTGGACGTTTTGAAAACCGACAGATTTTATAACTAAAAGTTTCTTTAAAATTTCTGTGTTCTCTGACTCCTTAAAACTCTCTGTGTTCTCAAACAACTAGTTGCTGTTCTATAGACACTCACTCGAACTTTCTAGCAATTAATATTCTCTATAAAAGTTGAATATGCCTCATTATGGAGAGTTTTTTATATGCATATTTATGTAGCTATTCTACCATTTGGAATTCTTAATAAACACTAACGATACTTGTATCCTGTGTTGTGATTATGTAGCATATATTAACATTATTATACTTTAATTATGCAGATATATTTCAATAATTAATTATTTTTTGTAAATATGCAAATGTCTGCATACCATATATGAAAGAGGCGGTCAATTGCAATTTTCTAAATAGTTCTTTTATTCTATAATCAATCGTTGACACGTGTCTCCTAGTTAAGATATATTTCATTGCTACTATTACTAAATAGTTTTCTTTTGAGTAAAGTTTAGTGAAATATTTAGTCACGTTTTGCCATCCTCGCTAAACTTCGCTTAACTTCACTAAACAGAAGTTGAGTAAAATGTTTGGTAAAATGTTTAATCAAAAAACATAGGTAACATTTTCAGGGCACATCTATTCTTGATATTCTTGATATTTAAATATTCTACCATTTGCTACGACGAATCGGTTAACTAAAAAAGAATGGATTGCTTATTTTCAGCATCATCTACCAGTTAACTGATAAAAATTATCCTTAAACAATAGAGTATTTCACCAGCTTGTCTCTCCTAGTTAAGATATATTTCATTGCTATCATTACTAAATAGTTTTCTTATCTCGACATCCGTCGTTGATGAGAGACGAGATATTTCTGTTGTAAATGTGTGACATCATTCTATGCAATGCATTTTTATACTTAGTATCAGTCCGCATCATAATTCACAACCGCCTTTTGTAATTGTTCTAGGGCTGCATGCGAAGAAGACCCTTACATAAGGATAAAAGAAGTTGTCAAGTGGTATCTATCGGGCTTTTACAAGAAACCAAAGGTGATTTATTTTGTCAATTCCGTAAGAATTTTACACGCCATCACTTGTGATTCTGCAGACCTCGGGAAAATAGGCCAGTTTATGTTCAAGGGGCAGTTAGTATCGCTAAGTTGACAAACATCTGTGTCGAAGTTAAATTTAGGTACTTACTTACTTTTTGCTATGTTTCAAAATATCAACAAAGTTTTGTTAATAATGGAAGATAGTAAAGAACTGATCATAAGTTTGTTAATATTGATCAATGTCTCAGGTTTTTATTTCAATTATCTTAAGTAGCAAGCTAGATACCTTACGCAGGAGGATGACATGCTAAAATTCGGAACCAAGATGCTGGACTGTTTGTAGTGATTGACCCTTGAAGTTTCGAAAATACTCCGTCTAGTACCGTCCATAAACTGTTTAATGTAGAAAGTTTCCATTGTCTGGCTACCTCAACGAAGATATCGCTACATGAATACTTTGGGGCTGCATTTATCCCCTTTTGGGTGTCCATTGTCAGGAGGTGTCCTTGTCCCTGTGTTTATAACAATGAACATCCAAGTTAACTGTGACGTAGCAACAGATGTGGACCCATTTTTGGTAGTTACAGCTTATTGATAACTTCGTAGACAAATTTACTTTTGAACTGAATACGAAAGAAACTTCATTGCGCCTGCTTGAACTTGAATGTTAGGTACCGGCCACATGTAGCTTGAAATGATGACATGCCTCATTTAGCTTGAAGTAAGGGTACACTTTGTTTAGCTTGAAATAAGAACAGGCCGCATTCAGCTTGGAATGAGGACAGGCGACATGTAGCTTCAAATGAGAAAAAGCCTCATTTAGCTTTTGATAAGGACAGGCCACATGTAGTTATAGGGGATGAAAGTTTCTGGCTTCTTCAATCGCATCTGAACACTAAATTGCACACGCGTTCCCAATCCAAGAGCCTCTGACGGGCTGTACTTGTAGTTGTACTAAAATCTCTTCAAGACTAAACATTGCTTTCTTTAGTTTTTTTCGTGCTTCGCTGTTCCTTGGAAATTTTCCTCGTCTTTCTTCTTCTTGGAATAAATCGAAACACAAAGGAATATGTTTCCACTATGTATTGCCTTAACGGCCTATTGTAATAAGAGTAAATAAATGCGTTTGCACTTGAATTTGTGAACAAAGGCAAAAATGTCCAAATTAATGCGGATAGAGTATGCCCTGTTAGTTGTTCATCACTGGATTTTCGAAAAAACCAAATTAACGAAGCAGTAAAATATGGTGTCCACATTGAAAGCTGGAAACAAAGAATGACGGTAACAGATCTTGCTAAGGCCATATCATGCCTGAGTTGTTTAGATCTGGACTGTATATGGTTGTCATTTCCGTTGTACAACTTGTTCACACTGTTTCGAACGTGGCGGTAGAGTATCGAGTACGAGCTCACTAGAATTGCAGAAGAAACTAATAAGAACACTAAAGTCAAAAAATTGAATATCTTGGCATCTCCCCTGTATTCTGCTACAAGAACAGTGGCGGATGCTTTAGCCAATGTAAAGAAAATCATACACAGCAAGACGTACTTACGAGCAGATTCCCATCGAAAGAACCAGTGTTGCAACGGATACTTTAAAACTATAAGCCGTTCGATGCCGATTCCTAGGGCGATTAAAAAATCTAATGTTAGAAGGGTGAAGGACAAAGACAGTACTGCGAACCTGACAATGCAATTTGTTTGCATCGTGGATGATATTTGATGAGCGCACATCAAAGGCAATAATAAAGCTCCTACCAGCAGGTCTGTTATGCATAGAGAAATAATCAACAACTTTGAGCCAGATGATTTGGTTCGGGTTAGGCCCATCAGCACGACACTGTTTGAAACTAAAGTAATTGGTATTAGAAAAGCTTGAAAGATGAAAATTGTCAGTCTTTGAGACTTAGGTAAATAAGAAATATCTGGGAAAAAGCTGCGACATGCGGAGACAGATGCAGAAGTGAAGTTCATTCTGCTGCTAAACAGCGAAACAGAAGCGTTTGCTAACTGGAACGTTTGCTTATCTGGAACTTTTGCTTAACAGGAACGTTTGCTTAACTGGAACGTTTGCTTCACTGGAACGTTTGCTTATCTGGAACGTTTGCTTAATGAACGTTTGCTTAGCTGGAACGTTTGCTTATCTGGAACGTTTGCTTAACTGGAACGTTTGACTAACTGGAACATTTGCTTAACAGGAACGTTTGCTTAACTGGAACGTTTGCTTAACAGGAACGTTTGCTTAACTGGAACGTTTGCTAACTGGAACGTTTGCTTAACAGGAACGTGTGATTAACTGGAGCTAATGATCTTCAGTAAACGCTATTCCCTGGTCGATGAGTGGCAAAATGAATGTTAATTGTCAAATTCTTCTTCATTTTTTTTGCTGTAGATTTGTTTCACAACAACCATGCACGATTCTTTAATTCTGTTATCTCGTAGCTTCTCTGTTTCCTTTTCTATTTACCAAACTCTAGATGCAGTCTGAATCCTGATGCTCTTCTTGTCGTTTTATCAAGAGCACATCATGATGACTTATAAGCAACTGTGTTTAAATGGCAAAATTGCTTAATCGGCATTGATGATGTGATTTTTAATCAGTGGATGTTTAATTTGAATGTTGATTGATGCAAAACAAACGGCCTTTAGAAAGAGGAATTTATCTAAATACAGTTTTCTTAAGAGAAATAGGTTAATGAGATTTTAATCACGATGTTCAAGAAACCCAATTTTTGCAAAAGTTTACATAAGAAATCATAAAAATTTAATTTTAAGTAGAGATTGCGTAAGTCCCTTTAATTATGCCTTTTGCGTTTGTCTGACAATTTAAAGCAAATCCTGTCTGCAGGTGTTTTTACTTGAAACTGGCTACTCTTATAACTTAGACAAATTTTTGAATTCCTCGTTTGATAGCCTTATTAACTTGATGTGCTTTCAGGCAACTATAGAAAAAAATGATAACAAAGTTATTTTAAAATAGGTATCCTGTATGGAACCAGACTTCAATATTGATGCTATATGTTTCTAAAGAATCATATTATCTTGACCCCTGGCAGATTATCCGGTACCTTGGCTAATTCTCCGGTCACTTTACTGATTCTCCGGGCTCTTGACTGTTGTTCCGGTCTTTTAGTTGATTTTCCGGTCTCTTGGCAGATTCTCCGGTTTTTTCTAGATTCTCCGGTCACTTTGCAGATCAGATCTCACTACCCTGCAGATCTCAGAGTACTTGTCTATGTTGTGTCCCGCGTGACATTGCTTGACCCAGTACTATGTTCTTAACCTTTCATTTTTTTTCCAGGGATTGAAGAAACCATACAACCCTATCATTGGCGAGACTTTCCGTTGCATGTGGCCAAATCAAGGTAACGGATCGAAAACATTTTTCATCGCGGAGCAAGTGTCCCATCATCCTCCTGTCTCCGCATTCTATTGTTCGAACAGGAAAGATGGCTACGTCACTTACGGATCTATTCTTGCAAAGTCAAAATTTTACGGTGAGTTGAAAGGGCTGCATCAAAATTCAAGTATAAATATTTTCACTTCTGAACCAGATGAAACAGAGAAGCATTTCCACTGTTCTTTAATTACAGGTAGCGTAGATAGAGACTCAGAGATATTCCCCATAATTCTTCCATGATTTTTCCATGATTGGCTTGGCTGCACGAATAACGAGCACAGCTTTGAGCGTGCGCAAGTTTTAAATACTTATTTCAAGTACTCTGTGAATGCGTTGCTATTTAGTGAGTAGTTTTACTTAGAATGAGTAGTGACAACCGACCTTCAGCTTCTTCCATCGTTCAAGCTTTGGGCCTGTTTTCAATTTTCAAAAACCACACCTCTATCTGTCCTGGATTGTGGGTTTATCGCATATTCATTTAATGAAATCAATTGTGTGGTAAGTTATAAGAATTATTATAATTTCCATGATTTTCATCGCATTTTCTTTTTGTAACAACATTTAGTTACAAAGACGCCATTTTAAAAGATGTAGTATTTTTTAAAAGGCTCAGTGTTTCAAAATGCCAAAAAGAATAAAAGAAAAGAAAGTTGATTTTATTAGTTGCTGAACAGGTTTCCCTGTTCGGGTTATCTTACCAGTTTTCATCCCTTTATTTCTGTTTTTACTTGTATTTAAACCCTATTGTTTGGGATTCGTTTCAGGGAATTCTTCTTCCGCCATTTTGGATGGAACTGCAACAGTTACGCTTTTGCGACTTGGCGAAGATTATGTCGTAAATATGCCATATGCTCACATCAAAGGTAGGCGAGCCTCCTTATGGTGCTGCTTCAAGGTCCCTTAATTACCAGAATCGTGATTCTCTTTGATATGTTTTTCTTAGCGTAGAGTTTTCGATCTATGTTCTGACGTTTTAAACTCTGAAGAGTTTCAGACGAAAAGTTTTAGTTTACTAAATGTTTGCTTTTTTTCAAAGCTATTTACAAGTTTTGTACCACCAAAAGATTGTTTGATATGTTTTTATAACTTCTTTATGACTGGTGTTGGCAACATCATCTGTGTTAGGCTTAAGGTATCCTTACACTTAAGGTGGACACAAGTAACTTAATTTCTGTCTGGCATTATTAAATTATTGTCTCTTTAGCATAAACTAGAGCTTAGTTTTCGATTATTGCTTTTTACCGTTTATTATTTCTGTTCACCACAGGAATACTGCTTGGAACGTTAACAGCCGAGATGGGTGGAAAGGTGGTGATAAAATGTGAAAAAACTGGGTATAGTGCAGAAATCGAGTTCAAATTGAAGGTAAGATAAATAAAAAGATTGTGTTCTGGATTTAGCTTGAACTGTTTGCCTTATCTACAAGCCAACCCATACATTCAGATACTGCAAATCATAATTTGGAACCAATGAGTCCCAACAATGAACATCTAGTTTCAATGTCGATTTAGGTACCTGATTCTCTCTCTGTAAGCAAAATATTCTTGAAGGGTTTATGTATAGCCGGAAATGTCGTAAGTTGATTGTGACAACGTCATGTTGCCATGGCAAATCGCATTCCAAAAGTCCCACGATTCTTTTTTTTTGGAGTCATGTTTTAGTCCATATTGCCACGTAAATTGGTTAAAATAGCTTATCTATTGCAAATCAAGGCTTTTGTCAGTAATTTTCATCGTATTATCAACGAGTAGCCTCCCCTTCTCTGCAACCTGACTCTGTTTCGCCTTTGCCACAGATGCACAATAAAAAATGCTATTAGCCTGAAGTAGGACTCCCGGATAACATAATTAAAGCATTTTCCAATAAAATGCACATTGTATTTTCAAAGATATTTTTACTGTATTTATATTAATTCCTAAACATTATTGTTAAATCATTTTTTTAGTTACCCCTATCATGCTCAGGTTTCGAAAATATTACAAACGAATTCTCAATGCTTCTATTCTAAATGCTTAGTTTTAATTTTTTTAGCCATTTTGGAACAAAAGTGCACAGAGTAACAAGATTAGTGGCAAAATTAAAATGAGCAAAGATGTATTATCTAAAATTGAAGGAAAATGGGTAAGTTACTCAAGATATTTGCAGTTTGGTCATTTATTTCACGACTAATTTCTATGTCTTAGTGTTCTGACTTTCACTTAAAGATTTGAAAAATATTCACGTTTTTTCTTTGACAAATCAGCTTATTTTATGTTTTTCACAGGATGCAGAAATCTTCATTACAGAATATTCTCAAAGAGATTCGCAGGTTTGCGAAAAAGATTTTTAATTACCAATATTCTGTATTGCTTAATTGATCAAAAGCTGCCGAGCCTGTGGGACTTCTTCTTTAATTGAAAACGGTCGTTCTTGTATACATAAACATTAACAATTGCATCTACTTCGCTTCCCTGGTGATTTGGTAGAGCTGTATTATTTGAAAATTTATTTACTTTAAGGTGCAGTTTATATACTTTGAGGTACTTTGCGTATTCTAGGAAAGAAGACCTTAAAACACCATGTGGCTTTTTTCGCGCATGTGCAGCACAGCTACCCTGTGCTATTCACAACGTGTAAGGACATTGATAGCGAGGCTCATTTGCAAAAGATCTGCGTAACTTTGTAACATAAAACATGTGCGGTACCTTGTGATTTGATTTTAAATTTTGTCACAGGCATTTGATTGAAGGAGCAAGGAAGGTACCCTGTGAATCTGGTTGTTTATCAACTACAAGTATACAAAACATGTTTATCAAAAGCCCTGGCATTTCAGATAAAAAACCAAGTTAAACGGTGACGTTTTGGAGAAAAATATAACGTTTAAAGGCCTAGACAAGCGATGTTATTATAATGATAAGCCCGACAATCTTTTTCCTTTCTTGTGATTGAATATATGTGGTTTGCACGTGCTTGCTGGTTCTTGTCAACAGGATGATGAACCTTTGGCAGAGATATTTTTCGACCCTGTAGAAGCGAAGAAAGACCGACTTAAACGTTTCACAGTCGATGCGAAGAATCAGGAAGATTTTGAATCAGAGAAACTTTGGGCGAAGGTCACAGAAGCTATCAAAACACAAGATCAGGTTGGTTTTGGAGTGCTCGTTTCGTATAATTCTTCATTACACAACCCGTGCGTAATGTTTGCATTTATGATGAACCCTCCATACCGTGGCTACGTTTGCATCAGAGGTGAAGTGACATTGGTTACAAGCCCCTCGTGCCGCCAGATTTGTCAGAAAAGATTGCAAATTTCGCTGCTTTGTTGGAATTCGTACAGAATCACGAAAACAAGAGGCTATGGGCCCCTACCACTTGCCTCGTAATGAAATAAGTCTCCTATAGCCTTTTCCACTCAATTTATACTGACTCCGTTACTAACACAGCCTGTTCCTTGTTTCCTTTCACAACCAGGAATCGGCAACAAGAGAAAAGTTAGTTTTGGAAGACAACCAACGCGCCTTACACAAAGAACTGAAAGAAAAGGCTGAAGATTGGAAACCAAGATTCTTTGAGCGTGACCCCCTGGCAGATAGTCCTCATACTTGGATATACAAATACAACGAGTATGTTTTTCGTTATTCGAAGTAATTCTTCCAGAGCCAAACAGCTTCATTTGTACTCATTATCTTTCTTTGCAACACTAAAGCCTTGTCTAAATGATTGATTGCCATATCTTTTCTTTTTGCTAGTCTACGACCCTGGGATCAAGGCACAGATCTCAGTCAATACGAACACAAGTGTATCATCAAAACAGTCAATCGACACGTGGCTCCAGTGTTCAAGCGATGTGCCAGCATTCCTAACGTCAAATCTTCAACTCTTCGGCCGTCTGTTTCCAACAGATTACCAAGCATAGTGGAGCCTCGTCGTGATGATTTTGTACCAAAACGAGACATCTCTTGTCAAGGAGATCTGGACAGGTATTGACTCTGGTTTTAACATCAACTTATATTTTGAAAACGAGAAATGTTTGAAATGATCAACGATAGCAACAGAACCCACTTCCCTCGTAGAAGTTTGTTTGTTCCGCAGGTCAGTGGAAAATCACTTTTTCTAGTTAACTGTAGGGCAACAATATTAGAAAGATTTCTCCCCTCCCCCTTCATAGCTGTCCTTCCCTGATCTTGGCATTGATAGTGCTAAAACGCTTATCTACCGCATCTCTTCATAAATGTGTTGTGTCTTTTTAAAGGTCAAGTCATGAAAATTTGCCAGGTAGCAGTGAGGACGATTCAGACACCAGGTCCCATCTTCATGTCTCGACAGATACACATCTTTCTGTGGAGGAGCAAATAAAACCTCTCATTCATTCTCAGCAAGAGGTTCAACGGCATTTGTCAGCGCTGAGAATGGACATGAGTCGCCTCAAGGATTACCAAATGGCTTCAGGTGGATTAGCTCTAAAAGATTGGTTTGCAATTGTTTCATTGCTAATTCTACATATTTTAGCATTAAGTTATATTAACAATAGACGTTAATATACTAAATAAATTTAATTAATCATTACAAAATACATTAGTTATTCGCTACTAAATTCATTAAATCGATCACACCTAAGTGGAGCATTAACATTAATACAACTGAATTATGAAATAAGGTGTGTAGCATTGTGTGCTTTTATCAGAGTGGATTTGATGACACAATATTTAAATTATGCAGATTATGCGCATCACGTGAGCTAGAAATATTTATCATTTGTTGTTAATTAGCGTAGATCTTAGAAAATTTAATTATGTTTTACCCTATCTCAGAAAATCGAAAACTGCCTAGAGTTTCATGCTTACTCGTGTTAAACTGTATGATGCATTAATTTCATAACAATTTACCTGAACCTGATAAAAACATACTTAATTGACCCTTTTTTACACATGTATATTTGTTTTTATAATTTTTAGGAATTTCTCTTGTTTGCCATTCTCTGCCGCATTCTTCTTTCGTCTTTTTTCCCTATTATTTTCCAATCTTTTCATTTCCCCCTTATTCTATCTCTCTTGTCTTCCTTCTTATTCTTCTTATCATTCTTCAACCTTCTTATCGTAACATATCCTCTTTTTTCTATCTTATCCTTTTCCCTGGTTGTTCTATCTTCTTCTAATACTTTTCAAAATTTAACAATGTTCCGTAAACTTTATCTTTAATTTTTTTAATTTTTTAGTTTAATCTTTCTTCTTCTTATATTTTCTTCTCTTTTTCTTCTCGTTTTCTCCTTCTTTTAATTCTTTGTCTTCTTCATTTTCTTCTCTTTAACTTTAAACAGCTGAATCACTTATAGTGGAAGTAGCAGACCCTGCACTTGACATGTTCACGCTAAGTTATGATATCAACAACTTATTTTAATGGTTTATTACATACAGCAGTTTTTCTAAGAAAGTAAGCTAAGGGGTTTATGAATTTACTTAATTTTCTTACAATATTTTCATTTTATGTAACTATATAAGTAGAATTAGTTTAATTTTTGAAATGGCCTGACAGGTCGCATAGGATGTTATTTGATTCGAGAAAAGAATCCTTAGATTTTGCGTGGTAGAACATAATCAAATTTCAAACTTCTCAGCTCCCTCGTTGTCGCAAGGACGGTTTCTGTAAGATTTGGGTGATGTATTTTGTCATTTCCATTGAACCTTCCCAAACAAAGAAACATGCATTCTTAAGAAACTCACATTCTGATTTTTTGTTAAAAGTTCCATGAAATCAAATTTGAAGTTCAAGAAAAAGCTCTTACAAGTCATTTAGAAAGAGAAAGATCTCGAACATTTAGGGAAATATTTTATAGCGAATTCAATATAATGAAAGTTACTGGTTACATGTCTGCCATAAAGTTGTGCACGCTTTTGGTGTAAAGAACAGGACGGTTCTAAGTTGCTACTCCGGTTTCACGCCGAGGAGCGTGAAATGTTGTTTTGGTGTCCAGGTACCTAGACCTTCCTGGCTCCTAACCTGATTTCCATTTCTTTTGCTTTCTGTTGTCAGGTCGTAGCATGAAGCCACATATATACATCATGAAGTCAGCGGCGGTGGTTAGATTGGGGTCCATACCCTTTTGAACGTCAGATAACGCCCTTTTCAAAGATATTTCTTGCCAAGACCGAGATACAATTTTTTTTTAGGGGGGGGCAGTCCTGATAAATACGTCTAACAACAGACATATTTTACAAAATAAAAGTATTTTACTTATTCTACTCAAGGTTTTTTTGGAAGGCCAAGCCCCCCCCCCCCCGGCCTCCTGATATCTCGGTCCTTAATTTCTTGCCATTGGGGAAATGGCTTCGCCCCCTCTCGCCTTCCCCTCACTGCGCTACTATATGAAGTATTCTATATTCTAGCAAATTCCTCACAGATTTCCCAGTCCATTGTCTATAGATATTTTTTCACGAAACAGAATACCTTTAAAAGATATATGTTTTCTAAACAAAAACAGAAATGGAAGATACTTAACTGATATTCACCTAAGAATAACCAATGTTAGTGTCCTTTTTCATTAAAATGTATTTATATATCTTAGACATAATTACAAGTCATACAAAATAAAACCCAATTATTATATTTAATATCTTATACAATTTTACTGCCGTATCCTAGGAAGATTGCTTCATGGTAAAAAGATATAATAATGTACAAGCTACTATGCGAATAATGTGGAATATCAGTTTAACTAATTTAGGATTCGCATTGTTTTCAGTTATTTTGCTTGTAATCAGGTGAAAATTTTATATCCTGATATTAGTCCTTTTTGTCAATTCAAAAGTACGGAGTGGTATCAAAAGTATTGTTGCAAAATGAACACAAATATATTTTAATCGTATTAATGTTAGGCCTTCATTTGATTTTATTGAAAAATATTTGGTGTGATGTGGTTTTCGTTTCTGCCTTTAATTATTTTTTCGTGCGCCTGGTGTCTCCACCTCCCTCCACCTCCACCCCCCTCCACCTCCCTCCACCTCCACACCCCTCCACCTCCCTCCACCTCCACACCCCTCCACCTCCCTCCACCTCCACACCCCTCCACCTCCCTCCACCTCCACACCCCTCCCTATATATTTTCAGAGAAAGATCTGAAAAGCTCGATAAATTGCAGCGATTTTTAGATAAGCAAAATATCTAGCCTGTGCTCCAGACCTCTACTTTCAAGTAAAGGGAGGTGGTACTTTGCTGGGATTGGCATCACGGGGGTAGCAAATATAGAAACTGCCATCATAGTGCAAATAGCATGTCCTAATTGGGCAAATTCTTAAGTGAATGAAGTATAAGTAGCAAAAGTTCATTCTTTACAATAAATGGATTGGGTTAATAAGAATTAACTACATATAGCAATGTCTTGATATGTGAGCAAAAGTTATCGAAAGGAAACTCTTTTACATGGTTTGTTCGGATCTCTGTCAAGGTTATTTTTTATTTCCTTTCAACTTCAAAAACTCCCTTAAATCAGCCTTGCTTCCCAGACTTTGGTATATTTTGGTTTTTTAGAGCCATATCTTTGCAGCTTTTCTCAGAACTCGAAACTTGCGAGATCGAGCGTATTCATTGCAATATTTATCTATTCATTAAGTTTTTCTGGAGCTATGCTGCATCCCCACCTGCTTCTATCTTGTTGTAGGTGGGAATCAGCCTCTCTACATCGACAGAATTATGGTTTGCTGCGAGAATCCGAGCCATTGTCTTGTCTGGTAGAATTCCTCTGAGAACAAGTCTCCAGTCTCTGCGATCTTAGTCGTTTATTTCTCAAAATTTAATGCATGATTGAATGAAATATTTTGTCCGGGACAAAAGCTGGGTGAAGCTTTCTCAAGTCTCTCTTACTCACAGAAAGTTCTTAACTGCATTCAGCCCATCAAATTCTTTGCCATCAAATCTGTTCTTCAAAAAGTTTTGATACTATAAACGAAAACCTCGTTATAGATGGCAAATAAACTCTTCTTTCACTGATGTACAAATTTTGCTAAGGCCCAACTCGCTTTCGATGATGTGGGAACGTAGCCTCATGACTGACCTTCTGATGTCTATGGCAGTTTTTCTGAGGGAGCTTTATGCCCTTTATATTGCATTGGTGATTCATTCCCGAGTTAGTAAATTAATTTATGATAAAGCATGTTTTTAGCATGTGCGAACTTAGAGCAAATTTCCCCAGGAATCCTTGTGTACATGCTTGTCTTGTTCAATGGACCCTTGAAACATGTGACTACCACGTGACGACAGCAGGTAGCCTATCTTGCTGATCTTTGCTCTGTAAACAATCCAATTCAACGTTTCGGACCACAGAAAGTAGTGGTTGAAAACACGAAGGTTTTCATTGATTGTTCGATTCTCTGTTCGATTCTTCTTTTATGACAATAGTATGGTTTTGTTCATGGAGCCATCGGAGACTACTTCGTGATCTGCAAAGGCTCTCGTGGGTTTGTGATGCACTTGAAGTTGGTCGGCCTTGTAACGAACTGAAAGCAAGAACGGTTGTCATAAGGTGGAGTCACCTGCCTGGTTCATTTGGAAGGCGTCTCAGTAGAAATTATACCATGCCGCCGACAGACGAACCCGATACTTGGGACTCAACTAATAACGTCCAGACTGATGCAACATGCCAACCGGAAAATGCAGACTCGATATGGATCTTTGGATACGGTTCGCTCATTTGGAAGACGAATTTCCCATATTCAAGAAAGATCACTGGTTATATTACTGGGTTTATGAGAAGATTTTGGCAGGGCAGCACAGATCATAGAGGAGTTCCTGGAAATGTGAGTTACTGATTAAACACTAGGCCTTTCTAGCCTGCGGGCAGACTTGACGAATTTTGAAGCCTTTCTGACAGTGTATAATATGGATACACACTTTTTTATAAGAATACCTAATTTTTTGCCTAGCCTCAATATTCTCAAAAATTTTCGATTTTGGGCCTAAGATTATTCATAAATTATTCTTGCCGAACACAAGGTGTAAATTGGCCTTAAGATAAAAAAATATTAAATCTTTTTTGATGTGTTGATTCATCATAAATATCAAAGTGACAGTTGTTTTGCTTTGTGAGAAAATTCTCAAATTATTCTTAAATTTTAGCAATTTTGAGCCTCAATATTCATATATACTTTATTCTATAAAAAAGTGTGTAAGTTTCCTCGCATAGAAGTAGATAGGTGAACTTTGAGTAAAAAATGGTAAGATAAAAAGTATAGGAGACAAGGTAAAAATAATGACAATAGAAAAATAAAAAAAATTTTCATAAGGGGGGACTCGACCCCCTAAGCACCCCGTCTACCACATAAAACGCACGCCGCTTTTGAAGTCCAGCTGAAGTAATCATCGTCTTGCAGGGCCTCCGACGAAGGGGAAGCCTTGCCCCCCACTTTTTTGCAAAAGTAATTTTTTCCAAAATCTTTTGTTGTGGTTGCTAAATTTTTCCATTGCCCCCCCCCCCACTTTTCAACCTTTGTCGGAGCCCATGTCTTGAGAAGACAGGGATGCAGCTCCAACAAAGTAGTAAAATGTTGGAATTTTTCGACTGATCAAGTGCTTTAAGCAGGTATAGCCCCCTTGGCCTCTTTTTCCCAGCCACTACCCCCGATCTGTATCCTGTTCGACTCATCAAACGCTATTTAACCTACCGATAGACGATTTGACCGACAAAGTAAGGATTTTGTGGACCAGCTGAAGATTTACCGACTAGCTCATTAAGTATAGGGGTTGTCACCCCCCCCCCCCCTACATGTGGTAGAGCTTTATGTTATATTTAGTTTCACACTAAGGGAAACTCAACTTTGTAATTTTCACCATAATATCAACACGCAAATATCATTACAAGATAATCATTCTTCTGCAACTCAACAACTCTCTTCTTAATTACAACAACAAGACTTTTATACTATTTACAGTGCGCATGTGCAATTACAACAATAGAGTGATAAACAAAGTATTAATCCTACTACAGTCACCCCTTTCTAAATAAAAAAAATGCAATTTTTTTTGTTTAAAGAGTTAGAATAATTAGATAAAAAGATCATAAATAAGGTAAGGATACACACTAAGTTAAATGGATTACGATATCTTAGAGAATAACTCCATATTTACAGAAATAATGTATGTACCACCATGTAAAGCACCATCTAGTTGGAGGTAGGGGCACGAGTTAACTAACCCACGTAAGCGACCATGTCGAGCAAGGATTTCCCTAGCGGAAGGGTAATGGGTGTACACATGCTTACAAGCTTGAGAAGAAATGGCAGATTTGGAAGGTAGAGAAGATAAGTATTTACCAAATTCGTATGCAATGGTGGCGAGATCAGGATCGATGGGAACGTGAGAACCTGATGATGAAGAAGTTTCCGATTCAACTAGTGCGTCTTCAGGTAAACGCAAATCATGGCGTTCTGGATCAGGCACGACTACTAGTTTTTCTATGTTGACAGGTCGTGGCAGAGGTTGACCAGAAGGAAAAGGGCGCAGATTGAGTAAATCAGAACGATTATAAGGATGACCAGTGACAATAAAAGGGCCATCAAAACGGCGCAAAAAGCGGGTGGATTGACCAATGTCGTTAGATGAAAGATCTTTGCGCATGTAAACTATTTTTCCTTCGGGAATGGAAATATGACGAGAGTCAGCATCATAAATTTCGCGCTGATGGCGACGTAAATCAGCTTTAATAGATTTGAACTGAGAATGAGCATCTTTTATACGAGAAACAAGATGACGAGCATAATGATCAGCAGGTAAAGGTGTTGCTGGCAGATCTAAGGAGATAAGTTCAGGGGATGGGGCATCACGACCAAATACTAGGAAAAATGGCGTGATATCTGAGGTACCTGAAATTGGCGATGTATTATGTGCATAGACGGCAGGTTGAAGATAATCTTCCCAAAGATGTTGAGCTTTTTCACAATAGATACCTAAGGCACTATTAAGGAATCGGTGGACACGTTCAGTAGAACCATTTAATCTAGGACGATATCCAGAAGTAAAGACCTGTTTGATAGAAAGCAATGCGGTAATGCGATGTAAAATAGCATTTAGAAATTCACCACCACGGTCACTCTGAAGGACAGATGGAAAGCCAAAAGGCAGAAAGACTTCTGTCAATAAGGCACGAGCAGTAGTCGTGGCACTCTTATCTGGTACTGCAATGGCACGAAGAAAGTTGGAAAAAGGGCAAAGAATGGTTAAAAGCCATTTATTACCAGAAGGTGATGTGGGAAGTTCACCCACGTAATCTATACCCAAGGTGTGAAAAGGGTACTGGTATATACGAATTTGCATAGGACCATGGGGTTGGTTTAAGGTCTTAAAGCGAATGCAATGAGGGCAACGACGAATCCAATTTCGAACATGTTTAGACATATTGCGCCAATAGAAATCCTTAGATATGGCGTTATAAGTGGCATCACGACCACGATGCATTCCGATAGGGCTGTCGTGATAAGCCTGGAGCAAATGACGTTGTAAAGCAATATCCGAAGGCACAAAAACACGAAAATGGAATGAATCTGACATGAATTCATCCGAATAATAAAGAATGCCATCAATTAAAGAAGCACGCTTATGAAGTGCTAAAAGCCAACGCTTAACTTTAGTATCAATGGTTGGAAGAACTGTTTCTGAACAATCAGATTCTAAGAACAGCATTAATGGACCTAACCATTTGTCTTTACGCTGTGTAGCTGCAAAAGTAAACCGATCAACATTGAGTGGTCGTAAAACATCAAAATCGACATTCCAAGCTGAGGAAGACGGAGTCTGGGGAGAAACTGGCAAAGCAGAAAGGTAGGAAGTACTTTCTGGAGGATGCAAGAGCGATTGAGAATTGCCAGATGTGCCTTTACATTGAGAATGATCTGAAGAGGGAATATTGCAGGCTAAAGTCAAACAATGAAAAGCATCACTGCACAAGGAATACAGTGAAGCAGGGGTGAATGTAAGAAGATCCAGAGCAAAATTAGCTTGAATAAAACTAGCAACGTTAGGTGGAGGAATAATTTCCGAATATGTGGCACATTCGAGTGGCAAAGGGGCTCTACTAAGAGCATCCGGAACTAAATTTTCCTTTCCCGGACGGTGTTCGATGATAAAATCAAACTCGGCTAAAGAGAGACACCAGCGTGCGAGCTTAGAGTTTTGAGGTGCCAAGGAAGATAAAAACTTCAAATTGGCATGATCGGTAACAACTTTAAATTTTTGTCCGATCAAGTAATGTCGAAATGTTTCTAAGGCCCATTTAACTGCGAAAAGCTCTTGATGGGCAGTAGGCCAGCGTGATTCTGTAGTGCTAAATGAGCGAGAAGCAAAGCGAACTGGCCTAAGTCTACCTTGGTTATGTTGTGCAAGCATTGCACCACATCCCTTTTTACTAGCGTCCGTATGCACTTCAAAAGGTTCATTCCAATTTGGATGGTAAAGCATAATGTCGGATGAAAGAAGTGCAGATTTGAGATCTTGAAATTCAGCCTCGTGTTGGACAGACCATGAAAACGAGGTACTCTTAGACAATAGCGAGCGAAGGTAAACACTTCTACATGACATGTTAGGAATATATTCTCGAAAATATCCTAGGATTCCAAGAAAACGTTTGACTCCCGAGGCATTAGTAGGTCTAGGCAAATTGACAATGGCTTCAGTACCCTTTTGGGTTGGAAAGCGACCATTAGGAGTAATACGATGGCCTAAAACCTGTAAATCTGTAGAGAAAAAGGCACATTTGGATGGCTTAAATTGTATACCAAATGTAGTAGCTTGAGCAAAAAGCTTTTCATAGTGCTCAAGAGCAGATTCAAAATCGGAAGACCAGATGATACAGTCGTCGATATAAATAATAAGCCATTGGTAAAGAAATTCGGAGAAAACTGTGTTCAAAATTCGTTGGAAAGTTTGCGGAGCGGTTTTCAAACCAAAAGGCATACGTAAAAATTCCCACAAACCTAAGTGAGTGGCAAAGGCAGTTTTCTCAATGTCCTTTTCTGCTAAATTGACTTGCCAGTAACCGCTAGCTAAATCAAGCTTTGCAAAATATTGACCACCACTTATAGCATCTAAAATATTGGACACTGAAGGAATGGGGTAACCATCACCATGTGTCACGTTATTTAATCCACGATAATCAACAACAAAGCGGGGTGGCTGTGGTTTTCCTTTTTCTAAAGGTTTACGCACTAAAATAACGGGAGCACCCCAAGCAGACTTACTAGGACGGATAATCTGTAATTGAACCATACGTTCTATCTCAGATTTAATAGCTTTGAGTTCGGCTGGACTTTTCCGATAAGGCAAACGATAAACTGGGGGCGAAGAGCCAGTATTAATAGAATGAGTAAATCCTGTGATGGAAGTAAAAGGAGTATCAGGGAGGTAAAATGCATGCAAATTACTTCGCAGGAGAGCTTTAAATCTGAGCATAATCTCTGAAGGAACATGTGCGTATTTAGGCGTGTCCAGATCTAAGGCCGTAACAACTTCATTATAATATTCTTCAAAAGAAAGGTGCCGCATGTTATCAGAATGAGGAACAGTGGAATTTGGATTATCAAAATTAGAATGATCCAAAAAGTCTGACAAAATTGATGAATCCAATTCAGAATTAATCATACAAAGCGGCTGTTGTTTGGTATTGTCATCACAAGGAAGCTGTGCGTCACTCGAGGTGTGATGTTCGCATGACGCAGAAGAAACGCAAGTAAACTCATTAACAGGAGGGAAAGTCTCAGTAGGACAATTGACGTAATGACAAGCTGACGTGTTGCATTGAAAATACGTTAATAGGTCATTAGTGACACGCTCGGTCGTAAAGGTAATAGCGTCCTCAAATAAGGTTTT
>NW_027020228.1:3728767-3739396 GCF_013076305.1 Rhopilema esculentum | reverse complement strand
ACTGAAGGATCTCAATGGACAACAAATTAAAGCTCACGGTAAGGTTATTTTCAAAACACTAGAGTTCAGTAGACTTTGAAATAAGACGCATATGTCCCCTGTGTTTGACCGATTTATCACATGATCAATATTCAATTAAGTTTCAGCAAAATGAGGCTCAATTTGGCCAACCGAAAATTAGCTTTGGAAATTTAACAGCATTGAAGGATTAATAGTGGGAAAAGTGTATATAATCTTTATGAAGATATAAATTAGTATTAAACTTGGTGGAATATTTTAAATCCAGAATAATTGACATTTTGAATTCTCTCCTTGGTCGATTTAAGAAAATCATCAAACTCTTCCATAACAGTTTGCAATATATAAGTTCCTAGGACTCTTAGATTAGATAAATAAAGTTCATGCTGCAATACCGCACAACGCCACACTCGACCAATGGCGGCGCCAGCCACTTCGCTCTGGGGGGACAAAACAAAAAAATTAGGCCACGTTCTTTTAGCACTAGAAAACGCCCTTTTACAAACAAGGAAAGCCAATTTTACCTGAAAGTAACGCCCATAACTAACTGTTGGCTATGTGAAGGCAGTTTGAAAATCAAAGGATGACATCAAAAAATGTACGTTGGCAAAATGCTACCCCTCCCCCAACATTTTCTCATCGGATTTAGACGAAATGCACAATTGATCCTGCCGAGAACTGGGGGGGCGTGTCCCCCCAGTCACCCCGTGGCGCCGCTACTGCACACGACGACATAGGTGACACCATGCAAACTTCTATTAATCGGAGGCAAACTTCCAATATTGGAGAGAAACAAGATAAAAGATAGGCAGAGAGAAGCACGTTAAAACGAACTACGCAGTCAACAATGTCGCATGCAGACAGAATATGTAATGCAAAGCCGTCAGATCTCAAAGTTTGAGACTTTGTCTTGATGAAACAAAAAAACGAACTAGCTTACAAGCAGATTGAAGGATCAACCATATAAGACAATAAAGCGCAAAGGTACCAACCAGTTAAGAACAAGGAATGCTTCATTCTTCAAGCCGATACTACATCCTCAAGCTCAAGAAAACCTTGACAGTGATTCGGATTCAAATTCATTAGGAATCGCGTGAACAACAAAGAGAGAGATCAGCAGCAGCAAAGAATATGGTACAAGCCCCAGAGGAAGGGGGTAACTTCCATATATACTGGTACAGGATGTGCTATTTTGGGATCCCTTTTTCAAGAATGAACAAATTTTGGGGTATCGATTTTGGTAAAACTGGTCATAAACATTGTCAAACATTTTTGGATTGATCTTTAGCATGTCCTAAAATTTTTGGGTATCTTTTTTAACGAAAGGTGATATGTTTTCAAGGTGATAGATTTGAATTAAATTAAAGGGTATGCATTTCATACTGTATCTAACTGTTTGGGTAGGTTTTTGGAAGATTTCTTTTAGGGAATCTTTTCATTTTACAAAATGGCACATCCTCTTCTGCCTATTGAAGTTACCTCCACCCCTCCGCGTACAAGACTAACTTTCTCCATCATTCTATAAAAGGGGAAGTGATATAATGAAGCGACAGTTTGTGAAATACTAGGTCCCAAGAGATTAAGGTTAGACTTTGCTTCGATGTAGCGTTTTGCTAGGGAGGTTATGCTTATGTTGGATTCAAGTGTCTTTCTTTGCGTGTGACATTTTAAATTCATTTTTCATTCAAATGGCTTGAAATCCGTATTTCAGAACATATTTTCAATTATGTGAAATAAGAAACGAATACGATGTTCCCCTGTATTCCCAGTTCAAGGTCGAATTTTAACTCATCTAATCAGAAAATCAGAACAAATGTTTCATACAACAATACACTTAATAAGAACATCGGGGCTCAACTTGAAAATAAAAAAATAAGTTAATGGCATGACCAACCTATGAAGAAATATCAGAATAAAAACAATATGTTTTTTCTCTGTACGCTGATATTAACAAAACAGAGGAGATTTTATCAGCTCATTAACTGAGCTACTAAAAAAGGTCGTGCAAAAATGTTGTTTGGTGGAAAATTAATCACATATAGTTGCAGAAAAATCAATTTGGAAATAAGAACAACATAAAGAATACCCGAACCTCGAATTATCAAAATATATCAAAGCATCAAGTCTCGGCCAGAAGTTTTTATTTAAAAAAGAATGTAATTAAGTATTTTGTTATTAAAACGGGGAATCAATTAAACATAGAAAGGGCGCAGTTCTGTTCTGGTTAGATATTAAAACACCACCACAAAACCGAGTCTCTGAATAAAATGATTATTTTTACCAGATTCCTATTAATGTTGAATACAAGTTAAAGCTATTTCACATGGATCATGAATCGGTAACCAAAACGATTTCAAAGAGAACTGAGACTGGCCACCACAAATGACGTCACACAAAACTGACGTTTATTAATTTTAAAAGAAACGATCTTATAGATCTGCAAAACAACCAGAAATCGCCAAGGAGAGATAGGTGTCGCCATTTTCTTTAAGTTAGTGTTATACGGTGCAATGTTTCTTGCAACCTGTCTCGCGATGGTGTTGCAAAATTAATTGCTGCTTGACTGCATCTTGTATCAAAGAAGCAAGTCTCGGCAAGAAGTTTTTATATAAAAACGAATTTAACTAAGTATTTTGTCAGTAAACGGGGAATCGATTGAACTTCAAATTGTAACTTGTCGTTTCTTTGTTGTGCAAGAGTTGCCTGAAGTAGAAGAGCAACGATTGCAGGTGTTATCGCGGCCATTACAACGCATAAAATTTATTTTTGCAATTTTTTTGAACGGCGAAAATCCATGCAAGTAGAAGAGATCTTTGCAGAGTGGAATAAGCTTTACAAAAATTTTCGGCCCCCAATCAGTTACCACTGAAATGCGTGTGGCCTTGATAGAAAATATTCGTTCTTAAAGGTAGAATCCTGCATTTCCAGGGTTTTAAAAGTTTATATGTTTTGCTAAAGCTCCAAACATTATCCTCCGAACAGATACATCAGCCCGAATAGAAACCTAGCACATGAATACCAGACAGGCAAGACTGCATAGCCAGAGCTAGTCTGGTTAGTGCGAATTGAGCGACAGACGAGATACGAGAAACACACTGTAGAACAAACGGAGGAGGTGAGAGCTCCACCACCCCAGAGACGATATAGACGGCTCACACACATAAATCTGGGAGAAGGACTTCGAAGGCAGTAATTGCCGAACAGGCACACAGTAGTAGATTACGTATATAGCGAGAGAGACTGCGAGACGACATGTGCACAGAGAAGAGAAAACTCAAAGAGTCGCACGTAACAATCGGAAGCGCGAGCTGATGTACAAGCAAGTACCGAAAATTATACAAGATATGCTAGAGAGAAGATTGACAAATCAAGTGTCTAGAGAGTACCACAGAGCTTATCTTATATAATGCAGATACCAAGCAGTCTATAAACTCTGAAATACTAAGTAAACTCAGGCAAAAGGAGCATCGTGGCCCGAGTAATAATACGTCTAGGAGGAGAGATGGATCGAGATTCTAATTCATGTATCATATATACGTGATAAGAGTTTGACTCAGCGCGCGCACAAGAAGACTCGAGCACGCACAGACATGAAATCTCCGCCACACTCTAGGGTGAGTACCTCACGTTATCCCAGCATCCACACACGCATATCATGAGCTGTACCGGTATATAGGTCCTTATCTCAGGACGCTTGCTACGCGCACAGCGACGAGCGAGCTATGGCTGTAGGATGGTAAGAGTCCACATTGAATCATGAGTATAGAGTGTGGGTACATGTGGGTCTTATGCCACCACCGCGATAGTCAATTATGGAGGCCCTGAATATGAGTAGAGTATCGCATACAATATGAGAATAAATGAGTGAGTGTGCAAGGAGAGAATTGATACGACACACATACACACACGATACGCACGATAATAGGCGGTACTAATTATATAGGAGAGGAGAGTTAATCAGTATATTTGTAATGGACTATTAACAACACCAGCGCTGAGTGAGGCATATCTAATGTGACACTATCTCTGCACAGTTATTCTATCTATTCCAATATTGTCTTATATAAGAGAGACACAGACAATCGTATGGTGACACTAAGAGGGCTGTCTTATACAATGTTCAAGTTGAAGGATGTTTGCGAGGCGACTTAGGTGACCTTGAGTTGTGCTTAATTTAAGTCCAAGTGGAACTTTTTCGTATTAATGTTTGTGCAAGAGTTTGCAAATTGACTTCGAATCAGAATTTTGCATGTTAAGATGTCTTATGTCTTTTCGTTTATCTAAATTATCCAAGGATCATTTCTCGTATGGCGGGTTCTTCATTTGGAGCAAATTAGATGGACTGTTCTTTGTTTTAATGTATTTGAGTGTTCGGAGGAATAATGTGTTGGAGCTTTAAGCAAAACATATAAACTTTTAAAACCCTGGAAATGCAGGATTCTACTTTAAAGAACGATATTTTCTATCAAGCCACACGCATTTAAGTGGGTATACTGATGTGGGCCCGAAATTTTTGTAAGCTTATACCCACTTCAAAAGATCTCTCTACGTGCATGGATGTTCGCCGATCAAAAAATTGCAAAAATAAATTTTATGCGTGTACAGGCCCGCGATAACCCTGCATCGCGTGCTTTCTACTTCAGGCAACTCTGCAACAAACAAAAGAAACGACAAGCAATTACGTAGACTTAGATAGGCACAGAGTATATGACAACTAGGTATTCTTTAGGTATTTAAATATTGAGGCTATAAATCATAGGCACGCGGTATTATCTGACACACATTATGGCGGAACTAGGATATCACAGGGAGTCGTACGAATAGGCATGTTTAGTTAGATTAGACGCAACACATCGAGGAGAGCGCTGAGCTGAGTAATGTGAAAGGACACCAGAGGAGAGAGCAGCAAAAGAGAAGGCGGAGCAGCTCCAGTTGGACGAGTCTACGCATGAGGTGCCAACGGATCAGAGATCTTGTGGAGATATATATCAACCGCAAAGGGCAACCGATGTTTTGTGTGACGTCATTTGTGGTGGCCAGTCTCAGTTCTCTTTGAAATCGTTTTGGTTACGAACATGCATGACCATGTGAAAGTATTTTAGAGACACTTTATCTATTCTATATAAATAGGATAATGGCATGGTCAAAGATAACAGGTTCTACGAAGAGCGGTATGCGGGTATGGAGAACTACGAAGAAAATAGCACGCACGACTGACGACGTATTTTATCACACGTTATGAGATACACATAAAGCCTATACCGTGGAGGTAATTAACTTCTTTTTTTAATACAAGACACTTACTAATAGCACGAGAGTATGACGAATTAATTGAAAAGTCAGACAGCTTCTGTGCGGACATACTTTTGTATAGTCTCCTAATAGAGATATATCTCTTGACCATCCGATATGCCATAGAAGCATAGTTTCAGCAGAGTAGATCTATATATTGCGGCACACGAGCGTTCGTAGTGCTCGTCTCACACCCACACACACGCTCTGTTGTTCACACACTCATAGCCGTAACCACACACGCAAAAAGTAAATATAGCAATTGATACATTTTCAGGCTGGACATTCTGCAATATGTGATCAGCCATTAACGCGATACCAGCTCAGGAGTTGTCACACATGACTGCACCACGAGATGTGTAGCTTATTAAAGACAAGACCATGAAATCTTGTCTGGTCAATCTTAGCTTATAGTAGCTGTGAAGCGTAGAATGAGAACAGAGCGATCCATTCCACTTATTATTATGGTGTTAACAGAGGAATGCACTTCGTTTCTTATTTCCACATAATTGAAAATGTGAAACCAAGTCTGTACACTGCCGAGGGAAGCTAGATAGCCAATTGTGAATCGAGAAAAATTGAATTTGAGGAATGTCAATTCGATCAACCACGAACCAGAGACTCATATCTATCATCAGTCACACACAGTATCAAAGCACACTGAGTGGAGAGCATGTGCTAGACACCTTCAATGTCTCTGGACCAGGCCAGAGAGGATATGTTAGCTTGCGAAGATGAGTACTGTACCCACACACTGAGGGACTCAAATGACGAGTGATCTGTACGATGCGCACAGGGGCGTGTCACGCACACTCACACAGTATAGAGAATATGTATAGGTAGAACACACAGAGAGCAAATGTTCGTTATAATAAAAGAACTGACAAGAAGGAGCGCGTACAGAAGCGGAGCGAGGGTTGAGAAATGCGAGTATACCTCTAGATATTGTTGACTAACTGATATCAGACATATTCACACTATATGCAAGCGAAGATCCCTAATCGCCGTTATATACACACGTGAAGCATAATAATATAGCTAATGGTAGACTAGTATTATCGTGGAAAAGAAGTGTATGTTGTGAAAAGTTTTTGACCGACTGTGTTGAGAGAGAGGAAGTCACGACCAAATTGGCTGCGAGGGTGAGGTCTGAGACAGAGCAAGATCACATATAATTAGGAGAGACACCCACACCAGAGGAGAGAGAGAAGACTTGCCTAGAAGGCCGAGCACGTGATATGCTTCTTTGCTGCTGCTGATCTCTCTCCTTTGTTGTTCACTGGCGATTTCCTAATGAATTGAATTTCCGAACACTGTCAAGGTTTTCTTGAGCCTTGAGGATGTAAGTATCGGCTTGGAAGAAATGAAGCAATTCCCTTGTTCTTACTGGTGTAACCTTCGCTTTGTCTATATGGTTTGATCCTGCATCTGCTTGTAAGCTAGTTCTTTTTGTTGTTTATCAAGAACAAAGTCTCAACTTGAGATCTGACGGCTTTTTGCATTACATATTCCGTGTCTGCAATCGGACATTGTTTGACTGCGTAGTTCGTTTTAATGTCTTCATCTGCACTAGCTTTTATCTGTGTTCTCTCCATATTGGGAAGTTTGCCTCCGATTATAGAAGTTTGCAATGGTGTCACAATGTCGGTGTGCAGTGCGGCGCCACGGGGGACGACCTGGGGGGACACGCCTCTCCCCAGTTCTCGCAGGAATCAATTGTGCATGTTCGTCTAAAATCCGATGAGAAAATGTTGGGGGAGGGGTAAAGCATTTTGCCCAACTCATTTTTTGAGTCATCCTTTTGATATTTCAAACTGCCTTCACTATAAGTTAGTTATGGGCGTTACTTTCGTGTAAAACTTGGCTTTCCTTGCTAAAAGGGCGTTTTCAGTGCTAAAAAACGTGGCCTAATCTTTTTTCGATTTTGTCCCCAGAGCGAAGTGGCTGCGCCGCCGTTGGTCGAGTGGTGGCGTTGTGCGGTATTGCAGGCATAACTTTATGGTTATCTATTCTAAGAGTCGAGACTAATATATGCCAAACTGTTTTGTGATAGCAGTTTGATGAGTTTTCTTAATATACGACCCCCCAAAAGGGGGAAAAAGAAACAAAAAAAAAGGAAAAATTCAAAAGTCAATTAATCTGGATTTAAAATATTCCACCAAGTTTAATAACGAATGTTATATCTTCATAAAGATATATATCACTTTTCGCAATATTAATCCTCTCAATGCTGTTAAATTTTCAAAGCTAAATTTTGTGGTTGGCTATAAATTGAAGTTGCTGAAACTTAATTGAATATTGATCCATAGGATGATAATCGGTCAACACAGGGTGTATATATCTGTATTCAAGTCTACTCGAACTCTAGTGTCTTTGAAAAATACCTTCCGTGCACTTGTATATAGAGTATTGTTGCACACAAGGTGCACCCACTCACTCTATATCCAGTATGACGTTCGCACGATCGTCGAGCGAGTTTAAGAACAGAGAGATGACTGAACAAAAATGGTATTGCGTTCTGTATATATATGTATACAAGAGGAGAAAGTGCAAAACTTCTATTAAATTTTTTAAACACCAGAATGAAAATAGGTTCGAAGTCTCCAGTGGACATCACAATGTATGTGCAGATATCATGAAGTTGCATGTGTGTATCTACGTGTTCGGATTCTATAATGAGAGGAGAGGGACACTAACCTGGATAGGAGAGTATGATACTCATTACTTTGGGGGTATTAATTGAGATCATGTCATTTTTTGAATTGCTGAACACATCCATAACCCCCGCTTCAAAAGCATTAATTAAGTAATCTGTTTATCGTCAAGCGATTTTCCCGTGGTTGCAAGAATGAATATTGTTAACTCGTACCCAGGTTGTATATATTTAGTTCGAGTTTAAAGTAAAGGTGAATTTGGTGGATTTTACTGTTTCTCTAACAATCCCTCGCATAACTCTGAAGTAATTGTTAAATAAAGACACGCGACGTGCAGCTGTTTAAGAAGCGTGACTTTATCGTCAACTTACGAGAATGCACGAAAACAGAGGAAATTTTGTTGACGTCAAAACGACAAGAACGAACGATAGAGCTGGTTGATGAAAGATCAGCATATAATGATTGCATTGAGTAGCTTCGTGTCTGCTTTTCTCGCAATTTTTGATCGAATCACCATGGCAGATCAAGAAATTGAACTTTTTGGTGAGATTTTAAAAAACTTCATTTAATAGACTGAATGCAATTATTTATCATTGTTTGTCTTCTGCGAATGCGCGTCCCATTTTAATCTTAATACCGCAACTATGCAAGTGCAACTAACCTGCATAAATGAATTTTGGTTATTAGAAGCTTAACATTTGATAAAGAGTTTGCAAAAGAGCTAATAATTATGTGAGATTAAACCATGGTAAACGAAAAAGGGTGCTTTTCTTAGTTTTGAACTCTTCGAGTGAACCTTGACAATATTTCCCAATGCAACGGTTAGTAAAAGATTTAACAAGTCATAATAAGTCGATAAAGTATGTTTAATGTTCATCCGGGCCTCCCAACTGCTTGCTAATATTGTGTGAAAATATTACCTCTTGTTGTAAAGATTCTCAGCCGTTGGATGACATTTTGCAGCATCTGTCACTTTCTCTTCCCTTTTTGTCTCTAGCTTTCCACAATTTTTAAATGTCTTTGTTAGTCGCCAAACACCCAGGTCATACGCTACAAGACTCTAGGCAACTCCAATCGCCGCTGACATGTTTACAAAACTCATTTCAGCAGAACTGTGTACGTTGAAGCTAAACTCAAGATCATCGAGTTTTATGTACTTACTGATGAACATTTGTTATTATAGCCTTTTATTATAACATGTTATTAAATTGAATATTATATATCATGTTAATTAAAAGGAATTTTGGTATACCCTTTGGTGCTACTAACTGTTTTTGTTATGGTCGATGGGTAGCCATTGCCTAGCATGCTCCCATTGCATCGTCTTTGTAATCTGCTCTTGTAATAATGGTACTTTTAGACTGTTTATTAAAAACAAAAAAAAATGGTTTTAATTAGAATATTCGTTTAGGAAATGTGAGGGAAAACTACTAAAATGTAAGTTTAAATAAAACGTGATGATAAAACTGGCGTGCACAAATGTTAGATTGAAGATTCGTCTTGGTTGTGCAAAGATGGGCTTCAAAACTATTTTGAGAATTAATACCGCATTTTTTAAACTTCAGATTTTGGCTAAAAATAAGACCATTGGGCAGAGATTACATTCAGTGTTTCTTCCTTCTTTTTTCTCTGAAAGTATTTGCAAGTGTTTTTGTTAAAATTAATTGCAAAATACATTAAAGATCAAAAAGTTCAAAACTGAAACATTATAAAGACATTGTGGCTTAGGAAGAAATTCTAGGTATTCTATAAAAAGTGATTATGGTAAATAGACTTGCTTATACTTATTTTATTTCACAATAATCCTACCAATACCTAATTCCTATTCTTCAAAACTAGATTCTAATAAGAAGACTAGAAAATAGATTAACAATAAAAAAATCACAATGGCAGTAATAAAGTGTGATGCAATTATTTTGATAACACTTAATTTATTAATATTCTTTACGATAATATTTTTGCTTCTCTGAAACAGTTTTTTCGAGATATGAGAACTAGGTGGTTCCATTGTTAATAATGTAACTCAACGGAAGAAGGGACAAAGGGGCCAGTAGTCCAGTTCTGTGCCATAGATTGCATGTTTGTGCAATTAAGCAAAAAATAATTGCCATCATTCCCCTCATTTGGAACCGCCACAAAAGCCTCCCAATAAGCCGGAGCTCTAGATTTATCTAACCGCATGAATCTTATTTTGAAACCCTTTTTCCTTACTCTGTTCGTGACTATGATTTCAGCTGGAGACAAAAGTTAACTACTTCAAGCCCAAGCAAGATATTTTGTTTATAAAATATTATGAGATACTTATTGAAAGAACTGTATTGTGTTTAAAGAGAAATACATACAATCAATTGAAGTGTGAAAATGCGATGTGTTAAATAAACCGAATAACTTACAAAATAGATCAGTTTTTGTGTGCAGGAACAGGTAATAAAATGTCCCTACAAAGAGCATACCTACTTTTTTGGTATTAATTTTATCGTAGTTTAGTAAACGTAGGGTCAATTTCCATCCATTAGTGTTTTGTCTGAAATGTATATTTTGATAGGAATTGTCAGTGATGCAGAGAATATTGTGGTGTTTGTTACAAAAAAATTGTTAAGGGGAAAATGGTCTTTTTCAAATTCTTGGTCGTTTTTATGAATTACCCTGGGTGCCAGAATTGCAA
>NW_027020228.1:3694174-3728667 GCF_013076305.1 Rhopilema esculentum | reverse complement strand
TTAGATGAAAGATCTTTGCGCATGTAAACTATTTTTCCTTCGGGAATGGAAATATGACGAGAGTCAGCATCATAGATTTCGCACTGATGGCGACGTAAATCAGCTTTAATAGATTTGAACTGAGAATGAGCATCTTTTATACGAGAAACAAGATGACGAGCATAATGATCAGCAGGTAAAGGTGTTGCTGGCAGATCTAAGGAGATAAGTTCAGGGGATGGGGCATCACGACCAAATACTAGGAAAAAGGGCGTGATATCTGAGGTACCTGAAATTGGCGATGTATTATGTGCATAGACGGCAGGTTGAAGATAATCTTCCCAAAGATGTTGAGCTTTTTCACAATAGATACCTAAGGCACTATTAAGGAATCGGTGGACACGTTCAGTAGAACCATTTAATCTAGGACGATATCCAGAAGTAAAGACCTGTTTGATAGAAAGCAATGTGGTAATGCGATGTAAAATAGCATTTAGAAATTCACCACCGCGGTCACTCTGAAGGACAGATGGAAAGCCAAAAGGCAGAAAGACTTCTGTCAATAAGGCACGAGCAGTAGTCGTGGCACTCTTATCTGGTACTGCAATGGCACGAAGAAAGTTGGAAAAAGGGCAAAGAATGGTTAAAAGCCATTTATTACCAGAAGGTGATGTGGGAAGTTCACCCACGTAATCTATACCCAAGGTGTGAAAAGGGTACTGGTATATACGAATTTGCATAGGACCATGGGGTTGGTTTAAGGTCTTAAAGCGAATGCAATGAGGGCAACGACGAATCCAATTTCGAACATGTTTAGACATATTGCGCCAATAGAAATCCTTAGATATGGCGTTATAAGTGGCATCACGACCACGATGCATTCCGATAGGGCTGTCGTGATAAGCCTGGAGCAAATGACGTTGTAAAGCAATATCCGAAGGCACAAAAACACGAAAATGGAATGAATCTGACATGAATTCATCCGAATAATAAAGAATGCCATCAATTAAAGAAGCACGCTTATGAAGTGCTAAAAGCCAACGCTTAACTTTAGTATCAATGGTTGGAAGAACTGTTTCTGAACAATCAGATTCTAAGAACAGCATTAATGGACCTAACCATTTGTCTTTACGCTGTGTAGCTGCAAAAGTAAACCGATCAACATTGAGTGGTCGTAAAACATCAAAATCGACATTCCAAGCTGAGGAAGACGGAGTCTGGGGAGAAACTGGCAAAGCAGAAAGGTAGGAAGTACTTTCTGGAGGATGCAAGAGCGATTGAGAATTGCCAGATGTGCCTTTACATTGAGAATGATCTGAAGAGGGAATATTGCAGGCTAAAGTCAAACAATGAAAAGCATCACTGCACAAGGAATACAGTGAAGCAGGGGTGAATGTAAGAAGATCCAGAGCAAAATTAGCTTGAATAAAACTAGCAACGTTAGATGGAGGAATAATTTCCGAATATGTGGCACATTCGAGTGGCAAAGGGGCTCTACTAAGAGCATCCGGAACTAAATTTTCCTTTCCCGGACGGTGTTCGATGATAAAATCAAACTCGGCTAAAGAGAGACACCAGCGTGCGAGCTTAGAGTTTTGAGGTGCCAAGGAAGATAAAAACTTCAAATTGGCATGATCGGTAACAACTTTAAATTTTTGTCCGATCAAGTAATGTCGAAATGTTTCTAAGGCCCATTTAACTGCGAAAAGCTCTTGATGGGCAGTAGGCCAGCGTGATTCTGTAGTGCTAAATGAGCGAGAAGCAAAGCGAACTGGCCTAAGTCTACCTTGGTTATGTTGTGCAAGCATTGCACCACATCCCTTTTTACTAGCGTCCGTATGCACTTCAAAAGGTTCATTCCAATTTGGATGGTAAAGCATAATGTCGGATGAAAGAAGTGCAGATTTGAGATCTTGAAATTCAGCCTCGTGTTGGACAGACCATGAAAACGAGGTACTCTTAGACAATAGCGAGCGAAGGTAAACACTTCTACATGACATGTTAGGAATATATTCTCGAAAATATCCTAGGATTCCAAGAAAACGTTTGACTCCCGAGGCATTAGTAGGTCTAGGCAAATTGACAATGGCTTCAGTACCCTTTTGGGTTGGAAAGCGACCATTAGGAGTAATACGATGGCCTAAAACCTGTAAATCTGTAGAGAAAAAGGCACATTTGGATGGCTTAAATTGTATACCAAATGTAGTAGCTTGAGCAAAAAGCTTTTCATAGTGCTCAAGAGCAGATTCAAAATCGGAAGACCAGATGATACAGTCGTCGATATAAATAATAAGCCATTGGTAAAGAAATTCGGAGAAAACTGTGTTCAAAATTCGTTGGAAAGTTTGCGGAGCGGTTTTCAAACCAAAAGGCATACGTAAAAATTCCCACAAACCTAAGTGAGTGGCAAAGGCAGTTTTCTCAATGTCCTTTTCTGCTAAATTGACTTGCCAGTAACCGCTAGCTAAATCAAGCTTTGCAAAATATTGACCACCACTTATAGCATCTAAAATATTGGACACTGAAGGAATGGGGTAACCATCACCATGTGTCACGTTATTTAATCCACGATAATCAACAACAAAGCGGGGTGGCTGTGGTTTTCCTTTTTCTAAAGGTTTACGCACTAAAATAACGGGAGCACCCCAAGCAGACTTACTAGGACGGATAATCTGTAATTGAACCATACGTTCTATCTCAGATTTAATAGCTTTGAGTTCGGCTGGACTTTTCCGATAAGGCAAACGATAAACTGGGGGCGAAGAGCCAGTATTAATAGAATGAGTAAATCCTGTGATGGAAGTAAAAGGAGTATCAGGGAGGTAAAATGCATGCAAATTACTTCGCAGGAGAGCTTTAAATCTGAGCATAATCTCTGAAGGAACATGTGCGTATTTAGGCGTGTCCAGATCTAAGGCCGTAACAACTTCATTATAATATTCTTCAAAAGAAAGGTGCCGCATGTTATCAGAATGAGGAACAGTGGAATTTGGATTATCAAAATTAGAATGATCCAAAAAGTCTGACAAAATTGATGAATCCAATTCAGAATTAATCATACAAAGCGGCTGTTGTTTGGTATTGTCATCACAAGGAAGCTGTGCGTCACTCGAGGTGTGATGTTCGCATGACGCAGAAGAAACGCAAGTAAACTCATTAACAGGAGGGAAAGTCTCAGCAGGACAATTGACGTAATGACAAGCTGACGTGTTGCATTGAAAATACGTTAATAGGTCATTAGTGACACGCTCGGTCGTAAAGGTAATAGCGTCCTCAAATAAGGTTTTGTCTCCTGTTGTTTGTGCGCGAACAAAGCCTAAAAATGAATTGAAGGGCACACAAAAATTATCCCTTGTAGAATGGACAATAACATTTGCGTAAAAAGGAAACTCTGGAGACGGCAAATCGTTAGTCTCAGAAGAGGCAGTCGTCTCAGGAGAGACAGCTAGCGTGGGAACTGGTGAATGTTGCCAAAATGCTGTAGCGTTAGCAGAAGGCGTGAAAGTGGGTAATGGCGAATCTGAGTCCATTAAAATGGGGATACGTGAAAATGAAATAGGCCCACTTAAAATAGATATCCCAGAGGCTAGGCAGGAACCTTCTAACCATAAAGGCTGAGTAAATAATGCAGTGCCAAGTAAAGAGGCAGTAAGAAGAAGGCATACAGGGATTAAATTAAACCCTGTCCTAAGAATAGGCGGTTCGTAAGAACGTGAAGGTGAAGGCATAGCAGTAAGCAAGCATGTGAGTTGGGCGGAAGAACCATGGGAGCGTGAAGAGAACCCCAAATTAGGAAATGCCTGTAATGGGTTAGAGGACTCACACTTAACATTAAACTGCATGCTACTATGGTTAAAAAAGACACGATGCTGGCTTGGAAACATACAGGCCTCTGTAGCAATTAAATGGTTGTTTCCGAACAAAATAGGCCATGCTAAATTAGGTACCACCAGCATTGAGAATGTCGAGGAACGTCCATTTTCCCAAACTATAGGAACCTGCATAACACCAACTGCTTGCAAGCTAGCAGAAGGGTTAGCGACAGAAATGCTAAAAGGCTGCTCAAGTTTGTTAAACTTAAGATGAGGACAGTCCTTCGCCACAGTGTCCGCATGGGCTTGACTCACTAAGGAGACAGAGCAACCACTATCTATGGGAAGCGGGAGGGAAACGCCTGCAGAGATAACTCTGGTCCACAAAATGGTTTTAGCAGCAAGATCAACCCCAGAAACTACTAAGGCAGAGGGCGGGGAAGCTATGGCTGGTAACCCAAAAAGATGATCTTGCTGTGAAGAGGCGGGTGTGGCGGAAGTGGAACGTGGAGGTTCTTCGACATTCTGACGTGAATCAGAAGAAGTAGTAGCAACATTAGATACGTGGTGATTAGGCAAGTTATTATAACGACTTCTCCGTGAACTATTAAAACGATAACTCTTATTCTGAGCTGGAGAATCAGATTTACGGTTGCTGTGAAACTTAGCCTTGCAATTAAATTTGCGACAAATAGTGCAACGGTGAATAAATCCTTTTGAGCATAAACCATTTGGAAGCTCGCAATGAACCTTATCAAATTTATTAAAATTACGACAAAGTTTTTCAGCAACATTAGTATTTGTCTTCTGAGGAGCTGAAAAATGTGCTTCAGGCTGCCATTCAACAAAATTTTTCTGTATTTCTACTACAAGAGGAACCCGAAGTTCATACCTTTTTGCTGCTTCGATGAGGGCGGCAAGAGACGGAAAAGCGAAATCTCTGCTAAGAAGTTCTGTCGAAATCTCCGTTTTTAGTTTGATAGCAAAAGCATGCATCAGTTCGAGATCATCTCCAGCAGCCGGACGGTGAATGCCTGGAACCAGCTTTTCTAAGGCATGCTGCGTTTCCTGAAAACGATGGGCAAAGTCAGCCACTGTTTCTGCTTGTCCCTGTGCCATGGTATAATACGTGGACAGAAGCTGGCGGATACGCTGATCTCTTGGAACTCCGCGCTGGTCCAACAAAACTCTGAGACAAACTTCAAACCATTGACGATGATCATCGGCACTAGCATCAAGCGAAGGGCAAGAACTCTTCGATTCCTGACTGCAAATTATGTCGTAAGCACGGGCATCTTTTGCCACTTGCTGCTTTAAATAGGGCAACCATTGAAATGGAGGAACACCAGATGATTGTAGCACCGCTGTCAGCTGCTCAGCAAAACGATCCAAGTCTTCCTTGCCGGTAAAACTTGGCAAACTTAAATTAGGCAGTCGCAACGCAGTTGAAGAAGACGGTGGCTTCAAGGCAGCAACGGTCTGCGACAAATCAGCAACGGCTTTCGCCAAAACAGACAGTTGATCGGCTGTTGCTTTGCTGGCTTCATTTTGAAGAATTTGGTTGGTTTTTACAACACCTGCCAAGCCATTAATCAAACCAAGAACTTCTTCCGGCGACGCTTGAGACATTAAAAAAAAACGAGATCAACGGTCGGCTATTTATTAGCACAAACCGGGTCCTACACCAAACTGTGGTAGAGCTTTATGTTATATTTAGTTTCACACTAAGGGAAACTCAACTTTGTAATTTTCACCATAATATCAACACGCAAATATCATTACAAGATAATCATTCTTCTGCAACTCAACAACTCTCTTCTTAATTACAACAACAAGACTTTTATACTATTTACAGTGCGCATGTGCAATTACAACAATAGAGTGATAAACAAAGTATTAATCCTACTACATACACAGTAGCACTGTTAATCAATAGATTTTCCTGTTGCGTGTCAGTGATGTTCCTCTTGTTAATCTGTAATCTGTTGCCATGCCATTTCTCATTAGTTGCCATCACTTGTTGTCAGCGTCCTATTGTCTCTTGGTCATGTGTTACTCATTATATTGCCATGCTGTTTTATGTTGAGGCAGTCGTTAGTTAAAGCCGTCAAGGAAAGTCGTTATATTGAGTCGTAGTGTAAAGCCGAGAAGTGAAGTCGTGTCGAAGCTGTTCCGTTTTATGAAGTTGCAGTTAACCGTCGAATTCAGTACAGTGTACCCGCCGAACATTATTGCCGCTGACGAATATTGCTTGTTGTATTAAATTGCTGAACTATTGCTTGTGGTTTTTATCGCTGATTATTCATATATTCTGGTTCTTGTTGGAATAAACTGTTGTTTCTTTTGTACTGGACTAACCAGGGCAACTGTAAAATAGTGTCGTTTTACATTGGTGCCGTGACCCGGGACAGGCTGGTAAATTTTATCAATTAAATCATGGATAGCCTGGGCACAACATTTTCCACCTATTGGCTTGAGGATTTAAAGCAGGAGATTGTTGGTGCGATTCGTCATGAAGTTGCTGAGTCATCAATGCAGACGCAAAATATAAAATACATTCTCGGTAATTTCCGAACATTAAACGGGCTTCCGATTTGTTTTTATTGCAAAAGAGTCGGACATGTCAAGAAATACTGCAGAAAGCGTCAGAGTATTTTCGAATCGAATAGAAACGACTATCAACTCTTGCCAGAAAAGTATCAGCTCCCTCGTAACAGTAGCCTGGTTATTGAAGACCACTTAGCTGCTGCCACAAACTCACAGAAAACAGAACAGGGAGAAGATCAAGGTCTAAATCAGGACGATGACTGTGTTTTGAACGTTTTGCAGTGCTGTATGAGACTAAGAAATATCGCTGACGAATTTCTAAAGAGTTTGGAGACACAAAGGCTGCATCTAATTGAAAATGGAACAGAATTTGATATGAGCGAGGCTCCAATAGTTAGAGAAGCCTTGCTGACGGTTGTCAATAAGATTAGTGTCGCAAGCAAAATTCTTGTCCAACCCTCTCAAAGATCCGTGAAAATGAAAACAGATGTGGTTTCAAACTCCTATGGACCCATGATGCTACCTCCACCAACTCGAACAGGACTTGCCTGTGGTGCAGAGAAAACTCCGCCTGAAAACTGGTTTACTTAGCGTATTAAAGATTAAAGAACAGTAATATTGATATCTGGGTATTGTTCATGTTCTGTTTTGTGTTGTTTTATCATTTGTTGTTGATTTGATTTGTGTTGCTCTCTTTTGAAAATTCAAGCCAGGAGGCTTGTCTTGGAAGGAGGGAGCAATGTTAATCAATAGATTTTCCTGTTGCGTGTCAGTGATGTTCCTCTTGTTAATCTGTAATCTGTTGCCATGCCATTTCTCATTAGTTGCCATCACTTGTTGTCAGCGTCCTATTGTCTCTTGGTCATGTGTTACTCATTATATTGCCATGCTGTTTTATGTTGAGGCAGTCGTTAGTTAAAGCCGTCAAGGAAAGTCGTTATATTGAGTCGTAGTGTAAAGCCGAGAAGTGAAGTCGTGTCGAAGCTGTTCCGTTTTATGAAGTTGCAGTTAACCGTCGAATTCAGTACAGTGTACCCGCCGAACATTATTGCCGCTGACGAATATTGCTTGTTGTATTAAATTGCTGAACTATTGCTTGTGGTTTTTATCGCTGATTATTCATATATTCTGGTTCTTGTTGAAATAAACTGTTGTTTCTTTTGTACTGGACTAACCAGGGCAACTGTAAAATAGTGTCGTTTTACAGCACCCCTCCCCCTACACAGTAGCCCCCCCTACACAGTAGCACCCCCTACACAGTAGCACCCCTCCCCCTACACAGTAGCCCCCCGCTAGCTATGCCCCTGCAAGTTTCCTCGTTTGGCTTTCTTTCGCTACCTCCTTCTCATTTAATTTTTCCCTGGGGTGGGTCTATGATTTGCAATGAAATAAGCTGCTATGAAAGAAGTGTCAAAGAAATGTTTTATTTCATAATAGACAAATGAATCTATTGAACAGGTTCTATTTGTAGAAAATATCAGCTGACAGTAATCTGTGTTTACAATCACGTAAATGTATTATAAAAAGAGATTATCCATCGAAAAAGTGGATTTCTGAGACAACAAAGTAACGTCACTACTCACTAATGCTGGAGATAAATTTCCCCAATGATACCGACTTTCAATTTTCCAAATAGTGGCTCTCATCAGGACTGCCGAGAGGTTTCGGAGGCCTTGGGGCAAAACCGAGAGAAGAGACCCCCATGCGAGCGGAGCAAAGCAGAAAATTTTTGCAACCATGCCCTTCAGACCAGCTTAAAAAGCATTTCAGAACTTTTATTACAATCATTTTCCTGCAATGGTTTAAAACTTTTCGCTAAAATAGTTTAAAATTTTAAGGCATACATTTGCTACGTCTGATTAATTCCATTCTTAAAATGGAATTCATTACTTTTTGAGGCTCCTTAGACCTCGAGGCCCTGGGGAAATTTGCTCTCTTCCCCCCCCCCCCTGTCGTCGGCCCTGGCCCTCAGTTTCAACAATATAAAAATAGACATATGAACAGCGCCTTTTGGTAAGGTATTTCGACTGACATAATGTCGCTTTTAGTTCGCAATGTCTTGAATGAAAAAAAAATGTTACATTTCGAAAGCTGATTTGCAAGGTTGCCAAGAGTGACCAATCCCTTCTGAAAAATATACCGGGACTCCATTAGCCGTCCGTTTTTGACCTTCTTCAACGTAAAAGTTTTCTGCAGAATTTGTTCGATTGCCTCCTATTTTCGAGTTTACATCCCTATAGCAGTTTACAAAATACATTTAGAGTTTTAAATTGAATTAAAGGACAATTGCACGTACAGTTACTTGCATCCCAGGAGCGTTCTTTTTTAGGATTTCATGATTACCTTACCTTGTCAATTTGAATTCATCGCTAAGGGCATTCCACAATAGACTCTCTCTGAAGGATAGGGAATTCATTTTCACCAAAGGTGTATGTGATTTCTATAAGTTGATTTGCACCAGTGGCGGAGCCAGGGGGGGGAATGGGGGGACTAGTCCCCCCACTTTTTCAGAAAGTTGGTCCTTTAGATTCTTGCAAACCTAATGAGAAAACTTTGGGGGGGGGGCGATATGTACGTTATCTAGATCGTCACATTTAAATGACATTTCTTGGGAGACAAGAGTTGTATCCTCCGGAAGAAAATGTTTCAATCATGGAAAAAGGGCGTGGTCCAAAAGGGCGTGGTCCATGACACACCTTTTGTCCCCCCCCATTTATCCCAGGTTGGAGCCGCCACTGATTTGCACCTCGGATCTTTAAGCGTGCAAATATTGAATTGAAGTATTTCTGTTTTTCAGCCCGGAAGAGTTGTTACTCTTATACCAAAAGATGAGGTTAGTGGAATTTTACATTCTTCATTTTTATTCAATATCTCATGACAATTACTTTCGAGGACCCACCAATCTACACCATCTTTTTGTTTTTGGCTCCGAGAAGAAGAGCAACGCTTCTACCATTTGTTCAAGATGGACACTTCTTTTATTTTGCTATTCAACTTCGCTTTCATGACATTTCAAACACCATTCTGCTTTCTGATATTCAAACCTAGTTTGCAAGTAAACTTTGCAAATTTCAAGCAATAATCCTGGCCAAAAGTAGCTGGAACACCACAATAATCACGTTCAAAAGTTGACAACCCCGCAATTTCACTATCTCTTCAAGTCATCAACGTATTTGTTATTTCTTTTCCTCTGCCCTCTTACAATGTTGATTTCTCCATTGAAAGTTTTTGTACCTCCAATCACTTTAAGATTGTAACTGAAATATTACAATATTGGTATTTAGTAAAGCTGTAATATGGAAGGGGGTTGAAATGGTGGAAATTACAATTTTTAAAAGTCTTTGTACTCTTTTATAGGAAATCACGTGGGGTATGGCCTATCAAGTGCTTCCTGCCTCAGTGCCAGAGGTGATGGCGTACTTGAACCACCGTGAAAAAGGAGGCTACTCCTTGCACAGCGTAGACTTTCATCCAAAGGAGGCTGGGCTATTGCGGTTCCCAGTCTACGTCTATATCGCAACAGAGGACAATGAAGAGTTCCTTGGTGATGCACCCCCGGCTGAAATAGCGAAGCAAATAGCAACATCAGTGGGACCAAGTGGATACAACAGCGAATATTTACTTGAGCTGGCAAAAGCAGTCAGAAAGATGGGGGTTCAAGACGAACACCTATTTGATTTAGAGAAGAGAGTAAGAGAGGAATTGATAAACAGAGTTTTTTCAACATCTTTGAAACAAGAGGAGCAATTTAGAAATGCATACTTGTCGTCCAATAAGGCGATAATTCTTAATGATAAAGATATTGATCGTCAGGAATAACACCCCCTTCCTTTGAATTTTTGTTTTTGGAAAGCCTGAAATTGCTTATTGAATTAAAGGCAATTTCTACTGAGTTCCTAAAATGGTATCCTCTTGTAAAAAAAACACAATCGGCTCCTTTAAAATATATCACCAGGATACAATGCCGTTACAGTTTTTGTCTTTCTATCGGGGCTTTCCTATTGAACAAAGATACCTTTACCAGATACCTTTCCAATTGAACAAAGGCTTTTTCGAACATAAAAACATCATTTCTAAAAAATTACCTAATGCATAGGCTAGGCCTAATTCCAATAATTTGGAACTATCATTAATGTATATTCTTCTTATTCCTTCTTATCTACCCATGTAGCTGCCTATATTCCCTTTCTTTAAGACTTGAAGGCTCCACTTCCTTTGTAATTTTCTGGTGTCGTACCTCCGTGTCATACACGGTCTTGGTCCATGCCTCTTTTCCAGATCATTTTAACTTTATTGTGTCAGCCTTTTTGTATCAATTATGCTTTTAACTCGTTCGCCGCGCTAACTGTCCAATGTTGTCTTGTCGTGTATGTATGTATAGTATTGCAATTCCTGTCCAGCATAGTCATTCTAAAATTCCATATACTTAATAGGGTTTCGTTTTATTAATGAATTGATATTTATCCGTGTTATTATAATGTGTATTCGTCGACTAATATTCGTTGTAAGTTTGTGTTGTTCATATTTTAACGAGAATATTACCACAACCAATGCGAACAAACAATTTGGTTTGATTTTTCTCTTGATGTGTTGAAGAGATTTGAAGATGCCCGTTTCTGCAAGATTAGTTGACAAATCCGGATAACTATTACAATATCTAAATTGATTTTTTTGAACAAAAATTTTAGGGACTCAAGTTTCTCTAAGCTTGAAAAGTAATATTCACGACCCTAAGAGAAATCGAACTTAAAATGGCCTATCAGAATCAATTTCAGTGGATGCAATAGAAATTTCAAAGAAAATACGATTGAGCATTGCAGCCTGATGGATTTCTTAAGGATATTTAACTACCTTCGTTAAAACAGTGCTATCTGTTTTACAGTGCTTTTTGTGAAAAGCTGCTTCGATTGTTTGCCTTGGTTTACAAAATTGAAATTGATTTTTTACTTGGCTTATGATCGCCCAATAATGTGAAGCTCGACTTTTCGGTTGTAAATTCGAAGCACGTTTTTTTCCCGGCACTGAAGAGGGATAAGGTTTTCGCTTGTTCCAGAAATGAAGGCTCTAGGTTTGAGCCCTCTGGCATTAGCTCAGAAGTTAAAAGCACAACGAATGGGGAAACAAGGTAGATACAACCTTTATTTTGTCAATTAACATTTAGTGCATTCAGATATAACTAGATTTTCATCTTCTTAGTCTTGGAGTCCAGAGATGTTGAAGTTGCTGGAGGGAGGTATTAGAAGAATTTAGCATCTAACGCCTAGCATAGTCGAATTCAAATTTGGTTCTTCTGATGTTTCCCTAACATTTTATTCAAGGATTGCATAAAACAGAGACTAGATTATTACTCAAGAAATAGATTTTTGAAAGCCCTCGAGTGCGTAATTTGTTAATCACACTACGATTTAGATCAAAATTGAGTTTAAACTTGCCTTCGACTTAAACATATCTGTACACATTTAAAGCTATTGAAGAATATACCAATATTTATACAGATACAGAACAGATCATAATAAACTCATATTTGATACCGAAAACACTTACTTTTTCAGTGACCTTATTTACTCTGAAGTGCACAAAGCATATGCTGAGATAAATCTGAGATCAAACAATGTTTTGTGTTGTTAAACTCAGTTTCAAGACGAGGTCTGTATCACAGTCTACTACTTCGCATACCAGAGGATGAGTTACCAAAATTTGGAACAACAATGTTGCTAGGTTTTCGTTTAGTAAATGAAAACTAGACAAAAGGACAGTGTAAATTCAACGTAATAGCTAAGTTTGTTCAAGGAATAACGAAAGATGATTAAATTATTCTCGTTGAAACAACAAAAACGAGACGGCGAGGCTGGGAAGCCCGGAGCTAAGCGTGCCTCAGCAGCACAGCTTCGGATACAAAAAGGTACGATATTCTTGTATGTTTTGTCGTCAATTTTACACCTGCATCATCTTCTGCTATTTGAGGGGAAAATTTCACACATATTTATCCTATTTTCAGGATTAGGCCCTACCCTGCTAAGTTGAATAATAGAGTTTTCAGTTGGAAGTCTGGGTACTAACTGGAGAATATTGAGATTGCCATTGAAAACGTCATTTCCGTTCTTTATTCAAGAGGAAATGAATTGCAATGACTAAGAAAATTTGCACTTTTGATGAATTTTAAAATCAACTTGTTAATTATCTGGTTTCAGTTATTCAGTTTTGTCACAAACATTATGAGTTTGCAGCCGAAATTCCAAACAGACTTAGTGTTTGGTTTCATTTTTTAAAGCCTGTTTCCTATGGTGAGGAATAAAACATTTGCGTACTTTTTGTGCAATGTGACACATTGCAATTGACCTAGTTAGCAGAAATTGCAAAATGTGCATTGGAATAAAATCTTTGAAGTACCTTTTCAAACACATCACACAGAAAGAACGTTTTTCATATTTGCACAATTTTTTGCTTATTGCTTTGCATATTAGGACACCAGTTAGAGCCAGCAGAATATAAGATTCCTCTGGGTGTAAGCAACCGGCCACCCCCAAAAAAAGTATTGGACTTAAAATATAGAATAGATGATAATGAATTTTTCTTTTTAAATAGAATGTCAAGTGGGTACACCCGCGCAGGCTTCTATAGATTTGAAAGTATTGAGTGATTATCTAACAGAGTATATATATTATATATATATAGTCTGGAATAAATATTAATGTTATCTAAACTGGCTGGTTTGATGCCAGTTTGTAGCAAGCTAAATACACAATGTCCTTGTAAACTCCACTGTTCTGATTGTGTTTTTTCAGTCATTTTCATTGTTTTACAGATCTGAATGAGTTACAGTTGCCAAAGACATGCCAGACAGAATTTCCTGATCCAGATGACTTGCTCAATTTTAAACTTGTTATTTGCCCCGATGAGGTAAAAAGTTCAATAACTTCTATTTGATTAAATCAATTGAATGGAATTTGGGGTTGTGTGCATGATAAGCTGCATTCTATCACATTTTCTGTATTCTATTCTTCTTTCTTAGCAGATTAACTAGTTTTATTCGAAATAGCAACTTCTCCTTAACAGTTTCAGTTCAGTTTCAGTTTTTTATCATACAATTCTAAAAACAATTCAATGTTAATACTCTAAAACTAAAATACAAACAACATTTACTAAAATGAGCACAAAAAGACACATTACATGATTGTATTTGATAGGATTGAATGACTAAGGAGGAGCTCTCTAAGTAGATGAACTAATTGAGAGAGAGCCCACCCCCTATAAAAGAAACAGAAAGAAAATAAAAACATTTTTAAGAACAAGACAGATTGATAACCAAAGCCAGATGAACCTTTCTGAGATAAGGTTTTAAGTAACATTGAATTAGTTCTGGGAATATGAGTCAATGAAGAAAGATTTTAATTTCGAAACAAATACTAAAACAGCATTAGCAGTGTGTATGAAAAGTGGAAAAGTGTTCCAAAGTTTAGAACCAAAATCTTGAATTAATTGTAGACCATGTAAGGTAGTATTTTTAAGAGATTTGAAAATATCACCTCTGGTAGCCTGACGGGTCCTAGTCTTATGAATAGCTGCATTAGGCTGGAACTAGTCATGAAAGCAAGGAGGAGATAGTATTGATCAATTTTTAGACAAAAGTTAAGATATTGCGGTGAAGAACATCCTTAAGTTTCAAAATTCTTAATGATTGAAAAATTGGTGTGATAGAAGAAGAAAAAGATTCAAATTTAATACAACACAGTACTTTCTTCTGCAGATGAAAGAGTGGCTCTAAGTAGGAATCATAAGTGAGCCCCCAAGCCAAGATCCCATAGTTGAGGATGGATGAAAATAGTGAGTTAAAGAGAGCGATAAGAGTCAGCAAGGGGAGAGTACCAGCAGTTCTTGAGAGTTTTTTGCAGAGTTCAGTTATCTGGAACTTCTAAGACAAATGTTCGTCCATAATAACCCCTAAAAATTTCAGGTGATTAGTCCTTTGGATATGGTGTTTACCAACTTTGAGGTCAATGTTCTCTGTCAATTTCTTCCTGGGACTATGAAATAGTACAAAATTTGTCTTTCCAGCATCAAGTGCAAGTTTGTTAGAATCAAGTCAACACTTGACCTTTTTTTAGTTCTCTGTTAACTTTTTTCGTTAGTGGTTGAAGATCATTAGATTCACAGTAAATGTTTGTATCATCAGCAAAAGAGAAAAAGGATAGAAATTGAGAGAAATTTGGTAGATCATTATTGTAGATTAGAAATAATAATGGACCAAGAACAGATCCTTAGGGAACACCACATGATATGCTAGAGAGAAAAGAGGGATGGGCATTAACTGACTGGTTTGCGGTTATTGAGGTAGAAGGGAAACCAACTTAATGCAGTGCCTCTGATGCCATAGTGTTCCAATGTGTTTAGAAGTAAATCATGATTGACTGAATTGAAGGCCTTCTGTAAATCAATAAAAATTCCACAGCCAAATCTTTGTTGTCTAATGAAAAAGTTCTGATACAGTTCTGTATGTTTTTCCGTATTAACAGAAAAAGGTAAATCAAAAGAGCAGTTATGTTGAAAGTTCAAAAGAGAAAGAACTTAAAAATTAATGATTTCATTTCAGTTATATTTCCACCTTCCATATAGGAAATAATATGTTCACATGTCACCATGTCTGTAGCTTGAATCTTGTGCAGTCTCTTGAGTTATTCCACGAAAGCCTGATTTATTTTATTTTAAACGTTTTGTCTTTATTTAACAATAATTTGTATTCATTCTGTTTAGGGTTTCTACAAAACTGGAAAATTCACCTTTAGTTTCAAGGTAACCTAATTATTGAATAAGAAATAAATGTTAATTTTTTCTGATATGTTATACTGGTTTCATTATCGTTCTTGAATAGCCCTACCTGTTGCAGCAGATATCGTTATTTAAAATTGTTTAGAGTAAAATACATTTATATTTGAAAAGTATGGCACCACCTGCCACAAAATGACAGTGCTGTAGTGCTGCAATAAAAGCTTTTTCTTAGCACAAACTTGTAAGATTTCATTCAAAAAAATCATAGATATATACTTTATGCTCCTGTGCGTGAAGCTTTTAATTTTCCAGACTGTTATTAAAGAGTTTTTTAATGCATGTTTTCTGTTCTGCAACGGGCCTAATTTCAAAGACCATTTTCTAGCATCTGACAAAGGAATTCAATAAGTGAAAACTGTTACTGGTCTTTAATTTCATGTTTTCCAGTCCATTGGGATAATGTTCAGGGAACAGATGATGTTGTAGATTGCTAAAAACAACATCTCATCTCGTTGAATGAAAATCCCTCAATTTCTGCGATAAAAAGTTGCAAACAAATACACAAAATTGCCTCAGTAACATGGAAGAGTCCTCACTTAAGAACATCCATAAAGGTGTCCTTTCTACAAAATTCAAGGACAGTAATGATCATCTGTGATCTCAGAATGTGATCTTGCAATTTTTTTTAAAATAATCATGTGACATATAAAATAACCTGCAGCTAAATCTTTTGATTAAATTTAGCAAGTTGTCAGAGGTTTCAAAGCTTCTAGACCGCCAATAAAAAATTTACCTTTTTGATGTTCCAAAAATATATTTTTCTCAAATATTGAATTTAAATTGTTGTCAGTGTTTTTAAGTTATATTTGATTGGTTTTCAACTTTAAACTGATGTCGAATGGCTTTACAAAAGTGGTTTGAATTTCAAAGGTCATATTGTTCACAACTTTGTTGCCATTACTCCTTCATGGAAGTGGTGCAATACTTTTCGAATATAAAAGTATATATAGCAAAGACTTCCATCATTAGCGACCTCTATGATAGGGTCTATTAATGCAAACATGTCAAGAAAGGAAGTTAGGAATATCATAGATTTTTGGGAAGTTGTAGAAAAATATTATATTAGTTGGACATATAAATTGGAATTTTGGTTTCCTTATTGTACAACATATTGCCTTACTCTAAGATAAAGCAAAAAATGAATTTTAAAGTTTTGCATCTCTATTTTCTTATTCTTGTATGCCCTTGAATTGGGACAATATTTAAATTTTTTTGTTATCGTTCTCTGAATCAAGTTGAAGGCCTTAATGATGATCCGACTTTTTGTTGTAGTCTTGTAGGTTTGACATTTAATTATCTTTTCAGGTTGGTCCAAACTACCCTCATGAACCACCAAAAGTTAAATGTGAAACTATGGTGAGTTACTGCATTTTGTTTTGTAGCCTTTCATTTACCTGTGAAAAATTGATTTTTTTAAAATTAACGATTATGATTGGATAAAAAAGAAAAATCTAATCTATTGCTTAGTACTTTATTTGCCCTTTTCTTTTTCTGTTTCACTTTTTGAACTGTTGTCAAACCAAGTTTTCCTAGTATTACCTATTAAATTATCCCTTTCATCTTCGATGACCTTGCTCTCCATTTGCTAATCTCATGCTCCTTTCTCCGTAGATTTTTTTCTTCCGCTATCCTACCCCTTTCTTTTTTTCCTTCTTCCTGCTTTGCTTCATTCACGTGAGCTTCTATATTATCACCATCATCATAATCCCCTCTTCTATGGCCTGTTTCAGCATATGTAGTTCAGCATATTGCTTTTTTGACTTGGACTTACTTTTTGCATAAATACTAAATATCTCTTCACTTCAGGTTTATCATCCAAATATTGATCTTGAAGGAAACGTTTGTCTTAACATTCTCAGGTAAGGCATTCAATTTCTCTGTTTTATTCAAAAGATATGAATCAACAAAATCACAAATTTGTGTGTTCAAAAACATTTTTTTTGAATTTTTTAACTGCAAAGACTTAAAGATGCAAAAACAAAAAGTTATAATGGTTTTGAATTACTTCCATCAAAAACCTGTGTACAAGATGCCCCTATTAATTGACAGCACCCTTATTATAAGGCTTGGAAATTTGACAAAAATATACTTAGCCTTTTTTAACAATTTGACAATGGGTCTCTAATAAGCTATGGGCAACAGTTGTCTTCCTGCAATTTTGTACAAGAGTATCTCAGAAACAAAGGAGTTGTTTATAATAATGGCAGTGTCCTTTTTCAAGTCAGTATTCGTGCTTACTTCTGCCTTGAGAAAAATGTGCTCCACACATAGGCAGCCCCCCCCTGCCCAGGCACACACAAAAACTGGCATAAAATGAAGAAAAAAAGTTTGCGCATCTATCAAAATGAATTGCCTTGCAAATGTTTTTAGAAATATCAATGTTCCTGTCAAAGCATGTGTATAGTTAACTTTGGTGTTAACTCTATTTAAAACAAGTTTGCATAACCTCCTCTTTTTTTACTTTTTATGACTTTGTATTTTGGTATCAACCACTGTTGTTTGTCTATACATCAACTATGTGTAAGGAACTACATGTTGTCCCAAAAAAGAACGCCTAGATTGAAATAATCCATAAATATGATGTTCTTTGTAAAAACAATTCTCTATCACTGTATTTTCTAGTTTTCAAGATCTTTGATTTTCATTTACAATTTTTTTCTACCTGGGATTAATTTTTTGTAGTTAGAATCTATGCAATATCATTTACTAACTTATCAATAATTTGGACATTGAACACATTTACAGTGTCATTTGTATCATTTTTTCTAGAGAAGATTGGAAGCCTGTACTGACCATCAACTCAATAGTTTATGGCTTGCAGTATTTATTTTTGGTAAGCTAACCATCGAATTGTATTTTTCACATTTCTTGATGCTAGAAAGTTTAATTTCTCCTTTCTCCGTGAAAATCTATCCACTGAAGAGGAGTCTAGTCTAGAAATATGTCATATGTCTAGAAATTTAACTGAAACAGAATAATGAACTGACCTAAAGTAACTCAGGTTTTTTTCGACAAACGTAATATGTTTGGGCGAGTGTGACTGTCTGTTAAAAGGTTAGGAAAAAAGTTTGTGAACTAGGTTGGGAAATCTCAAGTGGAAGAGCTCAAAGCTATTGATGCAATTGAATTTGCTTTACTAAATTTCCGTCTATAGTTACAAGGTGTAAGTTTTCAATCAAAACAGGTTTTTTTTAAATATGCCATTTTCCAAGACATAAAGTAGTATTACAGTTTTGTCCTCATGACGATTTAGAACCAGTAATATGTAATCTGGCTTGCTTTTTCTTAGGAACCAAACCCAGAAGATCCTTTGAACAAAGGTATGTATCAAAATTCTTTCACTTGATTTTTTTTCTTATTTTTATTGTTTATAAACCACTAAAACTGCTTCTCGCTCATTTCAGATATTTTACCCGAACTGATAATAATCATTACTAAAAATACTGTTCAAATAAGACTTGAATGATTCAGATGCTAAAGAGCTATAATCCTTCGTAACATATTGAGCTTAGTCGAAGTTTGGCCTATTCAATGTTGTATGTGCTTCTGTGTTATTAATAATATTTCCCTTCTCAACTTTATTTTCTAAGTACAATTTCTTTTCGATTTAAAAGCTCTTAAAGTTTTAAAAGCGTTTGGGAAAAGTTTTCTAAAGTATCCAAGAAAAGTTAAAGGGAAAATGTGTAGAAAGCTGTATCGTTAAATTTGGTATTTAATTTCCTTTGAACGTTTATGCAGCTTTGTAAATTTCAGAGTTACATCTGTTTTTCAAACTGACCTGTTAGCAATTCTACAAAAAAAATTAGTCACAAGACTATACATAGAGTTAGGGTAAGTGTTAGAGTTAGGATTAGAGTTAGAGTTAGGGGTGTACCGGCTATTCGATAGGCCGGAAAAAGTGGCGTCGGGTTCCTGATATTTTGAAAATCCGGTTAAGGTCGGATTTGTTTTCAAAGTCCGGCTAGTTAACGGACATTCCAAAAATATTATTGGAACAACGAAAATTTCTAGACCAATGTAAAAGTGTAAATGCAACAAACAATAATTAAAAGCAATAGAACAAACCTCAACGTAATTAAAAAGGGTGAAAGCGTCCCAAACAACAGCAGTTTTTCAAAAGTGAAAGTCCTCCAAGGTTATGATGAAAGAAAAGAAACAGAAAAATCTGTCAATGGCCGGATTATCCGGCAAAATCTGGCAGGACATTCCGGCCGAATTCTACGAAAAGATCCGGTAAATCCGGTTCCGGCCGGATACTGAAAGTCCTGACCCGGCACACCCCTAGTTAGGGTTCGGATTATGGATAAGGTTGGGTTAGGGTTAGGGCTATACAATCATGCTTAGAAAAGATTCTTGATCATATAAAAAAATCCAATTGTTTTTTGACATGAAAAACTTTCTCTACTTCACAGACGCAGCTGAAATCCTTAGGCAAAACAGAAGACTCTTTGAGCAAAACGTAGCCAGATCAATGCGTGGAGGGTATATTGGCAGTGTGTACTTTGATCGTTGTATAAAATAGCATGCGACATTTGCTAAAATTTCTTATCCTAGTATACCTATTGGCCTCGCTTTAGATTATTCTTTTCTTCGTTATCTCCAATAACCATAAGCTTAGTTCCATTTTTGTTTTATTTGCCAAGGGTAGACGATAGTTTGTTTGTGGAGTACATTAAATATTCTCGATATGGTAGTGTTTTTTGACACAAGCAAAGTACATTATCAATGAATTCCAATTTTGTTAGTTAAGACAAAGGCGCTATGTAAGTTATTTCGCCAGTTTTTGAAGGAATCTTATGTTTTGTTGGTGCTGCTGAAAATCCTGGCGGGCTGGTTAGTCAGGGGCGATTTACATAAGAAAGTCAATCCGGACAGCTAAAGAAATCCATTGTGTTTTGCTGCGATTCTTGAGAGAACAGCCCGCAGTGAGTCCAACTCATTTTCTCAACCCGTGTTGAAATTGATGTCCCTTCTTTTTCAACCCGTGATGTCCCTTCTTGGAATATTAATGTGAACTTTGGAACTTTTTCTCCTCTGGTAGCCAGATATAGAATTATTGCCGACTAAACAAACAGGGGAAAAGTTATCTAAGTTTTAAACAAGAGTTGAATCTCACCCGAGGTTGGAAATCTAACGAAAGGAAAGAAAGCCAACTTTTCAAAGCCGATATGCCTTTGATAATCTAAATGATTTGATCTCAACCCGGAATGCCTTTGATAATTTAAATGATTTGATCTCAACCCGGAATGCCTTTGATCATTTAAATGGTTTCTAAGAATTGAACAGCTTATAAAGTTATTCTTTATGTCACCTGCTACATATTTACCCTTGTATATAAAGCAGTACAGTTCTTATATATAATTACGCCAAAGAAGTCATTATGGTTTTTAGTAGAAGGTCTTTCATCACTTTCCACACTTCCAAAGCAGTTGATTAATTAATATGCTGTTTGTTAGTTTGTTTGAAGTGAGATAAAACTTCAGATTCTGTTTTTGACACATCCCCCATTACACTGCGGCTTTCCTAGCACAAAGGCCTAACCCTAATAACAAGCATACAGGCAGTATTATAATTATTTCTTGTGTTAAAATTACTGCTTTTATATACAGCAGTATAGTGAAATATAATTAATGTATGTTTCTCTCCTTACCTTAATGGCAGTCACGAGCTAACGAGCTTTGCTTTTTATGCTGGTAAGATTTTATTGCAAATATTATGCCTTTCAAAAAACTTCCTTTTCTCGAAATATAGCAAGATACTTGTAGCCCCAGAGTTATGATTACGTCTCTGTGTTTTAAATTCCCTTTGCACGATTTTCATGTTTTGTGAGTTTGTGTTTTCTCGGCGTCACGTCATCATGTCATATCTTGAAAAATATGCCCTTCTATAAAGCTGTTGGTTCTATTAGTTTTATTATTCGCAAACTATTCTCATTTAATGATCGAGTGTCTCAGTCTATCCTCTTAAATGAATCATATGCTTGCTCTACTCTGTGTAGTTATACCCCAATATTCTAAGAAGCTTTACAGAAGTCTTAGTTCTTTGATTTTAACATTTAGTGCTCACAAGGACTTGACAACTATAATAGCAAAAGGTATAGCTTCCAAGGAAACATGTATCCAGGGGAACTGGGGAGAGTGGCCCCCCCCCTTTCCCTCGCGAAACTTAGCAGTTTTTATTTTGCAATCGTTTTGCCCTTTTTCTTGGGGTTTTGCTCCTCCTTGGCCTCTTTAAATGCAAGCTTGCCTGCATGCTTCTGTACGTCACGAGAGCAATGGAAATACCCCCCGCTTTCTTGACCGAGAGGGTACATTTAAAAACAAAACAGATATTTTCCAGTTGTTCCTCTTACCAAGGAAGGGATCTGCTACCGCAACAGGTATAAGACATAATTATTTGCTAGAGGACACGTTCCCCATCCCTGCTAACAAGTTTTTAGCATCAAATTTACAGCTCTCGTTATTTTCCAATAAAACCCACCCTCTTCCCCGGTAATATCTTATTATGATGACATACCTACCACTACATAGATAAGATACATTTGGAATATCAGGTGACCTCTCCATATCTTGTCCGGTTGAAAATATGAATATTCCAAAGCTGCTAGACGAAAGCTTTCTGACAATATGCATACCGTAAATCCTCGGGGCTTATTTATTTTTTATATTTGTGGATGGGGGCTTAGCTTATTCGAGGAGGGCTTATACGAGGGGGAGGGGGCTTATAGAATCATTGTTGACATTAAGAAGACATTATTAAAAGACCTCGTTTATTTTGATAGGTTTTTCTTTATGAGCATTTAATTAATTACTACCAAAAGTATGAATTTGTTGTTGTAATTCAATAAAACGCCATAGGCGACCTCAGATGGCAAAAATAATCAAATTGAGGGGTCCAATTTGAGAATTTACGGTAGCAGTGGGGGCTTATTTGAGGGTGGGGGCTTATTAAAAACTGTAGTTCTAGGTTGGGGGCTTATTCGAGGGGGGGGGCTTTTTCGAAGGGGGGGGGGCAATTCGAGGATTTACGGTATGAATCCCGTCCTTTGATTTGGAGATCCTGTGATGACAGTTTGCCTGCGGAGGATATCAATGCCTCTGCGAAGTGGACATACTTGCACCCAACTTCCATGTTCACTGCAATGGTGTAAACTAGTTATACTTCAAATCGTCTTCTACAAAAATGTCTCATTTGTCAAGTGGTAAAGTAAACCTTGCTCAAGTAAGAGAAACTGCAAGAAGGGAGCTCCTGAACTGCATTGATCGCTGTCCGGGCAGTAAGGCGATTGTTTGGGATGAGAAGCTGACTGGTCCGGTTGGCCTAATCGCTGAATACAGCTTGCTAAAAGAACATGATGTTGGTAAAATGTTTCCATTAGCTAAAGGCAGGTTGCCCCCATGCGATGAACGCAACATAATATTTCTTGTCAGGCCAAAGCTTGAGTTGATGGATACAATTATTGAAAATGTTTCTAAAGAGGAAAAGCAGGGAAGCACAAAGGAGTATCATATCTTTTTTGTTCCAAGGTCAAGCCTTCTTTGCGAGCAGAAATTGCAAGTATGTCAGATTTAAATGGTATTCTTTTTGCATCAATGATTTTTCTATGATCTACATTAGTATTGTCAAGATTTAATTGTTGAGGGCTGAGGGGCAACATATGTAGTTTGATAACACTAATTAGGGATGGGATCTAAAAGGATTTGTTTAAATTGTAAACAAAGGATTTCTATAATTTTGAAGGGGGCCAGAGCCTTTCCCCCCAACACAATGGTAGCTATATGGTTCTGTTCATCAATTGCAATTTGAAGCCTAAACTTGGCACTGACAAGACAAACTTGGACCCAGAGGTGGAAAAAGTATCGGAACCTGGAAACGTAGTTCCCAGAAATTTTTCTGGATGAAAATATTAGCAGAAAGTTTCACAGAAAAGTTTTGAAGTGTTAAAGTAAATGTAAAAATCTGGTGACAAGAGTTAAGTCAAATCAGCATTTAATATTATTTCAACTTGCCTGTAAGCATCTAAATATGAGCTACCAATGGACTGTCGGGTATAGCCTCTTTCCATTGGAAAGAAATTCTTTGTGCACATTCACCATCTCACAGAAATCTCAACCACTCACCATCAAAAATTTTTTTGGCAGCTGAGCTTTTTAGACAAACCATTGTTTAGACTGAGATTAATATAGGGACTGGAATCTACTTTCACAGAAATTATTTCTTGTACTATGGTGTGAGCAGCATTGATCATAAGTTAATATGCTTGGTTAAAGTAATTTGGTGCATGTTAGGACTCCATTTCAACCATATATTTCTTCACACTTGTCAAAGAATAGGCTGTGTTAAGCCTTCTCCGTAAAATGCACCATACAATTCAAATGATTTTGCCCCTGATTTTTCTGAAACTATGTTTAGAAATTATTGCCTTCTGATTTTGGTTTTTCCATCACGATGATTGACTAAATGCATAAGTTTCTGGCTAAAGTTGATTTCCCTTTTATGTGCATTTATGCATCAAGTAAAGCCATATCTAATATGTTGAGTTAGGCCTACTCATAGTCAGTTGCATATAAACGTCTTGAATTTCTTCAGCTAAATACAGTATTGTAGGCACAAACAGAAAGTTTGTTTGTCTACACCTTGAAATCTTGCAGAAAGTTTTTAGCCAGATACTTAGGTTCCCAGAAAGAAAAAAGTTTTTTCCACCTCTGCTTGGACCTTCTAATCTTGTAAAGGAATGAAACATTGTCTATTCAGCTGATAAATAACCTGTCCAGGCAAAGGAAAATAATTTATGCAATTAAACCATTGAAATGTTGCATGAAATTCCCTTGAAGAAATATGGACTGAAACCAAACAGAACAAATAAGATGGTGCATGATGAGTTCAATGAACCATTGACAATTTCAACTAATGGCATAATTTTGGAGGGCTGCATAAATTACCACCAGTTTCTGGTGGAAATTGCACAGGATATTTATCAATATTGTATAGTCTATGAATGTGGCAGCATTTGTGGACTGGGCACATGCTAGCATAACTGGACAATCCTAGTTCTAAGAAAACTCTGTAAAAACAGATAAACAGATCAACACACTAATTGTTTATAAATATTTAATACCCTGTCCCAGAATTCTGATGCAATTTGTAATGCCCTATGATTTTTATCAAAAAAGGACACCCTGTTCCACGGCACATCTCTTTTTACCTGGTGAATCTGACTGACACACTTGTCGAACAATGGGTTATGTTATGAAAATAAGAGAAAAATGACAGAAAAGAAGGCAGAACAATCAAGTGAAGGGAGGGACAGAAACTTGAGTTATTTGCATTATAAAACAGGTGGGAGACTTGATTGACTACATGCTTGCTCAAACAAGCTTGGATTAATCATGCGTCTGCAAATGAATAAGCTCAAGTTAGGAAGTAATTTTTATTTCCGCTTGTTACTGGGCTGTTCTGCTTGTTACTGGGTTGTTCTGCTTGTTACTGGGTTCCTCTGCTTGTTACTGGGTTGTTCCACTCGTTACTGGGTTGTTCCGCTCGTTACTGGGTTGTTCCGCTCCTTACTGGGTTGTTCCATTTGTTACTGGGTTGTTCCGCTCGTTACTGGGTTGTTCCGCTTGTTACTGGGTTGTTCTGCTTGTTACTGGGTTGTTCCACTTGTTACTGGGCTGTTCCACTTGCTACTGGGTTGTCCCGCTTGTTACTGGGTTGCTTCGCTTGTTACTGGGTTGTTCTGCTTGTTACTGGGTTCTTCTGTTTGTTACTGGGTTCTTCTGCTTTGTCCCTTGTTTATAAACTGTGGAAATGAATGCCATATCTCAAAATACAGTATTTTATATGCTTATGGCATATTTTTGTTAATATTAGTAGTTTGAAGATTTCAGATTTTACCAATGGGTTTCTTATGAACACTATCTTTTGGAACATTAATGCAATGTTTGCACCAGACAAGATTTATATTTATATACCACGTATCTGGGGTCCATATCAGTAGGCCATTTTGTAGAGGACACTGGCATGGTGAAATTCAGTTTTTGTTGAATCCTGAAAAATGTTTGAATTTTCACTTCCTGGATTTCAGCTTCTAAAAAACTGAATGCAAAAAGATATGTTCAAATATTGCGGCTGCTCCTGAGGTATATAAATATAAGCAAAGATAATTTTAAATTGTCTTTTGAATCAAACTTTGCCATGATTGATTAAAGAACCCTTTTTACCAGGCATCTCTTTTCTTTTTAGAGAGAAGGAATCTATGGCACATTTGCAAACATCCAACAATATTCTTTGAATCTCGTCCCCTTTGAACATGATTTGCTCTCAATGGAGTATGAACCATCGTTCTATGAATGCTATCTTGAAAAAGATCCATCTTCATTGTATTATGTGTCAGAGTCTCTAATGAAGTTGCAGGCCCTTTTTGGTGTCATACCAAAGTAAGCCAACTACTTATTTCATCTGTTTCTTGTAACTGGTCAGCATCTTTATAAATGCAATTAATGCTCATGATCAACCTTTTCGATTTCATTGAATGCTAGAAACCCCGTCATACTCTTGGTACCCTGCATCCTCATCTCCCCCTTCCGGACAGTATTGTAAAAAATGTTTGATGTGGCCCAATGAATTCAGATACTTAGGATGTTTAATTCTACAAATAACAATGTTTTGGGAGAGAAGGGGTATGCTAGAAGTCCTTGTAGCAAAAAAAATTTCTTTTCAAAGCAACATGGCGTTTTTAGGAGTTTTGTTAGTTTGAAAAACGCCAATGAAGTACATTGAATTGAGGATGTAGGTCTAAAAAATGGGCTGTCCTAAAAAAGGAAGTAAAAATGTATTAATTAGCATCAAAGAGGTGGCACATCACTCGAAACTTTACACCCAGACGATTAGCAATGAAGCTGGGATTGCCTGTTTAATTCAAACGGGGTTAGCATAGGTGCTTGTATAACTCTAGCGTAAAATGTGATATTCTCATATAGGATTTTTGGTAAAGGAGAGATGTCAAGGCATGTGACTGATATGATCATCCGTAAGAGAAGAGAGCTGGCAGACACTGAGTCGCAAATAACACCAGTGATTGACAGTTTATTTTTGATTGACAGAACTGTCGATCTAATGACACCTTTGCTAACTCAGCTTACATATGAAGGCCTTATTGATGAAGTTTTCAATATTGAGAATACTAACGTCCAACTGCCAGTGGACAAATTTCCTATCAAGGAAGAAACGCGAGGAGCTGCAAAGCAACAAACACCAAAGGACCAACAAAAGCCGCGTAAAGTAGCATTGAATTCTACTGATGCATTGTACAGTGAGATACGGGACATAAACTTTTCAGCTGTTGGTCCTGTTTTGAGTAGGGAGGCCAAACGCATCACAGCGCAGTATGAAGAACACAGATCAGCAAAAACTGTAGGAGAAATGAAAGAATTCGTGCATAAGATACCACATATTCAAGCTGCAAAGTCTTCCCTTGCATTGCATACTGGTATTGCTGAGGTAAGCACGTTAAAATAAAAACTATGCTGCTAATGGGACATTATGTTCTGTGCATCAGTCTGTGTCCGTTTAGAAAACCAACGACGTAGAATGGTCCAATATTTGCCTTCAGTGATAGTTTTTGTATAAGATCAAGAAACAATGCCACACTACAAACACCACACTGTTTCACAGTCTTGCTTGCAAATTTATCGTCGTTATTTAACTTGAAACTGTAAGCACTAGCACCCTTGTCGACACAAGTTTTATTTGGCCAATTTTTAATAAATGGTGGCAAGTTTATTTTAGACAGTTTTTAAAAAGACTAATAAAAGTGAGATTTTGCTATAAATCAGGGATATTTGAATAAAATGTTATCGATGCAGATATTGATGTTTACTGTGAGTCTACTATATGTCTATTCTTAATAGGTCCCCTCGATCCCTTAAAGGCCGTGTATCTTCCTATTGCTCCATGTAATGTATTGTCATTCTTAGCAGTAGACTTGATATCTTCTTTTAAAAATAGCTTTTGTGAGTATTTGTCATATCTGCAACGCTATTGGAACGATGGGCGACGCCACTCCAATCACTTTTGTAGCTTATTATTGTAAAAATTGTATCGCTATGTTAAGTGTAAGTCTTAGGGTTGTTATGCATTTCCATGCTCCCTAGGCTTTTGTATTGTAATTGTTGTCGTTGTAAATTTTTATGTGAATAAAAAAAAAAAAAATTCTTAGCAGTGTCTAAGCTATTGTAAACCATCTCTCTATATTTCTTTTAGGTTGTCAAAGAGCACACAGATTCAGAAGAGTTTCGAGAGGCACTCAGAATTGAGCAAGAATTTTTCAATGGTATTGACACAGACAAATTTAATGCCTACATAGACAAATGCATTGGTTATAAGCACCCTCTTCACAGAGTTTTGCGCCTTATATGCCTGCAGTGCGTTGCCAACAATGGATTCAAACCCAAGCTGTTTGATTACTATCGCAGGGAAATTATCAATGCGTATGGTTTTGAGCATCTGCTAACACTTAATAACTTAGAACAAGTTGGTTTGTTGAAGAGTGCCGCGCCAAAGTCGTATGGGACAATCCGAAAATCGTTAGGATTAGTCGTGGAAGATGTCCATGAGCAAAACCCGAATGATATAGCGTACACCTATTCCGGTTATGCCCCTCTGTCGGTCCGTCTCGCCCAGTTTCTTGCCAGGCAGTCTAGCTGGCATGGCCTAGAAGAAGTCATGAGACAACTACCAGGCCCTACAATTGAAGAGGTCCAGTACGTGCCCCCGGCTCTTTTAAAGAAAAGTCAAAGCGGGCAAGGGAGTGGGCCAAGTGGAGACGGGCCGTCGAAAATTACCCTGGTTTATTTTATTGGTGGATGTACTCACGCAGAAGTCAGTGCGCTGAGGTTCCTTGCGCAGCAGGAAAACGCGCCGACAGATTTCGTTATTGCCACGACAAAACTGATAAATGGAAATTCGCTTATTGAACCTTTGGTAGAAAAAATTAATGAACCATCTAATTCGGTGTAAAGGGAGACCCTTAAGTAGAGATAAATTTATTGAGATTTTATTACTTGATATATGTAAATTGCTGGACATTTGTAGTTTTTTCTTAAGTACTGTCAGACGTCAGAATTGCTAGAAAACACAAATTTTTGAAACGATTAGCTCGTTAGTTACTTCGACTACAGTATTTCTGAAACCTTGGTCTTTCAGTGACGTCATCTTCAAGGATCCTGACAATGACGTCAGCATTAGTAAAAGCCTACAAAGATTTGGCGATAATTCAGGTGTAAAAGGCTTGTTGTCAATCTAGACTCAACTCAAACAAATTCCCACCAAATTAGCTTTCTTCATCTTTGAAATTTTCCACCGTCAACAGTTTATAAATCTTTCTTCTTAGCAAAATCTTGAGCGTTCTGCCTCAAACTTCATTTAATGAGAATTTGCAATAATTTCCGCATATATATATATTTTTTGTTTTTACTTTCGGAAGATACGAGAACTATTTTAAAATCTTTGGTTAATTTCAAATCTTTCAAACAACCCCCAGACTGACACTGCGTGAGATTAAGTAGAAGCGTGATATCCTAACGTTCTTAAATCCTAAGGAACTCTTTATGCTTCTTTTATGCAAGCAATAGCTGTGTCACTTCTTTCTTCTGAATAGATGGTAAGAAAAAACATTATCCTGAAATACTTTATTTCGTTACGAGCTCCTGAAATAGTCTTTTTCTTACAAAACATCTTTTTTATAAGAAATTGCAAAAGCTATTGTTGGTTTCTTAAATTTGGCAATAGTAATATGGTTGTCGAGTTAAAATATATTTGAGCGATTTCAACTCTCACGCAGAGGGCACGCAGAATTTGAGAAGGCCTGTCAAGTACGCGTTTGTTGTTAAATTTAATGAAAATCAATTATAGTTGCGGCTTGATCCAGGATTGTTGTAATTTATTCCATTTGTCAATATTGTCTATGTAGAACTCGAATTTGACTTTTTTCACTTTAATAGTGGGATTGCAATTTATTGTTAGTTTTTGTTATTTGTTTTCTTCAGATTAGGACCGTAATAGATTCATATCGTAAATGTAGAGGGGTCGGGGAACCATATCACCCTTTTCCACCGGCCCCTTGTAGTAAATTTTTGGCTGTGCACAATGCCTGAGGAGGAGCAAAGGCGAAGGTTGCTGTCCGATGTCCGCCATTGCTGCTTTTGCAATTCAAGGCTGTTTTATTCTCAGTTCTCGAAGCAAGCATCTTTTCAGTGGTAAATATGAAAGTAAATTCCATTTTTAAGTAAAGAAGGTCCATGATGTTTAAATACAACATAGTATAGGCTGCTTGAGTGTGTTATTGGACAGTGTCCAAGTAAACAAATCTGCGGCCTAAAAGATGGCCTATTGTTGTCCTTCGGCTTCGTCGGCAGCTTAGATGTAGCTGCAAAAAGCCTCAAGCTTTAGTGAATATTGAATTATTGCAGCTATGTGGATTAAACTGGGAATAAATAGCTTTAGTAAGGTTTAACAAGTTTTATGAAACAAAAATTGCATGTTTTTGGTTGGCCTTGTCAAAAATTTGAAATGAAGGTGTCATACCGACAGTGCGACGATAGTTTTTTAAAGAAAAATTATCCTGTATATACACCAGTTTTTCTCCATCATTGAAGATTTCTTAAGTTCAGATTGTTTTGAAGCGAAACCTTTAGTTTTGGGCTTGGCCAAGGAAGCTTTTATCATTTTACTTTGTTGTTTTAAATTGTTGAAAAAGGAACAAAATGATTGAGCGATGTTGGGCCGGAGCTGTACGGCTCATGCAAATTGTACGGCTCATGTCAAATATGTACGGCTCATGTCGAATTTTCAAAATCGATAAGCAAACACAAAACCGTAGCCAATGCACAATATTAATGTATCAAAATGTTCCCCTATCTTTCAAGAATAATTTCCAGTGTTTTTCGAACAGTTTAATCGCACAACTACCTAAGAATTTTCAAGAATACTACCACGACATCTTGCGATTCGCAAACAAATAATGGCTCCCACGGCTAAGTGTCGACCTAAGGTGGCTTCGAATATGGGGATTCCCTCTGTTCTAGCAACGAGCAAGTAACCTCAAAAACAGCAAGATTTCAACCAAAATAAAACCGTTTTTTACAAAATTATTATTGGATCCCCGTGCCATTCAACCTTTTTAACAAGTTTATTTAAAAATATTAGAGTTCTGAGGGTTGCATTAATCACCCACCATGTTCGGGGTTTCTGGCGGAGGGCGGAGCTGGCTCCGTGTACGGCTCATGCAAGAACCGAAAATTCACGCTAACGGGTGAAGTTAAACCGTTTTTTAGAAAATAAATGATGAATCCCCGTGCAATTACACCCTTTTAACAAGTTTATTTAAAGATTTTAGGGTTTTGAGGGTTGCATTAATCACCCACCATGTTCGGGGTCGACACTTAGTTTCTGGCGGAGGGCGGAGCTGGCTCCGTGTACGGCTCATGCAAGAACCGAAAATTCACGTTAACGGGTAAAGTTAAACAGTTTTTTACAAAATAAATGATGGATCCCCGTGCAATTACACCTTTTTAACAAGTTTATTTAAAGATTTTAGAGTTCTGAGGGTTGCATTAATCACCCACCATGTTCGGGGTCGACACTTGGTTTCTGGCGGAGCTGGCTCCGTGTACGGCTCATGCAAGAACCGAAAATTCACGTTAACGGGTAAAGTTAAACAGTTTTTTACAAAATAAATGATGGATCCCCGTGCAATTCAACCTTTTTAACAAGTTTATTTAAAGATTTTAGGGTTTTGAGGGTTGCATTAATCACCCACCATGTTCGGGGTCGACACTTGGTTTCTGGCGGAGCTGGCTCCGTGTACGGCTCATGCAAGAACCGAAAATTCACGCTAACGGGTGAAGTTAAACCGTTTTTTAGAAAATAAATGATGGATCCCCGTGCAATTACACCTTTTTAACAAATACGCAAGAAATCAACGACGAAACATGTAAACAACCTCAAGATTTGTTGTATCCACCAAAGTCACCAAATGCTGTACAAAATATGATAAAGTATTCCCTTTCAAAAAAAACTATTCCTTTCCCGCTCCCAGATGAATTTGTTAAGGTATCAAAAAAAGATATACCAAGATCTTTTAAACCAATTGAGACTGAATGCCTTATTTGTAAGACAAAACTGAGCCGCCCAGTTAGGATAACCCGGAATGCAAGAGTATTGACTCTAACAGGATTTCTAGATTCGATCGAAACCTTTTTTGCCAAATGTGAACAATGTGACAGTTACTATAGATATGAAGAATATAAGGATGGGGTCCACAATTTTGACGATATTTTTTTGATAGGGCTAGACTTCTGCAATCTCCTGCGTGAATGCTTGAAAAATCATATGGCGGTTGGAAAAGTATGTGCATTTGCTGAGGGATTGCTGAAGACAAAACTCGATAGTAATTTAATTCTAAATTCGTATTTACATTTTGAAAGCCTTAGCAATCGCACGTACGAATTCAACTGTGTCGAATGTGGCTATTACCCACATATTCTTATAGCCGACGTTAATCGCAAAGTCGCTTTTAAGTACAGGGAACCCGATGAAAAAACTGAGGAACAAAATTATTCAGATGCAGATGAAGTAGACTGCAAAAAGTTTTGGGATGATGTTACAATGGAAATGGTGAGCAGGGGATGTCGAGGACGCAAGGTAAATGAAATGACGGTATCTCCTAAATTATCCAATTGGGCTCCATATATTGGTGAGAAAAGTAGAATTGGCGACGTTATTTATAATTCGGAGCATCAGAAAGTTCATGCCGAAAATGACGACATTGAAATAGAGTGTAGGGAAATGTCGGAAGAACGTCTGTTAGAAACTTTATTTGAAAGCACGTCCAAAGAGGTCAGGTTACTTGCTAAAAAACTAGGAGTGGCCGCAAAAGGATCAAAATTAGATATAATAAATCGTATCAAAACAGGTTTGGGAAAGAATAATATAAAATTCAATAAAATATTTAGGAAAATGTTTGGGTTTTCTGGTGGATGGTTGACAGTCGCATGTCAGCATGGAATTATCTATGCCATTAAATTTCTGCTTCGTTCCGAGAGCCCCCGAGATTATTTAGATATTTTACGTGGACTCCGGCATAGGCCAAACATATTTATAAATGATATGGCCCACATCGTATCAGCATTTGCTAACAGAAAGTTCATTGGATTTTTCTCACCAAACGATGGCCGAGCCGCTGAGTCAACAAATGAGAATGTGCAAATGGCAAATGACGGAACATTACAGGTATCCTTTCCTTGGATAAATTCAGATTGTAACACAAACAGAAATTTAGAACCTAATTCTCACCCAGTAACAGGTAGTGCACACCATTTAGCACTTTTCGACCGACTCCACGAAAAAAATACCTCTAATGAAGTCGAAGCTCTCCGCCGTATAGCTTGTGTTAAGGAACTTTCGGGTCAAATCAATAGTCAGGTTGCAGAGCAAATCCATGGCTCGTTTAATTTAAACAGGTATTTTTTAAATAAAATGTCACCATCCAACCACAGTTTCATGTTTCGCTCGATTATTGATTTAGTGAATGAATCTAGAAATCTATTTGTCGTTTCAGAAATGGAAAAAAGGACCAAACTCAACGTTAGGTATGACCTCTTTGGACGCGCAATATTTTGCCATACAAGTGGAAAAGGGAGGGATTATTCTGATTTGACAAGAGATAAATGCAGTGACAGACAAGATTCCAATGACAAATTCTTCGAATCAATGCGATCCAATGATTCCAACAAGGGACCCAACGAGGCACAATCTAATTTTTTGACTGTTGAAGAGCCTGCTTTAGTCCCTGATTACGAAGAATTTGTCAATGGATTCTTGCATGAGGGCAGTGCGAAGAATTGGACTTCCTCGCCCAGTGGTGTCAATAGAGGTAAGGACAGCAGTAGGGCTTCCTCAAAATTACCTTCTCCTAACCAAAGTTACACTGCAATTTCAACAAATGAAATTTTTTTTCAAATAACAGAAAACAGCATTCTTGCTGATAACATAGATGATAGTATTGTTTTTGTTACCAACGACGAAGCCGGAACAGCTAAGAGGTTTGACGAAAATACAGGTAGTGGTTGCGGACATGATTTCGTACATGTTACGTCATTTTCAAGTGAAAATAAGGTTACATCGTCCGATCATGCACCCTTTGATCTCAACGAAAATCATCTGCATGATATTGATTTGGGTTTGCCAGTATCCTCTTCGATTATCAATGCTGCCATGGGTGTAATGCGGCGCGAATTCCAAAATGTGGAAGGACTCCATCAAATATCTGACTTATTGACTGTTTGGGGCTCTGGCAATAGGTTTATACAAATTATACCACTAAATGATTCCAAAAAATATACTGATTGGGGAACTTTATCAAATATGGTATCTTCAGATAAACAAATCCACTTGTATGACAGCCTTTCAAGGAATCATCTTTCGAATAATAAAAGAGAATGCAAATATGATATTTCGATCGAGGCTTATGCGGCAAGGCTTAGGCATCCAAAAAACGACAAATTTGAGATTCATGTTGCTGATACGGTTTCCAGTCTTAGAGATTCAGATAGCGGAATAGCTGCCATATTCTTTGCACTATGTTTATGTCGCAAAATGGACCCTCAAGTAACATATTTCAATTTAAAGAACTTGAGAAAACATCTCATTAAAGCTTTAAGAAGCAAAACATTTGAAGGCATACAATTTGTTAACTCTCCCAGAGAGTCGTCAGGAACTAAATTCATCATTAAACCTTCTTTTTATTGCCACTGCAACTTGCCTGACATGAAAACTAAAATGATTTGTTGTTCCTCTTGCAAATCTTGGTATCACTGTGATTGCGAAGAAGATATTCACTCATCCCCATGGCTATGTAGAAAATGCAAGAAATTGAAACGTCCAATTAAACGTGTTTTGAGTGACAGCGATGAATATGACAACATGACATTGCTAGAGAGATCGCACAAAAAGGCAAAGCGGGGTGTTAAGGCAACAACTAGAAAAAAACGGCCATGTAAGAAAAAAACTGTCAAAAAACCAAGTTTTAAGGAACTTCTTGACAAAGTCAAATCTATACGTCCAAAAGATAGCTCATCGTCAAACGAAAGTGATTGTTAACTGGTGGGAAATGCAGTATCTTTCGTCAAACTGGTACAGCAAGATTAATCAAATGCTTCTTGTATTCAGATGGTTAGCTTTATGTAAAATCATTGTATTTTGGTATGGGATATTAACCCAAGAACAATACTTGCTAAAAGTCTTTGAAGCAGAAAATAAATTTACATGAAG
>NW_027020228.1:3679710-3694074 GCF_013076305.1 Rhopilema esculentum | reverse complement strand
CGTGTACGGCTCATGCAAGAACCGAAAATTCACGTTAACGGGTAAAGTTAAACAGTTTTTTACAAAATAAATGATGGATCCCCGTGCAATTCAACCTTTTTAACAAGTTTATTTAAAGATTTTAGAGTTCTGAGGGTTGCATTAATCACCCACCATGTTCGGGGTCGACACTTGGTTTCTGGCGGAGCTGGCTCCGTGTACGGCTCATGCAAGAACCGAAAATTCACGCTAACGGGTGAAGTTAAACCGTTTTTTAGAAAATAAATGATGAATCCCCGTGCAATTACACCCTTTTAACAAGTTTATTTAAAGATTTTAGGGTTTTGAGGGTTGCATTAATCACCCACCATGTTCGGGGTCGACACTTGGTTTCTGGCGGAGCTGGCTCCGTGTACGGCTCATGCAAGAACCGAAAATTCACGTTAACGGGTAAAGTTAAACAGTTTTTTACAAAATAAATGATGGATCCCCGTGCAATTACACCTTTTTAACAAATACGCAAGAAATCAACGACGAAACATGTAAACAACCTCAAGATTTGTTGTATCCACCAAAGTCACCAAATGCTGTACAAAATATGATAAAGTATTCCCTTTCAAAAAAAACTATTCCTTTCCCGCTCCCAGATGAATTTGTTAAGGTATCAAAAAAAGATATACCAAGATATTTTAAACCAATTGAGACTGAATGCCTTATTTGTAAGACAAAACTGAGCCGCCCAGTTAGGATAACCCGGAATGCAAGAGTATTGACTCTAACAGGATTTCTAGATTGGATCGAAACCTTTTTTGCCAAATGTGAACAATGTGACAGTTACTATAGATATGAAGAATATAAGGATGGGGTCCACAATTTTGACGATATTTTTTTGATAGGGCTAGACTTCTGCAATCTCCTGCGTGAATGCTTGAAAAATCATATGGCGGTTGGAAAAGTATGTGCAATTGCTGAGGGATTGCTGAAGACAAAACTCGATAGTAATTTAATTCTAAATTCGTATTTACATTTTGAAAGCCTTAGCAATCGCACGTACGAATTCAACTGTGTCGAATGTGGCTATTACCCACATATTCTTATAGCCGACGTTAATCGCAAAGTCGCTTTTAAGTACAGGGAACCCGATGAAAAAACTGAGGAACAAAATTATTCAGATGCAGATGAAGTAGACTGCAAAAAGTTTTGGGATGATGTTACAATGGAAATGGTGAGCAGGGGATGTCGAGGACGCAGGGTAAATGAAATGACGGTATCTCCTAAATTATCCAATTGGGCTCCATATATTGGTGAGAAAAGTAGAATTGGCGACGTTATTTATAATTCGGAGCATCAGAAAGTTCATGCCGAAAATGACGACATTGAAATAGAGTGTAGGGAAATGTCGGAAGAACGTCTGTTAGAAACTTTATTTGAAAGCACGTCCAAAGAGGTCAGGTTACTTGCTAAAAAACTAGGAGTGGCCGCAAAAGGATCAAAATTAGATATAATTAATCGTATTAAAACAGGTTTGGGAAAGAATAATATAAAATTCAATAAAATTTTTAGGAAAATGTTTGGGTTTTCTGGTGGATGGTTGACAGTCGCATGTCAGCATGGAATTATCTATGCCATTAAATTTCTGCTTCGTTCCGAGAGCCCCCGAGATTATTTAGATATTTTACGTGGACTCCGGCATAGGCCAAACAGATTTATAAATGATATGGCCCACATCGTATCAGCATTTGCTAACAGAAAGTTCATTGGATTTTTCTCACCAAACGATGGCCGAGCCGCTGAGTCAACAAATGAGAATGTGCAAATGGCAAATGACGGAACATTACAGGTATCCTTTCCTTGGCTAAATTCAGATTGTAACACAAACAGAAATTTAGAACCTAATTCTCACCCAGTAACAGGTAGTGCACACCATTTAGCACTTTTCGACCGACTCCACGAAAAAAACACCTCTAATGAAGTCGAAGCTCTCCGCCGTATAGCTTGTGTTAAGGAACTTTCGGGTCAAATCAATAGTCAGGTTGCAGAGCAAATCCATGGCTCGTTTAATTTAAACAGGTATTTTTTAAATAAAATGTCACCATCCAACCACATTTTCATGTTTCGCTCGATTATTGATTTAGTGAATGAATCTAGAAATCTAGTTGTCGTTTCAGAAATGGAAAAAAGGACCAAACTCAACGTTAGGTATGACCTCTTTGGACGCCCAATATTTTGCCATACAAGTGGAAAAGGGAGGGATTATTCTGATTTGACAAGAGATAAATGCAGTGACAGACAAGATTCCAATGACAAATTCTTCGAATCAATGCGATCCAATGATTCCAACAAGGGACCCAACGAGGCACAATCTAATTTTTTGACTGTTGAAGAGCCTGCTTTAGTCCCTGATTACGAAGAATTTGTCAATGGATTCTTGCATGAGGGCAGTGCAAAGAATTGGACTTCCTCGCCCAGTGGTGTCAATAGAGGTAAGGACAGCAGTAGGGCTTCCTCGAAATTACCTTCTCCTAACCAAAGTTACACTGCAATTTCAACAAATGAAGAATTTTTTCAAATAACAGAAAACAGCATTCTTGCTGATAACATAGATGATAGTATTGTTTTTGTTACCAACGACGAAGCCGGAACAGCTAAGAGGTTTGACGAAAATACAGGTAGTGGTTGCGGACATGATTTCGTACATGTTACGTCATTTTCAAGTGAAAATAAGGTTACATCGTCCGATCATGCACCCTTTGATCTCAACGAAAATCATCTGCATGATATTGATTTGGGTTTGCCAGTATCCTCTTCGATTATCAATGCTGCCATGGGTGTAATGCGGCGCGAATTCCAAAATGTGGAAGGACTCCATCAAATATCTGACTTATTGACTGTTTGGGGCTCTGGCAATAGGTTTATACAAATTATACCACTAAATGATTCCAAAAAATATACTGATTGGGGAACTTTATCAAATATGGTATCTTCAGATAAACAAATCCACTTGTATGACAGCCTTTCAAGGAATCATCTTTCGAATAATAAAAGAGAATGCAAATATGATATTTCGATCGAGGCTTATGCGGCAAGGCTTAGGCATCCAAAAAACGACAAATTTGAGATTCATGTTGCTGATACGGTTTCCAGTCTTAGAGATTCAGATAGCGGAATAGCTGCCATATTCTTTGCACTATGTTTATGTCGCAAAATGGACCCTCAAGTAACATATTTCAATTTAAAGAACTTGAGAAAACATCTCATTAAAGCTTTAAGAAGCAAAACATTTGAAGGCATACAATTTGTTAACTCTCCCAGAGAGTCGTCAGGAACTAAATTCATCATTAAACCTTCTTTTTATTGCCACTGCAACTTTCCTGACATGAAAACTAAAATGATTTGTTGTTCCTCTTGCAAATCTTGGTATCACTGTGATTGCGAAGAAGATATTCACTCATCCCCATGGCTATGTAGAAAATGCAAGAAATTGAAACGTCCAATTAAACGTGTTTTGAGTGACAGCGATGAATATGACAACATGACATTGCTAGAGAGATCGCACAAAAAGGCAAAGCGGGGTGTTAAGGCAACAACTAGAAAAAAACGGCCATGTAAGAAAAAAACTGTCAAAAAACCAAGTTTTAAGGAACTTCTTGACAAAGTCAAATCTATATGTCCAAAAGATAGCTCATCGTCAAACGAAAGTGATTGTTAACTGGTGGGAAATGCAGTATCTTTCGTCAAACTGGTACAGCAAGATTAATCAAATGCTTCTTGTATTCAGATGGTTAGCTTTATGTAAAATCATTGTATTTTGGTAAGGGATATTAACCCAAGAACAATATCTGCTAAAAGTCTTTGAAGCAGAAAATAAATTGACATGAAGTTTGATATAATATTGCTGCTTTTTGTACATACGTGTTATTAAAAGTCGCAAAGAGAATGTCACTAAATGAACTGTTTCTCAAATAGTTGTAAGTAGAACTGGAAGAGCGAAAACGAAATTCTTCCATGTATATCTTTGGAGGTAGCAACGCGAAGTTATCGACGATTGTAAATGTAGTTATCGAATTGTTATCGACGAATTTATCGACGATCGTAGTTATATATAACTTTATTAGAATTGAAAAGACTTATTCTACAAACACTTTTTATCATCTAGCTCATGTATTTCTCTTCTTAAAAAAGAATATTGATCATGCATGCATTTACTTGTTTCACTTTCCTGTCTTTTCAAAAGTTTTTCGCAGTTGATTATTCTCCCCGAACATGGTGGGTGATTAATGCAACCCTCAGAACTCTAAAATCTTTAAATAAACTTGTTAAAAAGGTTGAATTGCACGGGGATCCAGCATTTATTTTGTAAAAAACTGTTTAACTTCACCCGTTAGCGTGAATTTTCGGTTCTTGCATGAGCCGTACACGGAGCCAGCTCCGCCAGAAACTAAGTGTCGACCCCGAACATGGTGGGTGATTAATGCAACCCTCAGAACTCTAATATTTTTAAATAAACTTGTTAAAAAGGTTGAATGGCACGGGGATCCATCATTTATTTTGTAAAAAACTGTTTAACTTTACCCGTTAACGTGAATTTTCGGTTCTTGCATGAGCCGTACACGGAGCCAGCTCCGCCCTCCGCCAGAAACTAAGTGTCGACCCCGAACATGGTGGGTGATTAACCCAACCCTCAAAACCCTAAAATCTTTAAATAAACTTGTTAAAAAGGTGTAATTGCACGGGGATCCATCATTTATTTTCTAAAAAACGGTTTAACTTCACCCGTTAGCGTGAATTTTCGGTTCTTGCATGAGCCGTACACGGAGCCAGCTCCGCCCTCCGCCAGAAACCCCGAACATGGTGGGTGATTAATGCAACCCTCAGAACTCTAATATTTTTAAATAAACTTGTTAAAAAGGTTGAATGGCACGGGGATCCAATAATAATTTTGTAAAAAACGGTTTTATTTTGGTTGAAATCTTGCTGTTTTTGAGGTTACTTGCTCGTTGCTAGAACAGAGGGAATCCCCATATTCGAAGCCACCTTAGGTCGACACTTAGCCGTGGGAGCCATTATTTGTTTGCGAATCGCAAGATGTCGTGGTAGTATTCTTGAAAATTCTTAGGTAGTTGTGCGATTAAACTGTTCGAAAAACACTGGAAATTATTCTTGAAAGATAGGGGAACATTTTGATACATTAATATTGTGCATTGGCTACGGTTTTCTGTTTGCTTATCGATTTTGAAAATTCGACATGAGCCGTACATATTTGACATGAGCCGTACAATTTGCATGAGCCGTACAGCTCCGGCCCACTATGGCTGAAATGATTCATATCGACTTCCGTTTGATTCTTTAATAACAAATATTTCTCAGATTCTCAGTATAGCAGAAAATTAGGGATTGGCAACTTTTGGTAAATTAAATCACCACAAAAGTAAGTTCTAGTCAAAAACATAACAAAGCTACAGGAAACAGTGGGTCAATTACTGTCTGGCATTTTTCAAGAATTCTGGCATGGTTCCAAGAACTGCAGGAGTTTTCAACTGGCCCTGAGGCCACCTAGAATTATGCAAGCCTTAGTGGATGATTTGTATACAGAATGCAAGTTTTCTCATGCCTAGAGAATGATTTTCTGTCACCTATGCATGCATAGGATAATATCAAATTGAGTAAAATTTTTCTCGATTTCGAAATGTGCACATGGGATTAGAGGTACAAATTTTTGAGTTATTATTATTGTGTTTCCAATACATGCCCAAACTTTGCAGTTAGGCATGCAGATGTTAGAAATAATAAGTTTGATAAAATATAGCTAGATCATCCATAGTGCGTGTTTTAAATTTTCTAAATCTCTTAGTCAGAATTTCTGTTGAAAAAAGTTCAAGTCACAGATTATCATCCAGATTTGATTGCAACAGCTAGTTTGCCTTCTTTTTCAGATGTCAGCCAAGGAGCAGACCTTGTCATCTTTGAATGACATCATAAAATTCCAAAGGCAGAACCAAAGGGAACATTTTGTGGCCACTTGTGGTCAATGCCAACCTGGTGATACAGAGCTGAAATCAGACGATAGAGAAGCTGAAACAGTGCATGCTGACTCACAAGGAAGTGAAAGTAGAACAAAAACTACTGCTATTGGAAGCGAAGGTGGTTTGGAACAAGAATCAAGCTCAAATAAAACAGGTACTGCAGCATCATGTGCTGTCAAACTAAAAAATGCAGATGATAAAGTAAAGGGGTATAAGGCCCCTCAAAGCTAAAGATTTCCTTCTAGATTTGCTTCAAGCTGTAGAATTTAACTGGCTTAATTGCACCGATTTTCTCTCTTGATGACATGGCAAGGGAGAAGGATCTTTCATTTTCTCATCAAAGTATTAAGCTCTCTTTTTTGTAAATCATGTTTTGCTTAGTTTCTGCACTGCTGTAATTTTTTATATTTCATTGAAGAAAACTTAATATTGACAACTAAAATATCCTTTTTTCTTTAAGAGACCTTAAGCCATTTTTCTAGCTGTTAACCAGTTTTAGCAAAGTCAGTCTGCATACAAAGTAAAAATTGAGCTATTTATCATAGTTTGCTATTGTTGCATTTTCATTTGTTGCATTTGAGAGAAATGTTCTTTTTTCCTCTGGATATTTTCTTCAAACTTTAGAATTCTTTCTTAGAAAACAGAGAAAGGGGGTAAAGCTCAAGTGTTGTTTTTATATTTCTTTTGTTTTGATCAGTCTTCCTTGCATTTTTGACTGTCTGACTACCAGAAGGAAGAATTGTGGCTGAGGGTTTTAGTCCCCAATAGTTTTCAAAACTGTTCTTAAAAAATTACTCAACTAATCTTGCTTTTAGCCTTTTGCATGCTATAACACTCCCAGCCACCCCTAGTTCCCGAAAAAAAAAAATCTATAATAATATGCTTTGCTGTCCCTGGTGACCTCCATGTTTTGAAAGCTCTGTCCCTATGAAACCTTAGTTCTGCGAGTAAGGCTCAACAATTAGTACCCCTTTTGTGCTTTGTCTGATAAAATCATTAAATTCTGGTTATTTTTTGCAGCAAAAAGGCCAAAAAGATGCCTTGGTATCAACTACAGTGCCAAGAAGATGATACCAGTTGTTTATCCCAGGCTTCAGTTAACACAATTACGGCCACAAAAACAGCCCCCAGTTGATGTCAGGAAATTGAAGAGAAAGAAGGGGGGAGAAAACATGACAATTGCAAGTGAGATGTTGTGGGGAAATACTGCCTCTGATATTGAAAGTAAGGCACTGCCTCTTTTTGATGGTCAGGTACCTCCAGAAGTTGTTGTTGTAAGCACCTGGAACAACGAGGTTGAAGTTGTGACGTCAGAGGCAGCTGAATGGGAAAAAGGGGGTGTTGACATGGAAGGCTTACCACAGGTTGACAAGAAATTAAAAATCGGAGTTTCTGAGGAAATTTTTGCTGCTTCTGCAATTTGGAACCAAGAAAGTACAACTGATGAACTAAATTCAACAAATAGTCAGTCAAGGAGAAATTCTTATCCAGCCTCTTTTATGGTTCAAGAAAAACCTTCTGACCATAGCAGTAGCTGCCGGCGTCACGGAAGAAGAAAAGTTCGGTCGACTAATTGGACTCAAGATGACTTGGAAAAAGCGATTCTAGATATAAGAGACAAGGGTATGTCTTTGCGAAAAGCTGCAGCCTTGCATGGAATACCTAAGTCAAGTCTTGGTGACCGGCTGTCCGGAAAGAAGAAATTATCCGGAACAATAGTAAAAAGCCACAACCAGATTGATAACAGTAAACGTGCTCGAAAGAATAATATTGTTTATCCTAGAGGTGCCTCTAAGCCAGATATACAAGTCTGTCGTGATAATTCGGTTGAAAAAATCGCCGGTCGTATTTGTCCTAGAAATGAAGAAGACCCAGGAAGCTCATTGTCACAGACCAGTCCTGTTGTTTCAATTCAAGAGGAAATCGTGACAGATCAGGCAAGAGAACATGAATCGAATAAACACACCCAAGATCCTTCGGTAGTTGCAATTGATAACCATACTTTCGTTACATTTGATGGGAAAGAAAACGATATTTTAACAGTTCATGGAGTCACATATGAAACAGGTATGAATCCCACTATAATTTTAGTTGAATGCTTCAGAGGCCGGAGAAGGTAGTTGTGTTATGTAAATACTCACGATTTATAAGTGCTCACAATTAAGCACCAAAGCAGCTACTATTGGCTAAGATGCGAAATTTTGGGTTTACACTAGTGTATAATGTCGTGGTTTATAACGAAAGCAGTCATGACGAATCGTAGTTAGTTTATATTGCGAGATTTTTCCATTTGGTAACGCTCGAATTAGGTTAAGAGTAAACGATTTTGAAGGAACCCAGAAACGATACAAACGTTGTAAAATGGTCAGGTATTGAGATGAATAAACGAAAGCAATCCATCTTTAACTACGGTATTAGATTGAAGATAAAATCTCCTAGAAATTTCCTGATGACATCTTATAGAGACATTCTTCGGGAAAAGTAGTAGATCTCTCTGTTTGGTTGTGAAATCATACTGATTCCTTTTGTAATAATTTCTAATTTATCTATCCAAGTACTTATTTATTTGTTTATCTAATTGTTTGTTTGTTTGTTAATTTATGTATTTTTTGATGTTTTTGTTGTTGTCTATATTATTGTGGTTGCTGTTGCTATTGTTTTGGTGAAGCTTATAATTCTCTTGACCAACAGACAAGCAATCCAACGCCAAAACAAACAAACGACGGAGATCAACTAAAAAGAATCAGAGACCTGGCTCTAGTTACGTCAACGGGCTTAAGCGATCAAACTTGACTATGTCAGAACTTGGCGAAGCACCGGCGAAGAGATTGAATCGATTTGATTATCGCGTCACAATGTCCGATGATATAAGAGAAAAGACAAGCTTCAAGGCAAAATTGAAAAGGTTTGTCATGATCACAGTCATCAAATTCATCAACAATACTTTTGGGGGCCAACGAGCTAGGAGAAGCACTGGGGTACATAAATTGTCTAGCTCTTTAATATGCTTGCAGAGAAATGCTCTTCGCGAAATAGGGTGTTCTTGATGTCAAAATGCTACTTTTATAGCGTAGGGGAAAGGGGTTCTTTTTCGACTAAATAACCCAATGTTTTCATGAGAGGGGCATAAAGTGAGAAACAATCTTCAGTTGATAGCCTGATTTTAATTAGTTAGTTATTCGCAGATTCCACTTTGTTTGGTTGATTCTTGAAATCTTGTCACGGCTATTTATGTAACCTAATTCCAATCAAACTGAAATTTTGACAATTAAAATTAATACGAATGATGACAATTAAAACTAAAAGCGCCTCAAAGACATTTATTTCTTATTTTTACACAATCATTTAATAAGTAAATCTTATGGCTATTAATTTCCTTTCATTTTATAATTTAGATGTTCTACATAGATAATTCTCTTGCTCTTATTTTTAGTTGGTCTCAAACAGACATGGAAAACGCAATCAAAGATGTCACCGAACATGGTATGTCAATCAGGCAGGCAGCTGTCAATCATAGAATTCCAAAGTCCAGCTTGGCGGACAGGATATGCAGAAGGAAAGACAATGCCGGTAAACTACTTTCTTTAGTCTGTTTTTGACCCCAAAGCAACTGTCTGTTCGCGAGAATGAAGTGTGTTTCTTCTTGCGATGAAAAAGAAATCTCTGTGTGCAACAATTGAAATATGCTTCTGTTTGCGAAATGATCTTTGTTTGCCATAAGAAAAGGAATATCTGTTTAGGACAACAAAACTTGTTTTTGTTTGCAAAGAGGTTTTTCTTTTTTAGACAATAAAACATGTTTCTGTTTTTCGGAGGGTTCTCCATTTGCAACAACAAAACATGTTTCTGTTTGCAATGAGTTCCCTGTTTGCAAAAAATAAGGCATGTTTCTGTTTGCAAAGGGATCCCTGTTTACGAGAGTAAAACATGTTCCTGTTTGCAAAGGGATCCCTGTTTACGAGAGTAAAACATGTTTCTGTTTGCTTCTACAAAATGTTTGTTTGTATTTGTAAATTACTTTCTTTCTGTAAACTCAAATTGAACTTCTTCAAATAGAATTTTTTGTTTGCAACTGCAAAACAACCCTTTTTTATCAGCTCAAATGAAATTTTTGTTAGAAAGTATAGAAAATTACTCATTATTGCTGGAGTATTTTTGCATATCAGATCAGTGGGTATTTATGGTACACACTCGTATTGATCAAGATTGTTCTACGGAATTTATTTCATGGGCTTCATAAGTCTAATTTAATTATATTCTCATTTCACTAGTCTAATTAATTCGAAAGTTATATCCTTTGTTACTCTTTTAGATCTCGGAAAGCTGCTTGAACAACTTAGGCCCATTGCAAAGGGAGATGAGGATTTGCAAGCCTTGAAAGACCTAGAAAATGGGAAAAAGTCTCCAAAGTCTGTCGCAAAACAGTTTGGTATTTCCTTTTCTTTTCTTCGAAAGGCTCTGTCCTCAAATCGTAATGAAACGTCCTCTAAGCTCATTAAAACAAACAGTCAAATTGCTGAGGAAATTAATCTTGAAGAAGTCAATCTTGATAATTCCAAAGATGAAAGTAGCAGAGTAGCAAAGTTTGAAGGGGAAAGGTCAAAGGACACTAAAAGTACCAAGTGTAGAAAGGAGCGCATGCGCTGGAAACGCGATAATTTATTGCTTGCAATGAATGCTGTAAAGGATGGGAAAATGTCGTTAAGGGGTTCAGCTAAGTTTTATGGGATACCGAAATCAACACTTGGGGATATCATCAAAGGGAAATGCTCTACGTCCCTAACACCAGGACCTAAACGACTTTTGTCCGAGGAGGAGGAGAACTCCTTGGCCGGGTGGTTAATTACAATGGAAAGATCTGGCCGTCATGTTAGAATCAAGGAAGTTTTAGAGACAGTTAAAGCAATACTGGATAACAGTGGAAAACAGATCGCTCGCTTGAAAGACAATCTGCCCAAAGAGAGCTGGTGGTACGGGTTTCTGTTACGTCATAAAGAGGTAGCAGAAGTTCGTAAACATTTCAAGATGGACTCGCCAAGTTTTGTCAAAAAAGGTATTTTATGCTTCTGTTATCATGTGAATTATGTACCATATTGAAAGGTTCTTGTGTATCTTTTGTATCTGTTTCTGAAGCTACAATAAAGGACAAAGCTGCTGAGACAGACGCTAAAACACATACCTCATAGCATGCCTGTATATGCACAACATGCAATGGCATTGTTGCCACGGAGATGGGGGTGCATGACTGAAATTTTAAGATTTGTATAAAATTTGTATGAAAAAATTCTAAAACAATTTTGTATTACCGATACTTTTACATTCTCAATTTTGTTCTGAATTTTTTCGGAAAATTATTCTTGCTGCTTTCCCTCGCCACGACGTTTCCTCCATTTTCTCCCTGTTCAGTTTAAGGGCATATGTTATCAAATAGTGGTGGAATGAGAAATTTATGAAGGCTTTATGTTACAACTTGTTTAGTATGGTATAGAAGTGGTACAACTAGTATTGAGACAATTTCTCTGAAGGAGAGGTCTCGTATTTGAGTATTTTTTGGAAGGTTTCATAATGAGAGACTGCGAAGACGAGCAGTGTAGCTTTCATGGAGGACATCCCCCAATACAAATTTACAGTGATGAATATAAGCCCAGTTCATGTATTTCTATAAAAATTTTGCCAGGCGATCGGAAGCTTAGACATCGATAATGTTATTTCAGATTTCAATGAAATCAGTTCTTAGCCATAAATTGCTTCTATTTCATTGGATTCATAAAACTTTTAGGCTGTAAGTTTGATCCTGTTACAGTGTCTCCAATGATGGTAAATTTTCCAATTCTGACTTTTTGCCGATGCATTTCGCTCGATGTACTACAAAGTAGAGATGTCGTTTTGTCGTTTTGAAGCAAAGATTTAAAACCTATTTGTGTAGCTTCTTTCACGGGAAAGCTTCTCAAGAACTCCTGAAAACCCTAATCTGACGGTTTTAATTATTTGGATAGAAATAATTGCTTCCCGCTGAATACTGGGTGAAGCGAATTGTATTTTGTTCGCATGGTCCATATTTCTCCTAGCAGCAATGAAAAGTCCATTCAGGCAAGGCTCTCTTTGTTCATAGTTCGTCATGTGACAACTCAAGTCAATGCTCATTGGCTAGTCTTTATGATACACGCCCAACTGCTCCTTTTTTTATAGAAAATTTGCAATTGAAAGACAAACACAAAACATATAGAAAAAGACGCGAAATATCGACAAAAGATAACAGGATGGACTCTGTGGAAGGAGACTGCACCAACGACAACCAAAGTAATGATGGCTTCTTTTGCGCTATCTGTGATAAACCCTATCGAGATGGCGATGCGGAGGAGATTTGGATAAGCTGTGGCAATGTATCTGACGATGGAATTGTGACTGATGGCTGCGGAGGCTGGTCACATCTCGGTTGCTCCAACCTAGCTCCGCATAATTTGAGTACTAAAGAACTTGAAAGTGTCCTGTGGCATTGCCCGAGATGCGTAAAATGCTACTTAAGCGAAGCAAATACACCGTAACGGTAGATTCTCCTACATATGCCCATTATAAAATATCAATTTAAGTTTTTACTCAGTATATTTCAATACGTCTGAGAGAGTGTCTCGTTTGCTCAGTTCTCATAAAAAATTCCGGATTTTCAAAGACTTCTTTGTCAACACATTTTTTGTAGGCTTGCCTGGAAATATGTTAATGCTGGATACTTGTCTCCTTCAGCCAGTTACAGATTTCCGCATGGCTCAAATCTTTAAAACAACATCTTTTAAATTATCATGTGCAAAAATGGATCAGTCCTACGATTATTGGTTAAAGAGACAAGCAAACACAACGTGTTGACTCCAAAAATATCATTTTGCTACGCACTGTTAATAAAACTGATATATATTCGATTTAAATTCCTCAGTTATCAGTTTTGTTACACTTGTTTTTTAAGTATTTATAGACGCTTCCAAATTACAGGCAGGAGAATCGAACAGCCCAAATTTGCTTGGGGGAATCGAAAGGCCCAACTTTCAATGTCATGTTAAATGATCTTGATAGATTTTTAAGCTCCAAATGTCGGTTATCTAGGGGCGTAGCAGGGATGTAGAGCTAGGGGGCTCGGGGGCTGAGCCTTCCTTTTTGATGCCGAAAATTGGCAGATTTCTCCTTTGCTATTGTTTTTCGCGACAATTTGTGCAAGAGCCCCCCGTGTTATTTTGATATCACTACACCACTGGGGCGTGGTAAATTTTATCTTTTATGACCCTTCAAAAAGTATTAGCAGATTCTAAAGCAAGTGAGACGTGCTCGGCCAGATTAAAAGCGTAGGTATCCAACAGGCTGCTTTTTCCAAGAGTTTATAGTCTTTCGAGATACCAATCAAAGTAGATATGATATAATTGTATTAAATTATTTCTCAAGAAAGAATGATTTTGAACTTTCTTTTTCGGTGTTGAAATATTGTGTTTCAATTTTGCTTTTTGTAAAGTTAGACAATTTATAATGAAAAAATGACAGCATTTTCAAGGACTGTTTTCTCACTTTATTTTTTCTGGTTAGCGTCTTGTTGGGGAATGAGGAGGCCAATAGTTGAAGGTTTTTGCGAAGCCCCTTTTCTGTCAAGTCAAACTTCGCGTTACATGTTGTAAATCGCCAGAACAGCCTGTTATTAGCTAGATTTTGGTTCTGAGAAAATCCCAGTGTGCACCTCCCCTACCCGCATTTGTAGCTGGCTTTGACCAAACCTCTGGGGTATACGTAAGCATCAATGGGGGTAATAGGCTGTTTGTAAATGGCTGCTTTTAAACGACAATACAAATTAGGCTCAAATACTTTTGTAACAACGGGCTTACCTCTAAACTCGGGTCATATTCTCTGCCCAAATTATCATTCTGTCCGATTCCATTGTTTTATGGCAAGCAAGGTGAAGATATGAAGATAGCCAAAGTTACTTCAGCGGTCATACGGTTAATGACCATGATGGGAAGGAGATGGGGAGGGAAAAGGATAAAAGAAACTGCGGAAGAAAAAGAAAAATGGTTCCATCCACAATAGCCTCTGTGGTGGAGAGTAGCCACGAGGAAGGCCGATGAAAACGGAGGAACTGAAGATGCCACGCCCAAACCCACCTTGCTTTCTTTGTTCTCTGTGGAAAGTATCCAGAGCTTGGAAAAATCGTCCGGAGGAAGAGCTAATAATTTTATGGAAGGGTTTTTAATAAGGGCATAGACTATAATAAGGGTCCTTTCATGATTTGAAACCGGAAAAAATGTGAATAAATAAATTGCTCGGCATTGTTTTTTATATTCAGTGACCCTACCTGTCCTTTCTGTTTTTGATAAAGACATAAATGAAG